>VZRW01001851.1:123431-158286 GCA_013398125.1 Aegotheles bennettii | reverse complement strand
AGCGATGCTGCGCTGCTCCCACGGCCCGCGCCGGGCGTGGAACGACCTGAAATGTCGGCCTGAAGTTTCATGCCTATGGGGGATCTGGAAAGAAACCCCAACACCCGGCAGGGATTGAATTCCCTTAGGAAATCTCAGTAAACGCCTCTGTGTTTGAAAAGATTTTGTGTATCCCTGGAAAAGAGGCTAAGAACGCTTTTTCTCTTCCAGTAAATGAGATTATGCCTTTGTTTGCATATTTTAGTAGTCCTGACATTTGTTAAAGCTGTCTAGTTCCTCAGATGCAGAAAGAAACAGCTCTGACCTGGCAAAACCAGAATTTATCCTTCCCTCTTGCTAGAACCTTGTTTTTTGAACCTTGCATGATCTGATGCTTCTGGCATGTACCGGCTTTAGATCAACTGATAGAAAGTTCAGGAGATCTCCCATTCAGGATGAGGCCACACAGAGAGGAACAGATGGAAATGAGCGTGGTAGCTGTGAGGAATGGGAAATATAAGATAGTGGAAGAGAGGAGAGAACAAAACTAAAGGGGAAGAATGGGAATCACAAATACAAAACAGCAAATACTAGAAAAAGGGCAGTGAAAGCAAAGAAATTCACAGAGTAAATATGGTTGTCATTTATTCCTGCAGTGTCATTGGTTATCTGCAGAAAAGCTTCCCCGAGAGAAGGCAGCTGTGATGGAGGTTGTTCTTGTAGTCCCTTGTAATATGCCTTATTTTATTAAGACACACAGCAATTCCTGGAGCAGGGTCACAGGCATCCAGATGTTCTTCTCTTACATAAACCCTGGTTTACATAATAGGACCTTGCTTGCAAAGAGCTGACCTCTGAACAGGACTGATTTCAGTGAGCACATTTAACTTCTCTCAGATTTGTTTGCAATGCTCTTTTCTACCATGCCTGTTGCTTTGTGAAGTTGCAAATGCAGGGACGCTTGCTGAAGCTGTCCAAAAGTAATGGTTGATTGTGAGCATGTTAGTAGCTTGGGAACAAGAGGCAGAACCTCATAGCCTCATTCCCTGTTCCCCAGATCTTGCAATACAGCAGAAAATCTGTGTCCCAGATTTGGATCCTTTCCTTTCGATTCACTGTAATTCTAGTACTGAGATTTTGGGGGATGACTAAACTCTATTTTGCATAAATATAGAGCCTCAAGTGTGGCTGAACAACCCATGCCATAAATACTTGTTCAAGTAGGACCTGAGCCAGCAAGGAGATGATTCTGCATGAAGTCATGTGCACAAAGTTTCTTGCGGGTAAGACAGCCTCAACTATTTGCAGGCATGAATCTTCCAGCACTGCTGGAACCACAAAGTAGGGTTTCCGTGCAGCAGTCATTGCTTGACAAGGTCAGCTCCCTGGTTTCAGATCACACATTTGTTTTAGTGAAATGACCTAGTTAAAGGAAACAGTTCCATCCTTGGGCCATAGGTGCAAGCTGAAGGAGCAGAGAGGAAGTCAGGTCTTGTTAATTAGAGCTCTACTGAGCTCTTGCTCCTTGGAGATGTGTACAAGTTGAAGCACAGCTACATACCATGTGATTGCTGCTGCAAAATGTAAAGACAGTGATGTAAGCCAACTTGTCACATTCCCTAACTTTCCTCCAATTTTGCTGTACTAAAAGGTGTTGAAGCCCCATTGGAAGATTTCTAAATAGCATCAATAGTGACTCAGTGGCTTTAAAGAACTAAAATTTTTCCCTAAAACACATTGTCACATTGTTTACAAAATAATTTGGAATAACAGTTAATAAACAATACACTCTGTCCACATTTTGAAACCTTTCATGACTTCTCTGATAAGTGACTAATATTAGGAGATGACTAACCATGGCCAGAGCATATCTGACCTGGCTTTTTTCAGTGACCTCGTTTGATGACATCAGCCTCTCACACAAGGGCCTCACTCATAAGGAAACTCTAGAACATCTGTTAACTTTTTGACACCATGGGATCTCCAAATGTTCACTTCAAATGACAAGCCAACGGACAACCACGGATGGGAGTACTTTGGCCTGTACTCACTTACTCACTGGCAGAATCTGAGAAGGGTGCAAACAGCATGGTGCAAGTTCAGGTGACAGTTTGTGACTTGTCTCTTACTCCATGATACTGTCTAACTGGTGTAAATATGATGAAGCTTCTCTGTCTGTGGAATAGGAAAGGGAAGCCTCAGCCCTTCATTTACTTTGCACTATTTGTTGAGGTCATTGTCCATGGAGGTTGACAGATTTGTGCCTGACTGGTACCATGATGTGCTGCAGCAAAAGGATCTGTGTTTGGGACCTTGCACAGCAGCAAGGACCGATGCTGGGCAGTTGTGCTTGCAGAAGCCAGTACCTCATGGTAGCATCTGGCATTTCAAAACAGTGTTATTCTGCTGCAGATTCGTTATTTCCTATACCCACATTAGCTAAAAATCTCTAAATCAAGCCTGAGAGCAGGTACATGCTCAGTAGTGCCTCCCTGTTGCCTCTCTGTATGCAGCAATACTCTGCTGTTCTTCTGGTGTGATGGAATTCATCAGCCTCTTGTGTGCAGAGGAGAGGTAATGTTCAGCTTCCCACTGCAGGGAAGGAGAAAAACACAGCCTCCCCAGTATGAAAACACAATAGATTCACTTATTAGAAGTGAACAGAGAATAGGTAAATTTACTTCTTAGAGGATGAAGTGTGAAGTCATGAGTAAAAGAGTCATAGGCAGATGAGGAGGTGGCTGTAACCTTGTATTCCTTCCAGCACCTTTGGGTCAGATGCCTTTGTTGAGGAAGTCATCACTTGGTCAGGTTTAGTAAGAAAAATCAGATGGGGGGCAGCCCCTTTCTCTTTTTAACATGCAGAATGCTTCCCACACAGGGAATTGTGGTTTTTCTACCAGCTCATCACGGGTCTTGCATCAGCAGGCAGAGTTTTCAGTTGAGTCACTTTGGTGCTAGATCTTCCTGAAGAGGAGACACTTTTAGGACGGGTCAGTTCATTTCATTAGTTCCAAGCAGACTCTCAGGGGGCGAGGGGGGTGGGGGTGAGGGTGTGGGTGTGTGCCAGAATTTTGCAGCCTAGAGGAGGTACACAGTGGGAGCTGAGTTTGGAGTTTGTTTTGGTTGTGATTTGCAGTAACAAGAGAGGCAAAGCTCAGCAGAGAGGTAAGCTGACACTACTTTTGTTTTGAAGTTGAAGAAGTGGTTTCTATTTGTACCATTGTTGGTTCCAGCAAGCCAGTCTTGCTTCTGCAAACAAGAGTGGGGCACTGTATGACAAAAATACAACACTGTGCATGCAAGCGCAGTGCCATAACCAGCTATAGGTCTGTGCCCATATCAAAAGCAGAATTTTTTTAATTCAATACGTGTTAAAGAAAAATGTTTCCAAGGGCATGTCACAGCTCCTTTTCAGAATACACAATGATTGATCTTAAAAAAAAAACCTTACAGGGAAACACCATAAAGAAACCAGTGCTATGAAGCTGTTGTGTCCATATAGATATTGTCACCTAACTTTATATTTTGAGAAAGAACTTAGTGCTACTGGAATAATATTAAATAAGAAAACATACGCTATGGACAAAAATGTTTACTTACCTCTGGTAGGCCCTCTCTAGCAACATGGGGTGGTTTAAAAATGATTAAGCATCCAAAAAAAATGTGTTGTGCATCAAATACCAAACTTAATACTGTACACAGTGAATCTGTAAACTGTGACTAAAGGCAAAACATTTTTTAAATGCCTATGAGAATGAAAAGATTAATTGTAAAATATGTCTTAAATGACTTGAACAAAATGCTCATTGTGTGTGCACAAAATAGCTTTATTCAGCAGTCATTCTTGGATTTAGCCCTTGGTGGGATTCAGAGGCAGGAGGAGCAAAGGATTTGACAGCAGGGGTGCTGGAATCCGTAACAAACACCTTTTTAATTTAGGGCAATAACAGTGATGTGATTTGGTATGAGAGAGCTGAATTTGATTATTTTTTTTCCAAGTGCCTGGAGCTACCACCACATGTGCTGATATTCTCATAAAAAATGTCTTTAGTGTGCAAGATGTTGAGGTCAGATAACCACAAAACACCACAGGACTGCATGGCAGGTTCCACCTCTAGATTTGAGAGCTCCCTTTCTGTCAGGTGATCGCACATAACAGGGTGGTGTCTTCTCTATTTCTATTAACAGTTAAATCCAACTGTGTTTCCTCATTCCTTGCTGACTTGTACATGCACAGGAGTCCTGCAAAATCAGGCCTTGAGAGAACTCAGAAGAGGGCTCAAATTCACCAGCTGCCTTTGGAAACCTCAACAAACAAATTTTGCTCCTGATTCCCCAAGCATGAAAGTGTCCCTCACTTTTGCTCATTTATGCTGCAAAACACCACAAAACAAGGAAGA
Organism: Aegotheles bennettii; assembly: GCA_013398125.1. Classification (NCBI taxonomy): domain Eukaryota; kingdom Metazoa; phylum Chordata; class Aves; order Caprimulgiformes; family Aegothelidae; genus Aegotheles; species Aegotheles bennettii. The sequence continues at coordinate 153,904 of VZRW01001851.1, read as the reverse complement.
CGATGCTTTTTGCATGCTTGCTTTGAAAGCAATCAGTTCACTTAAGAGAAAATATGTTTCTCAGCAATGTATTAAAGCCTTTCTCCTTTTCTAAAACTTTCCACAGTCTTTTTCTGAAACTGTGTGTTTTTTTTCTCTCTCTCTTATAGCTTCTTACCCTCCTATTCCTTCTGCTGTTACCATTTCATTTTGTGGGACATTTGATGGTGCAGCTGGAAAGAGAGTAACTTCAAAAACTAGAAACCAGATTATAGATCCAATTAGCCCTAAAAAAAATGGGCTCTGAAATAACAGATTTGGCTCTTCTCTCCAAAGAAACAACTTCACTAGCTGCTGTGAGAATTTTCCAGTCCAATTAAAACCCCATATTTTTCCACCCATTTTAGATACACTTCAAAACACAGTCAGGATTGTTAGAACCTGCATCACTTGTGGGCAGATGACAGGAAGACTTTTGCCAGAAACACCTTCTTCTCTCTCTGGCTTGCTCTAGACAGAAGAGTGCTACGTTTTTTTGCAGCTTTATCTCCCTCACCAGCTCCTGTACTGGTATCAGAGAGAAAGGAATTAGTACCTTTTCTTGTCTCTGTTGGCAACTGAGCTTGCAATCACAGCTGAGTAAATACTGTGACAATCTTATTCTGAACAATCAATTTTGGTATATCTACATGCCAAGAAAAATTACTCACATAGGTGAGTAAAATGTGTCAAGGCTGTGCTAGCAGACCAGGCAGAAGTGGCTGTGTTGCTGCAGAACAGAGTCCCAGTTGCTGTAAACTGTGGTGGAGACCAACATAGGCCTAAGCCAACAGGCCCTAGCTATGGATCCAGCCTTCTGTTTTCCACCTAAAGATTTTATCAGCCACCTGCTCATGCAGAAGGTTCAGGATGCTGCAGAGCCTGCGTTCCCATTTCTGTGTTTACTTTGTTTATTTTTAAAGTGCCGTTGGTACATTTCCACATGTCAGAACCGGCAGCTTGAATAGAACAAGAAGAAATCTTCAAATACAACACAGAGCATAGGGGCTTAGGTCATTATTATTTGTGGGTCATTCTGTTTGATTTTGCCGTAAAAGGAGATGACAATTAGATAATAATGAAACAAAGACCACCAGTTGCTGGTTGAAGTCCAACTCTTGCAGGCAAGTCATTAGTCTTCTGCAACCTGGTGAAAACTGCAGTTCTGTGAATTTGGAAGCACTACAAGACTTCCTTAAGCAATAACACACGTGCTGGAGGGAGATGTAGGTCACCTTGACACAGGCCACTGTGTTCCTGTTTCTATGTTTCCCACCAGCTGGGTGTCATTTGGAAATGACCACAGGAAGATGGCATGATTATTTAACTGCCAAATTTATCTTCTGAAGATCCTCAGTTATTGTTTAGCTTTAGAGATATCTGAGGACCTTGATGCACAAATTTGCATTTCTGAAACTTTAGGTACATTACCAGAACAATCTGTATCTTAAAACATACTGGAAAGCCAAATGTGTCAGCCATGCCTAATCCCTGCTGGAATAAACCAGGCATTTCTGTGCTACTTGTATGCAGTAGGAATTACCACAACGTTGTTACTGAAGTAGGAATTTCACAGAAAAACAGCTGTATGATGTGATCGAGTACGAGAATTTCTGTTCATTAACTTGACCTTGAATCCTTCCCTCTTTTCTTCAAGGGGTTTGACAATAGCTCTCTTTTTTCATGGGACTACTCTGGTCATGGACAATGGCATGCTCTCCAGTTCCCCTCTCTCAGCCCCTAGGTTCAATATCAGTAGAACCAACACCTCTGGTACCAAAAGGACAGGCACCATCAGGAAAGGTGGCAGGGCTTGGGTTCCTGCCCCATCTTCACAAGGTGGAGCAGCTTCAGTGGGAGAGATTGGAATGTTTTAGACTCTTTCACCTCTAACTCTAGCTCTGCTGTGTGAAAAAAAAAAGTTAGCATAGTTGTACATGTTTCAAGGATCGTTATGTGCTTAGAGCTGTGGTTGTGATTTGTAAGCTGAAACAACGAGACGTTTGATAAGTAGAAGACACTGATGCCCTACAGGGGGGATATGAATAGCATGAGGCTCAGCATGGGGCAGCTTGTGTTGAAATAGATTCTCAGATACCCCTAGAGCCTAAAGAATTCTCATCCAGAAAAGAAAAATTAATGCAGGTTAGGACAATAGAAAGGAACATAAAATCATCAGTTAAACCTGAAATGGGGATAAATGGGAATTTTGAAGACTAAGTTCTTAAATTCACAAGAACAGATAATAAGGGTTCCTGGTACAGCAGAAACAGAAGAACTGAAAGAGAATCAGAGTTTTTCAGCTTATTTCAGCTGAAAATTATTTATTTTATCTTAAAAATCTTATTTCAGCTATAAAATCCATAAAAAAAGTACAGAGTCTGTTGAATTTCTTGTTTCAGTTTGTAACAGTTTTTGCTGGGTAGTGTAGGCAGATACTGCATGCTGACAATCTTCTAGCAATATTGTGATCAACAGTTCCTGTGAAATAAACAAACACTATTAGTTTAACTGTACATGTCAGGGAAGAAGACAATAAGGTTAGCTAGAGGATGGGATCAAGTTCTAGTTTGGCTGTTCTTTGTTCTGTGGCATTGAAAAAACAGCTCAGTTTGAGTTTATTCTGCTAGTTCCATATGCTTATTCTCATTTCGGAGAAGTTGATGGAAAGATTAACAGGAAATTTACAAGTATCTTTGCTTTCTCTTTCTTTACATTGAGACCTTATTCTGGTCAGAGACAAAGGAGTCCTATCTCAAGACATTGTTTCTATAGACTTCCATCAGCTAGAAGGAAATCACAACCTCCCATAGTCTTCTGGTCTATTGGTAAGTCTCCAAATACTACTGGAGTAGTGAAGAAAACATTAGCAGTTTCTGACCAGGTTCCTGCACTTCATCGATTTATTGGGACTCTGGCTTGTTTCATATCAGAGGTGGGTCATCATTCTTCGTGAAATTTCTTATGAAATTCTTAGTACAAAACAAGAAATAATTTGTGAGGTTACAAGACTCCAGGTTTTCTGTTAGAAGATTTGGAGGTGTTTATGACCTGCTGAGATCAGATGCTCATACTCAACAGGTGCTCAGAGATGGACACGTAACCGTCTTTCAGTGACTGCACCTGGGTGGTTTTACTGCAGTGCTCCTAGGTATGCTAGCTTGGCTTGGTGGTGGTAGCATGCTAAGAGACATTTTAGGGCTGCTTAGTCTTTTTGTAACATCCTCTTAGGCATTGGGGTGACTCAGATCCAGGGTGTTCCTCTGTTTTGATCATCAAATATGAGTGAAAGTGAGAAAGAGGAGAACTTCTATGTTTTCCCTCTTGTCTCCCAAACCAGTGGAGGGTATTAGAAGATGCACATCTGAGAAGTGGAGCTGAGAGTTTTTTCTCTGCTCAGTGGAGCTCAAAAGGACTGACTCTATTGATATTATCAGGATAAACACATGGTTAGAGGTGTGCTTAGAGCTTTTCCAAAGCCTGCTACCCATAGTCATGAAAGGACTTAAAAGGTTGGGTACTGCAAGATCTTTCTACCCAGGTGTTCAGCACAGGGAAGGTTCTTACTCTGTTCTTCTCCTTTCAGAGAGGGATTGTACAGGCAAGCCATGCTGCAGTGTTTTTTAACAGAAAAACCTGGAAATTCAGAATGCTTTACAGATGCCCTGCAGCAGACACAAAAGAAAAGGAGAGGGCTACCTGTCAGGTGGTGCTGCTGTAAAGGTTCAGGAACATGATACATCTCAGCAGAAGTTATCAGTATGTACGTGTGAAGAGAAAATCCCACTTTCCTTTTCTACTGCCATATAGATATACCTGTCACCATTTTTAACTCCAAAGACCTTTAAACTATCGCACCTCCCCTTCTCCTTCTTACTTGATATCCAAGATTCACTCCCATCTGTCTTCATACCTGAAATAATTATTATATCACATGCTAAGCTTCCCATACATTGGCTAGCAGATATACTTGAGATCTGAAACTTGAGCCGTATGTTGACGCATAAGCATATAAACCTGAGATGGATTAGGGTTTCATGTCTGGTTCCCTTACTTACACTTGTTTAATAATTCGATGAAGCAGTGAGTTGGAGTAATTGATGCAGAACTTGAAACAGTGCTGAAAACTACAAATCAACAGGCCTGAGTGCAAAAAGTTTTCTTTTAAGTTTTAAAGGGTGACAAAACAGTGACAATAGCTGTGTTTTACATGTATGCAAGGTAGAAGGTCTTTCCTCTCTCAGGGTTTTATTTGTAATGTTATCTAACTTCAGTTCTGTGTTTCACACATGCTGATGTAGTCATAATTTGTCTCAGGGTCAAAATGACTAAGAATTGTACCTGAAAAAATAAGAAGCTAATACAAGACTGATGTGAAAATTAAAGAAACCAATACATAAGCAGGTCAACCTTTTAAATGAAAATATATTTGAATTGCAAAACTCAGCATTACTAGAAAGACTTACTTTCAGAGTGATGTAAGGGAAATTTCTGGTAATTGTTTCCTGTTGTGAACTTGATGGGTGGTGAAGTGTCTATTTACCCCTTTTTGCTTTCAGCTCCTATGTTAAACTCACTTGTAAAAACTGTGTTGTGTGGACACCTCTGGGAGGGACAGAAGAGTCTCCCTTCCTTCAAAAAAACCTGGACGTGCTCAAGGATATATGGTCCCAGTCACTGAGAGATGCCCTGCTGCCTGTCTAGACCCAGAGGAAAGAGCAGGGACCTTGCAGCAAAGACCACTGAAAAGGGCCGGAGATATCCAGCAAGTCCAAAAGGGAGATCTTGTGGTGGCGGACAGAGAAACCCCCAAAGCACCAGGGAGTCTGGTTAGACTCTGAGGTGGCTGAAGTCAAGCATGGTAACAGGGACACGAGTACTGGGAAATAATTAGTTATGAACATATTTAAATTTCTACTGACATAATTGCTGTCATTTTTTTTTTCTTTTCCCAATTCTAAAATACAACTGGCTTTGTGGGTTTGAAAGATTTTTTTATATCTTTGGGGAGCTCATTATAAGAAAAATATCTCAGCAAGTCCATCTTAAAGTTCTGGTGAGCTTGAGTTCCCAGGACAGAAAGGGCAGCTGTGGCTGGTGGATTGCATCATTTCAGATCTCCTCCACTGAGTCAGGATGCTGTTGCTGGACTCTTCACCCTCCTGTGTTTATGAAAGAAAAGTCAAAGTTGTTTCACAGAAGAAAGTCTCGTTACCACCAGTTATTGCTAGACCAGTACTGCTAGAATACTGCTCAGCCATTGCTGGATCTCAGAGCCTCCTAAATCCTGATGAAAGCTTTGCTGAGCCAGGTGCCAGACAGTGGTGATTCACAAAAACCAGCACACCTGTAAGGCATCCCTAGGAAACTCTCTGGAGAGGAGGAGTCTTTGTGAGGTAGAAGACCCTAAAAGGTGCCAAACAGCTGGAAAGTTTTATCTATTCAGAGTTCACAGCCACATGTTTTTCCTAGAGTTAGACAAAGAGGCAGGATTGGGTTACACTTCCTTGGCCCTATCTCTCTTCCCTCTGTGTCCAAATGATCACAACTGTGAAAGACCAAGGTTCATCTCTTTTCCTTCCTTCCTTCACGTGATTTTGACTGAATCTTGAAACATCCCCCTCTCAGGGGGATGTCAGATATTTGTTGAGATGGCTCTCCTGAGTATCTCCTGCTGAATGCCATCTGCTCTGTTCAAGATGTAGAAAGTCCAGACGCTGTCCTGACCAGGACCCGTGCTCCTATTTCTGCTTCTGGTCCTGTGTTGTAGTTGTGCTTCTCCAGGAAAAGGGTGAAGAACTGGAAAACATTGGTGGGCTTCTCTGCATTTCTTCTCCCTTAATGCTAATGTGAAATTAATATTTCAATACTAAATATTGACTAGCAATTTTAGTTAGGCTGTGGTTTTGTTTTTTGGCATTAACTTGCACAGTCTGCATGCCTCCTATGGCACTGGCTTGGGTATAAAGGTACAGCTTCCTCCTTTCTCCAGTGCCACAGCAATAGCTGTTGTATGATTGTGGGAGGAAATTCTTGAAATATTCCTGAATACATGCGATAAAATGTGCCTACCACAATAGAGTTAACTTTCTCCCTCCCAGTACATATGCTACTTCTGGGAACTTCCAGAATATTAAGTACACAACCTGCGTCACAAGTGCATCTAAAGGTCCATTTTAGCTAACCTGATTTTCGAGTGCCCTGTTTTGGTAACATCAGGATAGAAAGCTTTGCTGACAACAAAATACCAGAAAGGAGGACATATTATGCACCTGCTAAAAACCTTATTTCCAGAAGCACTCCCAAGTCAGCAGCCTGCCTAAAATATGCTTCTCTAAATGACTTAAGTAAATATGAAGACTTTAATAGCAAAGAAATAAGAACTCATGGACATTGTAAACCTTCAGTGTTGGACTGTGTTGCCCAGTGTGAGGGTTGTGCTGAAAATAAAACTGTGAGTTAGTCTTTTTGTTTGTCTTCTTTCTTCTGTGAGAACAGCAGATGAAGCATTTCTCATTTGTTTGCTTCTGGGTATGTCTGCCACTGGATCAGTTTGCGTTTTGTTGCCAAGACTTACAAATAATATATTGCTTCTAGTGATCTTTGCAAAATTATAATTTTTGCCAGCTAAACAAGTATGTTTAAAACTACAAATCAGATACATGGATTTACCATTCCTCTTCCTGAACAGCAAAGTGTGTAGAAGGAAGTTGTAGAGGTGTATTGATTTCAAGTGATTTGCTCTTTCAAACATCAGATTGTAGAATGAACAGCCTATTTTGCTCATCCAGGTCCCCGTGAAGCTGTGCCCAGTCACTGCACAGTCAGCAACCAGATGACCATTCTCTTCTTTCACATTTGAGCTATGCTTTTCTCCTTCTGACCTGTGTCCCTCACATACCAGCATCGTCGTGGGACAAATCTGCAGTGCTGTTACTCTTTCTCAGCAACTTCTTTATCTAGGTGCTCTTCCTAAGCACAAGATGCTGAATGCAACATCTGTGCTGGTCTCAGCAGACAACTGTACAAATGTCATTGCTTATCACCTGAACCGCTGGCTGCCAGGCTGCCAGTCCTGGTGGTGTACTTGTCATGGAAGGGTGGTGTGTGTCCAGCCTCCCAGGCAGGAAGTTGGTCCTGGGAAGACATTGCAGATTTGCACCTCCTTGTTTGAGGAGCTATGTCATCACAGATGTCATGCAGAGTGACTCTGTTTGGGCAGAAGGACGGAAGTTATGAGTAGGAAGGTAGGACATGAGAAACAGAAGCTGGGAACCATGGTCAGGGTGCGGACAGTGGGGCAGGAAGGCTGCTCCCTCTGATAATCGTACACTCTGTTTAAGCTAGCAGGCCAAGGAGCCCCAGATCTCTACCAGTTTAGCAAAGCCGCTAAAACTCCCACCTGCTGTCTGTTCCTCAGGGTTGTAAAATAAAAAGTTGTTTTTACCTCCTGTCCCAGAAGCCAAGTTGTCTGAGCTCTGGGCTACTAGCCTTCTTTTTGGAAATGCCCAGCACACCCACTTTTACTCCAGAGATGTAGAATTTGAGTACTCCTGACTCGAGTCCCTGCTTTGCACTAGTTCTCACTATTTTGTTTCCTTTGTCCTTGTTGTGAGGCTGCTGGTGGGCTTGTTTCATCGTGGCATACCAGAGCTAGAAGACATCCCTGAAAGTCTGTAGGATGCTGCCTTGGAGCTGGTGGCCATATCCCTTCATGTCAGTATTGACATTGTTCATGTAAATAGGTGGAAAACCACATCAGAGTGCTGGGTCAGCATACAGACACGACTTTTTATGGGGCAAAAAGAAGAATCCCTTAAAATCTGGATGGTCTCCAGGGAAGAGTACAGGACCTAACACATCTCCCTCTACAGAAACATGCAGAGACTAGTAGGAGTAATTTCCCAGGTACCATCTCTGTCTGGGCTTGGAACACAGGGATATTTCTGTCACCAGACAAGCATGTATTTTCCCTGCTAAGGTTGGCAGCACATGAAACATGGAGGTGTGCTTTGGCTGTCCCCCTGGGGCAGTTAAAATGGATCCGGAGCACCATATATTCTGCTCACTGTTTTGCTGTAAACATGAGTAAAACTTGCCTCTGTTTTCTCCTTTTGGTCAGTACACCCTGCTTTGTCTCTCAGATCCTCTCATTTTGGGGCTTTGCGGTCGTGTTAATCTCTCAGTTTTGACTAGACTGGGGGCTTGCAGATAGTTCCCTGGACAAGGATAACAAAGGCACACGCTTCCTTGACAAGACTGTCTTCATTTAGCAAATATTATTGTTTCTCCTGAGGCTGGAAAATTCACGAGTTTGACACTTATCAGGGGAGACAGAAACAAAGATGGACACAGTGCACAGCAGTGTCAATGATTTTCCTGTTTACACTGAGCATACTGAAAGCTGTTTCTGAAAAAGGTTGAGGAAACTGCTAAGAGATTTTGTGTCAAAGCATTTGGGTCTGCAAGTAGACTATGATAGAAACTTCACCAGGGAAACAATCAAACACAGTCTGTTCCTCTGGTTCAGTTCACTGAGCACCTACTCTTATAAAGCAGGATTCAGAGTCTGGAGTTCATTCTCTGCCACCAGAATGCAATCATCCAGTGTATGGGTCAGACACTTTAGTTTTCATTACTCCTTTACCAGAACAAAAACATGAGCTCTGAAATGATCTATCACAGAATTTTGGAGGGAAGGGACCTTGGAAGTTTCTAGTCCAAACCACGGCCCATCAGGCTGTTCTGGCCTGAGCTATACCATAGTGTATCTGCACCTAGCCCTGTCTCCTGCTGTTTGTGGCTGGACTCCCTTGGTAGACCCCAGGACCGACTTGTTACCTCACCTTGTTTGGGACTGCAGATGGGACTAGTCACTGCCACCAACCTGACACTGCTGTGGGCACTGCCTGTGCTGGGAGTACCCATATGTCCCCATTAGTGCACACCATGGAGCAGCCCCAATCTTGATGTGCCTTTCTGTGCACTGATATCTATGAGGAGGTTACTGAGAAGACAGGGAGGGTGAGAGTCAGTGGTCATAGACTGAAATAGGAGATGCTCAGCCTGATGATAAGAGGTTTTCCTCATGAGGACAGCCCAGCAGGGCAGCAGGGGCCCAGAGAGTTTGTGCCATCTCCATCCTTGGAGTATTGCCGGCCCCAACAGGATAAAAAGCCCTGAGCAACCTAGTCTGATGCCACAGCTGAACCTGCTCTGGGCAGGGGTTGGACTGGAGTCCTCCCATCGGCTGTGTGACTCTGTGGCCTTCAGTCATGTAGTTAGGGCACCTTGAGATGCTCTGCTGTGCTCCAGTCGGGAACAGGAGCATTTGTGTATTCCTTTTGAGGAAGTTGGTTCCTTGCAGTGCTGAAAGCTGCCCTGTGGTCTCAGCTGACAGCCTCCAAAGTAGAGGGGGATGCGGAGTAGCCCTTGTCCCTGGGCTGGTGAGGCGCTCTGCCTAGCCCATACAGACTGCCAGCTACAAGTTGCAATAGGGGTGAATGCTGGACTTGAGCTATTTGGTAAGGGCGACAATTATTTGCCTGAAATCAAAAGAGAACAATAGCTACTGCACTTTAATTCTCTATTATCCTTTATGCTCTTGCTCTCATGGTTAGTTCTTGCAAGAGGATTGTTTATAAAATGAGTAAAGCAAGGTCCTACAATCTTCCTCATGTGTCCTTGAATATCAGGTCAGTTCTTGCAGAGCGATGTGGTAGAGGCAGTCATTTGCAAAGCATGTGAAACTGTATTTCAGTTTTTTAAGTTTTGGCACAACTGAACTAGTGACAGGAAACCTCAAGTACTATATTACTAAGCAATAAATAGCAAGTGACTTTCAGTAATTCCTGGAACTCATTCACGGAATTACTGCATGACATTTCTCAGTAATTTTTTGAAGGTATTTCCATCTGGCTGGCTTAAATTCTTTGTACTAGTTACATCTGAAAAACAAAACTATTTACTAGAAGCAAATTTGAACACAGACAAAGGAAATGGAATAGAAGGGGAGTAAGCCCCATAAAATAGAAGTTTAACATGCAAAAACTGGTGGGTTTTCTTTGTAAGCCTTCAGGTATGGTCCAGCCTAACCAAAAGATTTTTCAAAATAATCACAGAATGGGACATTCACAGACGACCAACGTTCCTTCAGAGCAGGAAGATGGACATCTCAAGTGCAAAGCTTGGCTGCAAGACTGCGTTGCTCTTTTTGATGTCATGGTGTAAGCACAGCACTATGTGAAGTGCTTGCAGATTGTGGAGCTCACTGAGTGAGGTGTGCCTTGGAGCACTCACAGATGGCAGGTGCTGTTTCTAGTTGGTAGTATGAAAGATTAGAAGACGTTTGCCTGCCTGAAGCCACAGCTAGATGCACGTGGCATATCCAAGATCATGAGAACTCCCAGCACTTTCCCCATTTGTAACCACTGACAGCATCTCTCCCAGTGTGCTATGAGATGTATGTCTCAGGACAAAAAATGGGAAGGAAAATAGTGTACTAACCTAAAGAGACTCGAAACTCAGCTGTGTAGAATTGATTCTTGGAGAGGTTTCTAGGAACCAGGAGGGGTATGACTTAAGGGCAGAACTTTCTTTTCAGTTAAAAGGAATGCACTCACGTCACATTTGTTGGAGGACTTCTTTCTCCTCCTGAGATGAACTTGTCTGATACTTAGCTCTGCTTGGCATGAGATACTGGTCTTTTTCCTTAGATCTAGTGGCAGGAAATGCAAATCATCAAGAGTTTCTACTAGTGTCCAGTGACTTTGCAGGTGAATCTTTTAACTTCTGTGGTTCTTTTTACCCATTCATAAAGTGGACACAGTTAAAAATATACACACAAACATACACACTGGTGTCAAGGGAAGTTTTGATTTTTTTATTTGAACCTAAATTTTCTCAAGGGATAGGCTCCCCTGACCATTGCAAGGGGCCCAGGGAAGACCACGGATTCCAGGCCAGCCAAGACATCTAACTCACAGTATTTAAATGAACTACTCCAAGCTTCAAGGAATTGCCCTTTTTTGATGAGTAGGTGTTTTCTTCTCATTATTATTTGTACCGAGCTGCTGTTTTTCAAGGTACACTGCATCCTAAATGCATTTATTTAAAATTAAACATAAAAGGATATGTGTTCAACACTAACGTTAGCAAAAGCAAGTTCAGTGAATTTCAACAGCTTTTGCAAGTGAATATGGGGAAAATGCCTCTGTCTGGAGTAATAAAGGCCATGTATACATTTATAAATAATATGAGTATCATGGGATAGCTTAAAGCTATTTTCTGCTTTTTGCATTTGGAATACTGAGGCATACTGAGGTGTATGACTTGTCTGAAGTGCATAAAGGAGCACTGGGACACAGCTGGGAATAGTACGTAGATGCCCTGAGCCTTGGAGTGATGCTGTGACTGCCAGATGACAGATAGTCTTGACAGCTTTTATGGAGAGGGTTCAGTAAACTCTCTGTTCAGCTTCATGCTGGCTGTTTGCTTTAAGTTGGCAGTCCTATGAAAAAGCTAATTTTCTGTGTTTTGAAGAAGAAGGTCTTGAATTGGAAGCCTGGTGCTCTTAGTATCATGTCATTGAAATCTGAGTGTCTTTAACACTGTCAATGCAGGAAACTGCACTTATAAAAAATAGTGGCATTTTAATTTATCCTCAGTCTCTTTTCTAGAAAAAATGGTTGCCTTAAGATGATCTTAGAAGCAGTAAGGCAAAAAATATACCCATGGGGTAACAATATACTTCCCCCCCTTTACACCCATGTTTATGTTTCAGGTATTTTACTCATTTTGAAGTGCTTTGATTTTTTTTCTCTATTTTCTCCCTGTGATAGGGGATTTCTTTCTTTTTTTCACTCAAAAATTCTCCTTCTCCCTCTTGAAAATGTCAATATGGTCTCTGCACTTGGCTTCAGGCTTGAATCTTGGCAAGGAAGCTCTCTATTATTAGGCAACTTTTATAAACAAACACAGTTTCATCTGTTTTATGCAGAGAAGGAGTGCAAAATGTGAGCTGTTTTCCAAAACACTCTGTAATGCCCTGAAAGGCAGCGGTTGAGATTAAGGGGCTAAAATGCATGATATTTCAAATCTGGCAGTATTGCTAACACAATTTTTATTCTGATGCAGAATTTTTGTGGGTTTGCTCAGGACAAATGTATATCTGTACAACATGTAATAGGTGGATCACGTGCATCTGGCCTCTCATATATCACATTTCAAACTGCTGAGAGTACACTTACCCAATTTGTCAGTCATATTCTGGGGCTGTGTCCATTGCAAGTTTTCATAGCTCACTTGCTGCAACAGGAGCAGTGATCACACGTAAGCACTGCTGCACTGCACTCAGATGCCCTGACTTTTGGTGTTATTTTCAGTGTGAGTGAGCATTCAAAAGACTTCTGATGAAGGAAAACCCTTAAAAAAGCACTCCTTGGGCTTCTTTGCCGCTCTGCAGAGGAACAAATTGAAGCGTGCTTGGGAATGAAAAGCAGTTGAGAAAACACCTCTGGGGAAGAAGGAGGGGAAGAGGAGTGAAGGAGCCTGAGCTGCCGCTGGTACTTTCTGGGGCTGGGAGAAGAAATAAAGGTTTGCAGGGAGGATACTGATGGGTCATCTGCAAGAAATCCAAGGCTGTTATTGCATGGAGCTAACGGGTTGAGTGAGGTTTATTAGATGAGCATTGGTTTGGTGGGCCCATGCCTAGACCTCCATAGAGTGTTTGAGAATGCAGCTTCCACCCTGCTGCATCTCAGCTCTCAGGCTGTGTTAAAGAAACAAGGTAGAAATCAAAACGGCAACATTTTTTAAGGACAGAGAGATCAGAGGGATTTGGTTCCCAAGCTCTGTAACAGAAATGAAAATGCTTGAATAATTAAGAAGAATCCATCTTTAAACAGTTTGAACATTAAAGATTTTTTAAAACAAATTTCTCATCAAAATACCACCACCATTTGATTTTCTACAAAGAATGTCAGTTTTGTGGAGCTCTGTATTTCAGGAGGAAATATTTTTGTCTACAGTTTGTGTCTGGCTCTTGAGCTCAAGGCCATCACGTCAGAGCCTGTGCTGGGCTTCTTGTGTTCGTAACCACAAAGCAATTGTTATGGCTGTGGTCGAAGTAGGCCTGGTGGGTTCTATTCTTGTGACTGCAGTATCTTGAGGGAAGTGGATGGAAATCACTTCAGAGCCTACCACTGGGCAAAACAAAAGCTGAGGAGCTGTCATGCTCCTATGAGAAAGAAACCGAAGAACTTCAGCAGTTCCAGTGCATGCACCCAAAAACATGCTCTTCACTTGCAGGGAGGAAGCAGTCTGTCTTGATGGTCCCATGGCACCTTCCCTTTCTTTCAGCTGCACCAGTCCCACCAAGATCTGATTCTGAGAAAAAAGAGGCCACACATGCCATGTATCAGCAGAGAAAGATGGCATGGAAATGTTGGTGGCCATGGAGACCTTTGTCTAGCCAAGGAGAAATCCAGGCAGAAGGGGACAGATGAGGAAAGCTAGCTTTAGCTGATGGTTTCTGGGGCCAAAGTTTGCTTTGTGGGATTCAGGCTCTGCTTGCATTCTTGCTATGTCTGGTTTCCATTAGAGTGCAAACGTTACAGATATCTCTTTTTAATGCCAACAAGGTGAAAGGCCTTTGGGAAGAGAAGAATAGCTCTGTACCCACAGAGTGTGCCAAAGCAGAGGTCTGTAATACCCAGAAGATGAGATGCAAAAAAGCTTAGTTTCTGTTAATGCCAGGGATAAAATAACTGTTAGAGTACTGGAGTCCTTAATATTTAAAAACCAATAACCACAAAATCATAGCTGTTCTACTGTAGGTTGCTAAAAAGTTAGTGTTATTTTGTTGTCATTGGTTTGGGTTGTTGATTTGAAGTCAGTTAACCTTCCTGTACTCATGTGTATTTCAGGCACAGCTCCCCAAGAAAGGAATCACAGAAGTAGAAGCTTCTGTCTTCTCTTTCAGCCACAGAACCTGCCTGTGCTGGGGACCCAGACTTTTATTATAACAACTTCACCTTTCTAATGGTCTTCTCAGTACAATTTTTAAATGCATGAGGGGGGATGGGGAACAAAATTATGAAGCTCAACAGTTTTATATATTACAGAGTTTATATCTCAGTGCACCAAGAGTAGTGGTATGGGTGTTCTGAGATAAATATGAAGTTCATACTGCTCTGAAATGTCCTTTTCAGAAGGAAAGGAAAAGCACTGACTTACACCCACTCTCTCTTGGCTCCTAGACCAGGGTGGAGCTTGCATTTGTTTGTCTGTTAAAACAAACAAGGGATCTGTTACTGGTTTTGGTGGACCACATTGTCTCAAAGCTTGTGGGCTCAGAATCAAGGCTAGTGAAAATACCTGTTTGCTCAAGAAAAATGCAATTAAACCCCATCATTTCTGGAGCTAGCAATACAAAAGAACATTAAAACATCTTTCCATTGCTTTCACAGGTACACATACTGTCCTTTTAACACACTTCTATTCGTAGAACTCCATCGGTTCTTATTAGTCTGGTGTAGAATACTGGAATTAAAAATTAAAACCCTGAAAATTACTATTTATCAATTCCTTTTCCTTCTGGCACTTGTACACAAAGAAAACAAGCACTCAAAAAAGCTTTAAATAAATGAAATTTATTTGCCTTATTAAAGCTCTGAGAAAATTACTGAAGTAAATGTAATTGCTCTGGATTTGATATGGAAATTAAAATATAATTTTGGGTCAGGAAACTGCTTTGTCACTGGAGAACTAATGTCATGGTATGTTAAAATATATGTCTGAGAACAACAAAGGAAGAAGAGTAATGTTTTAAATACTCCCAAACACAGAAGATTAGAGAAGATATGGTAATATCAGTCGGTGTGAAATAAAATAATCCACAGATCCTTTTTAATAAAAAGAGTAGATATTACTTCAGGCCATTTGTATCACCAATTTTGTTGTTTCTAAAGGCTTGCTTAGACAAACTTTTATCTTATGCAAGACATTTTTTTTTCATCAAGGGTGTTTATTGGGCTGCTTTAGTGTGACACTGAGAAAGCTGTAGAGATCAAAGTCAGCATGTTGTAGGCTATGTTCAGCTTGAAAAAGTATCTGCCTCTCAGCCCCAAGCTGTAAAACCAAGCAAAGTTGCCACTTTCAGGATGCTTGTCCTTAGCTGTTACTAGTAGGAGTTCACATACTGTTTGGGGGGAATTTTGATTCCACTGAGATTACTGGTAATGCTGGCATTGTTTTTGATTTATTCAGCAATCAGTCATCTACATTTAGAAATTTAAAAAAAATAAATTGAAACCCTCACATTTAAATTTCATTGTTTTATGTTTGGTCACAGGAAATTCCGTTTAAATGATGAGTGACTATAAATCTGAAAAGAAATGTTGCATTTTTGTATTTGAATATTTGAGATATTTTTATTAAATAAGCCTCAAATACATGTATTTATGCAGACTTGTGTATTATTTTTTAAATCTCCAAATAAGAAAGAAAAGTACTCTTGAGACTCCTGACTACAAACTCCCATCCTACAGCATTTTCCCAGGGGATGCGGATGGTCCAATCTGCAGGTGCTGTGCTACCAGCAGAGGTGACCAGAGCTGTGATGTCTCCCTCAGTTACTGTCTCTGCCCTGACTTGTTCCACAGCCCTGGCAGCTGATTTAACATCCTTGGATAGATCTTTACCTGGTATAAATTGTCATAGTGCCATGTAAGCCGTTAACACCGGCCATGGGGCTCTGCCTTGCCATGCCCTGGTTTGCTCTGGTGATGAAATGAGCAGAACTGGCTGCACTTGCCAAGTGTATTGCCCTGGGTAAACAGCAAACAGATGTCCAATGCTCTGGGCTTCTCCAGTGGGGGAAAAAAACAACCACCCACTCACAAAAAGAAGCTGTAGGAATGGCTAGGAGTGGTGTTATATTCAGAAATCTTCACAGAGCTGGCAGGTGAATTTTTAGGAAAGTGAGCTGTGATAAGGACTGGTTACTCTTAATTCCACATTACAATGATTGCTTATAGATCCAAGTTCTTCTGAGCAGTTGTTTTGAAGTCATGGTAATGGGTACGTTTGACTGATGTAATGTTTAACTTGCAGTATTCTATTTGCTCAAGGTTTCGAAAGTATTATAAGATCAAATGTGTGTTGCAGGAGAGAAAAAGACAAACAATATCTGAATTCCAGTCAGGCTCCAGGAAGACACAAGACTCTTGCTTATCTATTAAAAAGCAAACATTTGCAGCTATATTTTGTTCACTACCAATACCTGCCAGATACTCTTGCACTGCACTAAGTTGTATTTTTCCCTTAGGAAGCTACCAAGTCTCTGAAAATCAATATTACGTGTAGAAACCTAACCTTACACAATGAGAGTTACTTCTGCAACAGGGCTTCTTGAAGCTCAGATTTTTTGTTCTTAAATAATTCTTTTTTTTTATTTATGTGGTTGTGTAGAATTTAATTTTTTTTTGGCTGGGCTGCAAAGGACAATACTACACCAGCTTTAATGAAGAGCTGCCATGCAAATGATAACAAAAAAACCCAGCAAGGTAAATCCCTGTTGATGTCTTCCATGGCTGTTTAAATGCTTTATCCCTCCTATTAGGAAGAAATTCCTTACTGTGGTGAGCATGGGTTATCCAGAGGGTTGGCTGCCCCCTCCCTGGAGGTGTTCAAGGCCAGGTTGGATGGGGCTTTGAGCAAACTGGTCTAGTAGGAGGTGTCCCTGCCCATGGCAGGGGGCTTGGAGCTAGATGAGTTTTAAGGTCCCTTCCAACCCAAACAATCCTATGATGATGGTTATGATGATATTGCAGCAAACTGAGAAGCAGAAGGAGCAGTGCTATGACCAGCCCAAGACAAGGAATGTGGAGGGCAACAAATCCACTGGGCAGCATAAGCTGCCCCTGACTTGCAGAGAGTTAGGGTCCTGCTGTGGTGGGAAGGGAAAGGTGGGTGAGGATGGGAGTTCCTGAAGACAACCTGGGAAGAGGAGAACAAGGGAGGAAACCTGAGCAGATACCACGAGGCCTGAACTCCTGATGGCTCCAGGGCTGAGGTTTTAAGCCTGGTAGCAAAAGCACAGCTGCAGGCTTACAAGTGCTCAATTTTAGTCATAGGTGGTAAAATTATTATCTAGTAAAGGAACTGTGGTTATGGGAGGGTGGGTGTTCAAAAACTTCCTATTTCTTAGAAGGCTGGGCATGTTCAGCAGGCAGTGCCTTCCTCTGAAGTCACCCAACAGCATCAGCAAAAGGCAATGCCACATCCGTGGGGTGCAGCCGGTGGAGATGTGGGGCTGTTCCAAGGCAAACACCTGCAGTGTTGGTACCTCACCATGGAGTGATGGAACCTAACACACTGCCCTCCACATTGATGGCAACAGCTTCCAGCAGCTCTTCTTTGCACCCATGTCCTACGTTTTACCCGATCCCTCTCCTGGCCACAGCCCTGCTGATGCTGCAGGGTGCATTTGGTTGCTGCAAGCTCTGCAAGAATGCGTTTCTCCCACACTAAGAATTATATTACAGGGCTGCAGCTTGTACGAGTAATTCATGTGCCTCCTTCCTGCCTGCTTCTCACTCTTGTTAAATCTGAATTAAGTGAGTCTTCTGTGCCACTCTTCCTGAGGGTGAGCAATATCACAGTGCTCGACAGGGACTGCTTGAAGGATAAAAATCTGTTGAAACTGTCAGAAAGTCTTCTGAGTTTACAGTAGTTAAATGTTTGGCTGCATCATTATTAATTCCTTGTCAAGGATCTTGGAAAAAAAATACAACACTTCAGGCAAAAACATATTTTCATGCAAGCTGATACATTCTAGATGTGTGCTCTTCTCATAAATCCAAATCAATTGTCTTTGCTATTCTGATTTATCCTCCCCCCCATTTAAAAAAAACTTCTCGTACACAAACTCAGAAAAACAGGGATAGAGAAAATAATTTGACTAATTTAATTAAGATATTTTAGAAAGACATGAACTAAATGAGATTTCTGCTGAGAATGAAAAAAAGCAAATGACTTGAGATAGTAACTGGAGAACAGTATACCCATCCTAATGAATGATACAGGGCACATGAAGGGTTTACTGGAGACTGGTGCTTCTATATGTAAAGTTTTTATCCTTTGCTCCTGAAGGCTGAATTTCCAATTACAAACCAGAGGGGGCTCGTGGATGATGAGCATCCTTTTCTGCCCAAAAATAGCCATAAAGCCTTTGGCACATTGGAGAAAAGCTATTTCCCCATGAAGACAACTTCAGCCCTGTTTTATTGTTTCTCTCCCTGCCTGCCAGCTGGAACCCATGTGTTAAAGGCCAGAGAGGGTCCCCTGGGGAGGATTCTGTGGGCACAGTGACTGGGCAGTCAGGGCTGTTCCTGCTGCTGGGGGTAAGCCTCAGCACTCCCTTGCCTTCATCAGGTCTCAGGTAGGGGTCGTTTCCTTCACAAGAAATGGTTCTTTCAGTTTTCTGCTGGTGTGCTGTGTTTGCCTGGACCTGCTGGAGGACCTGCTTCCCTTCCCCACTGGTGTTTCTCGCTTTGTACCATCACCTCTCATGTTGCTCCAGAAATTATATCAGACAGCTGAGCTTGCAGGTAGGGGAAAGCTGGTGAGCAGTAACTGCAGAAATGATGGCAGAGAGACTGCCGCAACCTGCTCCCACTCTGCTATGGTAGGACCTTGGCTAACATGCTCATCTCCCCAAGTCTCTTCTTCCCCATCCTTTCTCCAGTATATTTAAACAGTGAATGACTTAGGGCAGGGCCTGTCTTTTCCTGACAGTGTGTATGTGTATAATGACTAACGTAAAAGACTTGTGATTGCAGCTGGGACTGCTGCTCCAGTTCAAGTAGCACCCAAGATACATGTTTAAGCTTCAAGTAATTAATCTAAGGGTTATCTGCTGGTGGAAATTGGAAGTCTACCCTGTTATGCAGAAATCACAATTTCTGTTCTATGTTAGTGCTTCCACGTGAAACCAAACACTTAAGGATCTTTGAGAAGTTTGGTCTCAAGTGCAAAGGGTGTGTGGGAAGGGTTTATACTTTGAACATGTTGCTATGAACCTACTGTGCTCCAGTCTGCAGTCCCGCGCATGTATGGCACGCTTCCCTAGTACTTGACAAATTCTTGTAGCCTCTTGACAGGGATTTTTTGATAAAGCTTTGCATTCCCATAATGTTTGTTCCAATTCCTCTCACCTTCCCAGGAGCACTGCACTAGCCAGAGGTATTTAAAAAAAACACCAGTGAGTTTTGGATTGCTCTCTCTGACTACACCATGGCTACCTGTGCAGGATCTTGGTGGCTGCTCAGGGGATGTACGTCCCATCTGCTCCCTCAATGGGCTCCCCTGGGATGGATGCTAAAGGCATTTTCTCCACATCAAATTGCAGGCCCTGCTGTGAACAGTGGCGCCGTTCCCCTGCAGCTGAAATGGAAACAGGCTCAGTCCTTCAGTCTCTGCAGTTCGTTTATCTCCAGTTTAGCAACAAATGACAGCACCAAGTCTGTGCTGGAAGCTTCAAGGCATCAGTTTTACACTGGCCCACCCAGAAGCCCAGCAGCGAGAGCAGAAATGCTGCTGCAATGAAGCTTTCCTGCTTGCTGTGTTCTGAGCTGCTGTATGGCACATGTAATGCAGTGCCTCCCAGAAACTCTCCTAACCTCCCTGCTGGGAGGGAAATATTACCCTGATTTTGGCATAGGAAATGCGAGGATAGGAAAGGGAGTAGAGCTAATAGCGAAGGGTAGCTGCAGACATAATCATCACCAGAGATATGTAGATGTCAGACTTTGTTCCTGGCAGGGGATACTCCTGGAAGACAGAGGTTTTGCCTGTCTTAAAAGAGGATAAGTGTAATTTTCTCCACCCTTTAATTAAAAAAAGAAAACTGAGTGGAAGAAGGGGTCTCCTGCTGCCAGCATATCTAGCTGCTAAAGTAAAGAGTCTTTCAAAAAATCTTTTCAATTTGCTGTGGAGTGACAGAAAAGTCTGTCTGCATGAGGCAGCAGATCACCGTAGACATATTTGTTACTCATTGCAGACTAATTGTGTGAGATTGTTTTGACACTGCACACACACTGTGAGATTGAACCGTGTATTAACCGTGCATGGGATACCTGACCCAACTTGCCGTTATCCCAGCGATGCCTGGCGTGCCAGCCGAGCACGCAAAGTGGTGACATCAGGGTGCAGTGCGGAGAGGGACGGCGCGACCGAGAGAGAGACACGTCTGGCGTTTTTAAAGGCTGACATCACATCTGGAAAGCTGCTGCCCTCTGGTGAGTCAGCACACAAAGGCTATCATACGAGTCTGATCATCCAATCGCTCGATGGAGGAAAATCTGCCGCTCCTGCCAGCAGACGCGTTGTAACTAAGCCTTTGCCTTTATCGGGGAATTCTGAGAACACTGCAGGGAGCCCATTGATACATCTCCACCTCTTTTCCTTGACTGTAGCCTTGTTTGCCACTTGCAGGTTTTCTAAGCTACATAGGTGTGTGTTGCCTGATGGGCCTTGACCAGCTGTGCTTGTACTGGATTGGGGCAGGACTGGCTTTTTTTGGCTTGATGACCCTGTGTGGTATTGTTCATGGCTGAAGCACTGGAGTCCTGCTCTAGTGTGAAGACTGATGGTGGGAACAACGCACCTGACATGCTCCTCTTTTGGACAATCTGGGTATAGTTCTCAATTCCTTTGGCAGTAGGAAAACCCAGAAGTTCAGAGAAAAAGGGTAAAAAATAATTTTTTGTGTCTCCTCTGTGTTTTGAAGTCTAGAAGGGTTTCTTGCTTCTCTTTTACTGTTGGCTGCCATAGCTCTTCAGATGCCAACTAAGATTTATTTTTTTAGGATGTGTTCTCTTAGTTGTTATGGATTTTGCTAGTAGGGAAAAAAAAAGAGATATTGCAGCAACATAATTGATTGCAAATATCTACCTCTTATGGTCATTGTCACACCAAACAGCTAGAACAACTTTTTGTTGTGATTTGCATCAAGCACCCTGTTGCTTTCTGCTACGAACATACTTGAGAATTACTTGTTCATCGGTTACTTACCACCGTCTCAAATATTCTATGTACCTTTCTCTTCCTTTCCATCTTTTGAGATGCACGGAGAACTCCTGAGGAAAGCCCTAAAGACTGAGGTGAAGAGATTATTGTGCATCTGGGCTGAAAAGTGGGTAACTACCATTGTCTCCAAACATCGTGGACCATCAAATTTGCCTAGTAAATTTTTTATCAACCTCACAGTTGCACTTCAGCATGACTGTGGAAAGACCAGTCTTATTTATCAAAAAGCTTTCACTGGCAGAGAACCTACCATCACCTTAATGGACAATCCTTCTTCTTTTAAAAAATATACATCTTTATTGTAGGCCTGATTCTGTTCAGTTTTAGCTTCCGACCATTGAATGATATCATGTCTTTTTACTTGCTTGATTGAAAGAGGCATATAATACTGGAAATGTCTCCCAAAAGTAGGTAGACAGGCTGTGACCAAATCACTCAGTTTTTCTTAATTTAATCAGTGAGATTTCTCAAGTATATTTTATTACAAGGAAAATTTTCAAGACTAAGAATTGTTCTTGTGGGTTTTTTTTGCCAGAGTGTACTCTGAAGTGCAGACATCAGGACTGGACAAAGATTTCCAGGATCAATCTGCAACTGCTGTAATATTTGTAAAAATAGCGTAGAGCCCTAACCCTTGCTAACAGATCTCACCAACTTCTGGTGAGACTTAGGGTCTATGGCATATCAGATATACTTCTATTGGTAAGAGTTGGCATCACCATTTTATTGTGACTATAGCTTTATGAGTCGTATGTGTCTAGTTCTTAGGAAAGCCTCAAATAGCTGTTTTCAGTCAGGTGGTACTTAAGATGGAAAATGTCAGTTACTGGGAACTGGAGAGTGTATTAATCTAGTCCTAGGGAGAAATCAGAATCACTTCAAAATGAGTCTTTAAAACAAATGGGATCAGCTGCCTCCTGAAAGTGACTGTCTCTGAATGCAGAGGAACCCTAAACAGCTGTTGTAGCCTCATTTCCTGATTTTTAGGTAGCTGAAGGTGAGAAAAATCCCAAATAGCATTACTGTGCTGTGTTGTTGAGTGATTTGAATAGGATCATAGCTTTATGTCTAAAGGTGGAATTTCTCTGTCACCAGTGAAAATGAGGTTAGCACAGAGCTTCCCACTGCTCTGGAGTGCTGCAGGTCACTGGTGTGCAAGCAAGAGACACTGAGACTCCTGTGGGGGCTGGCAAAGCATTTGGGCTGTGAGCAGGGAGCACCCTGACATTAGTGCAGTTACCCAGGCAGCTGCCCATGCCTGGGGTGGCAAGACTTGCAAAGGGATTTCTCAGACAAATCCTCCTCCTTCTTTTCTGTTCCAACCTCCTCCCTGCACAAAAAACCCTGCCCAGCTGAAGCCTGTCCAGAGGATTGAAGGCAACAGGCTATTTTTATTTCAGCTGTATCCTAATAGTGTGCAGGGGGCATGGCTCCTGCTGAATGAACAGGAAGGAAAGGAGGTTTGGTGCATGGCATTATCCCAAAGCATTTCTAGGCTGTGCTGTTAACCTCTCGATGGCTGTTTCATAACAGCCATCTTCTCTTCCAGTCTCCATTCACTCAGATCTCTCACTGTTTCACACAGACTCGGGCTATCTGCTGCCACAAGGCTCTGCTCAGTCATTCTGCAGATGAGTCTGAACGGGCTCTTGGCAGAGGAGCATCCCTGCAGCTCCTCAGGACGGTTATTGCTCCAGGGCAAGGACACATGCAGGTGTGCCACAGCCAGCCACATGGGTATCAAAAGGAAATCTGTGTCGAAATATCTGGAAATGTGCCTCTGTACTCTGCTTTCTTCAGTGTGCTAGAGGTGGCCTGTTTGAGAAGTCTCTTTCCCTAATGGATCTTAAGGTGAGTGGTAATGGAATCTAGGCTGAGTTTACACCCACTGGAATTTATGGAGCTGTTCTGCACTAAACAAGCCCGACCAGACATTGAAAGGTGGAGACAGATTTCCTTGGAAGCTCCCAGTAAAGATCTCATTCATCTGTGAAAGCCTCTGGGATCAACCTCTGCAATGCTGTTGGACCTGAGTGAAACAGTGAAGTGCATGCACGAATTCTTGCCCAGAAGGACTTTAAATACCACCTCAAGGGTGAGAGATGCAGTGGTCAGTAAACCATGTGTGACAGAAGCCTGTATTTACTTTTCACATTCAGCAGTGGTATTACAAACATTTTTTCACAAGGAAGGCAGAAAAGGCAAAATAATACACAGGCTGTTTTTGAAAGGAGCTTTCAATTCAGTGAAAGCAGTCCCTGCTAGTAGTGCTTTTGGGAACTTCCTGGTTAACTCGCTGTTATCAGAGAACAGCCAGGGAGGTAACCTGTTGAGCAGGCAGGATGTCTGGGACAGAGCCACAGCCTACCGCTTCCTTATAGCTACAGGTGACAGACCTGAGCACTCACTGCAAAGGCAGGGGTGCTGTCAGGTTTTGCTCCTTGCAGTAGCAACAAGTTGGGGATGCATGCCACTGCATTAGCCATAAGAGCCCTTTGCCTGCCTACAACATACTCATTTTGTCACAGAGACAAAAATACAGGTGCCAGTGACCAGTAGACTTAAAAAGTATTACCAAATTTTGGGATGCACATGTGGTCCCACTGCACAGATTAGCAGAGATCTTTGTTTTCTCTTCAAAAAGTTTCTAGTCATGATTTGAAGAATGCCTATTTTTTCATCCCGGTGAATAAATACTTTGTTTGCTGGCAGATCAAAGATATTCCAGAGCAGTTTTCTTTCCATATTGTTTGAGAAATTGTGGTTATAGACCACCAGCATTCATTGGCCATCTACCAGACAGACTTTTATGGCCTTTTGGCAAAGATGCTGGGAAAAATATGTAGAGTTTGCTACTATTGGCAAAATCCTACTCTGTCCTATTAAGTGTGGATACCACATGAAAGTAGATAGTGATAAATACAATATGTGGGTGAATTAAAGCTGATCTTGAAAGGATCTGAGTGTTTAGAAAAACAAAACAATCCAAACAAAAACCTATCTGAGAATTTTATAGCTTTATCAGGTCTGAAATATTTGAGACTGGCCAAAAAAAGGTACACTTAGTGCTTTTCAGGAGTCAGTGGAAACTTAAACTAGAAATCTACTGAAAAAAAAAGTCCACACAAAATGGTTCATATCCAGTAGTTTTGTTAATGTAAGATCATAAGTAGTTGCCATCCAGTCTAACCATCCTGCCTGCACATAAATCACATGCCCTTTCTGTGGCAGGGAGATGGTGTGGGGGGAAATCCTGTTGCTCCTAAATATGAATGTTAACCTCTGTTCATGGAACCAAGGTTCCTCCTCGCGAAATACTGAATCTCAGCTGGGGATAGGAGGAACAGCAGACAGACACTCAGGGCAGTGAGTCACTGGAATCCCAGTTAACAAACTTTAACCTAATGTCTACCACAAAAGCGATGTTTTTGAGTGGTCAAGGCAGAAGACCAGGGACAAAAAACAACTGTTGTCAATTGGTGCTGTTTTTTATCAATTGGTGCTGTTTAATGTATAGCTTTGAGTTACCCTGGTTAATCTCTGCAGGTAGCTGAGTCAGCACCCTGGTGGTAGGAAAGGAGAGGAGGGGAGAAGAGGGCTGAATACCTCAGTTAAGGCCTTAGCTGAAGCCTTTGCCACAGGCAGTCTGTGTGGCATGAGGCATGTTGGACCAGCCCCACAGCACTTTGCTACAAGCCTCGCTGCAGGGATCACTTTTGCTGGGGCCAGTATTTTTGAAGACCAGTGCTCATCTGCAGAGGAGGACCTGGGCTCTGTGTCCAGGAGGATTTGACTGCCCAGTTGTGGCCACTTTTGAGAAAGGAGCAAGGTTTCAGGCACACCTTTCTGCTCAGTGTTTGCCAAGCCACAGATGGTTTCCGGCCCAGAAGCTGGTTTTAATGCACTGTTTCCTTGGGTGTTCACTCCTCTGGTGCAATGCACAGGGACCTTTCTTTGTTTCTGTCCCTTTGGATTTCACTCCAAGGACCAGATACTGAAGCATTAGGTAACTCAGCATCTGATGTGAGGTTATTGTTAATCTTAAATTCAATCTGGTCTTGAGTAATTTGTCTGAAGCTACTGAGTTCACATCTCCCACATTCAGGAGTCTGGGTTTAGGCACACAAGGAGTAAGATCAATCTCTTTTCACTGAATCAATACCGAATAAAAGATGAAAAGAAGAGGGCTCCTGCTCACTCAGCAGCAGGTGCCTGAGGAATCCCTGACAGCCCCTGCCTCTCACTTGGCCTTTTGCCACCAGACGGGATATACGGATGAAGATGGCAGAAGACAACATCATGCAAATCTGCAGCATAGTTTGAACTACCAAAAATTAGAGGTGTAGCCACAGTTCAGCTTCTGGGATGAAAGAAGGAATTCTTTATAGCAAGTCAGAGATTTGCCTCAGTAATATTGGGGGTTCTCTTGAAATACTTCATATGTTTCCTACTGTAACTTTCCTGTTACCTTCAATGTATTTTCTTAGAATTTTTCAAACTCACATAAAGACAAAGAAATGTCTTCTATGTCATACTCACGTAACACAGAACTGCTTGACTGAGCACATAAAATACAGATATTCATTTACATTTTAGGTTAGGGTACAAATCTCCAAAGAGTGGATAGCCTCTTAACTAAATTTCTTTCATCCTCTCACACCCTGCTATCAGCTGTTGGAAATTGTTGATTTAATGGAAATAGATGACAAGTTTGGCTCAGTTTCATTGTCACTGGACAAACTTTTTATGGGGGACCTAGTACTGGGAAAATAAGCATAGAAATGGCCACTCAGAAATATATGTATAGGTTATTTTTTTATGTAGAAGATTATCTCAGTAAGAGGCCTGTCCAGAGCAACCTGAAACTTAGCATGTAAGTTTGATGTTATCAAAAGAGATTTTTACCTCTCCATCTCCTCTCCTCCTGTTCAGGGAAGTTCTAACTTCATTGCCTCTGCAAGCTTAAGAATGTGAGAATGCCACTTTTTGCATCAAGGACATGAGTTAAATCTTAAAAATGTATTTTGAGCCATGTTTCTGAAGGAGATTAACTTAATTTGCCCCAAAGTCTCTCTGTGGCAGGGCTGGGAGAAATTCAATATTTCAATAAGTTGTTGACTCTTACTTAATGTAGGTGGTGAGTCACACCCGTTCTGGCAGCGAATAGACTTAATCCTGGGAATTGAAGTCAACTGATCAAGGAAGGATTTTCTTGTTGCTCTTAATTACATACCTGTATGAAACTTGAACTAACCTGTTACCACTGTCAGCCTGTTTGAAAAAGCAGGTGACTATGGGTGGGGAGTGAAAAAGAAAGTCTAACAGGTTGCTGATGCGGCACTTACAAATCACCTTCTCAAGCCTGTTAATTTTAACTCTTGGACTTTGTAATGTAGCCCACTGAAACCACACTATTTATCATCCCTGCCTCTTAATATTATTGCATATGAAAAAAAAATAAGAGGAGAAAGTTATCTGCAATGTGATACAAGTCTTCCAAGCAGAGAAGGTGGTAGTCCCTGACCCAATGGCTGTAGAAGCAACCGTAACCCGAATTGCCATCTGAACACCTTCACTCAGTGTCCTGGCAATAGTCATATGTGAAGCAATCAGTTTCTGCCTACCCAAGAATAATGTTCTCTGCATGCATGAGTGATCATTTTGGGTCACTCTCTCTGAGCTCTTCTCCCCGCAGATGTGTACTGTGTTGTCCCCCAGCCTCCAGTGTCTTTGTCGTGTTTGTCACAGATCTGGTTGAAGCTGCCTTTTGTTCAGGGAGAAGAAACAAAGCTCTTTACAGGCACAGTGAGCCAGACACAGTGAAAATGGCTGTACAGAGCAGCTCATCTCATGTCTAGAGATAGGTCGAGAATGTCCAGATTAGGTATTTGTGTTGGTTATTTGTTAGAGCACAGAAGAAGAAACCTTAAGTCTTTTGTTCTCCTCAAAAGGGGAAAGACATTCATGTCAGACATTTCTGCTTTCACTGCTACAGGTGTCTTTGTTTTTCTGTGTGCTTTGGCAGGAGATGATGCAAACGATCACCCAGTGCTTACAGCCATTGCCTGTGGCATGGGGAAGTTCTGTTTGTCGCCAGGTCAGGACTGAGGTGGCCAGAGACCAGGTCCAGAGCTGCAAACTCTCAGTGGACAATGGCTCTGGATACCAGTACTCTGTGACAGCAGATCAACAATTTTTCCTTTCCTGCTTCACTCTGAAACTGAAGGGAGAGGAAATGTGCTTTAAAAATACCCTGTTTGAATTTTGGGTAAATACAGCTGGACTTTCAGGTTTACAGGTTCTGAAGAGCATAGTCTTCCTTATAGTAATCACCCGTAAGACCTTTCCTCAGATAAATATTTTGAATTTATTGCAGTCAGTCAGTATACCTGTCATAAAGATAAGCACTGGAATTAAAATACCTATCCGGGTTATTACCTGACAAAACATTTCTTGGTTCAATAAACTGAATTACAGTTACTTTCTCTTTCTTTGTCAGCTGATTGCAGGCTGAGGAGACAGTGAGCAGCAGAAAGGAGCTTGAACTGTGAACTTCTGCTTTATTGCATTGAATGAGTTTTGTTGACTAGTCTGAACCTTTCCCCTCCCTCTGAGTTACAGGACTGATGGCGATCATTTCTACATGCAGGCATGATGTTTGGGAGTGCCCCTACACTTGAGTGTCTAAGCCATGGGCCTCCATCTGCAGAGCCATGTGGGTGATGCTGCTGGAAACTCTGCCAGGGCGTGCAGGAACAGCCCTTTGTTTGAGCTTTCCGTAGAGCCAGGCAAGCATGGCCTGATTATTAATAGCCAAACAGTCAGTTACAACTCCCCCTGCAGCAAGATGTTTGTGATCCAGAAGGGCATTAAAAAAGTCATTGGAGTTACACCTACAATGAGCTGTTTCACGCATCATTTATTGCTTTTTTTCTATGAAGCTACCCTTAAGAATATTTGCTCTCAGCAAAACCCTCAAGCATCTTGTAGAGAGCAAAATATTGTCTTCATATGAACCTCAGGGCAGAACTGCTACAGAAATATTTGTGGTGTGATCATTAATCTTAATTTTAAATGCCTATTATGAAACATGGACTTGCTGTGAATTCAGGGAGATGCCTCTCTCTTCAGAAGGCACCCACAGGGCCGGGTGAGGCCAGATGGAGCTGTGAAAATGCTCACGCCTGGACAAGGTATCAGCTCGTGATAATGTCAGTCTGCCAAACTGTTTTCTAAAGTCTGTCGACACAAGTTCATGTTGGTGAAGGTGACAAGGAAGACATCTCTTCTAAATGAGAGTGGTAGATTTCATGTTTGAAGAAGTAATTTTTAGACTGAAGGGAGGACATGAGTAGGCTGTGTGTCATCAGGAAGGAGGGACAGGATCTCCACATGGTCTTTTTAGACAGCCTACTGAGGTAAAAGCCCAAGCCACACAGTACAAGGAGAAGTGAGAGTTGGAGACCATGGGTCTACAAGGAGCATTTTGGAGATTCTTGGGATAGGAGAGGCTGGAAGCTCGTGCCCCGTGTCAGCAACAGACAGGCTCTCTTCTTGATCTCAGGCCTGCAACAACCAAACAAAAGTCTGGGCTCAGGCAAAGAGGAAGCATCACAGTACAGTTTAATGTGTCTATTGACAGCCTGGGTGATGGGATGAATGACAGTCTTGGGAAACTGACAATGATACCAAACTAGGGGGAGCAATCGATGTGGTGGAGGGCAGGACTGCTGTGTAGGGCACATGGACAGGTCCAGAGAAGGTTCCCTGCACTGGTCAGGGCTGGAGCACAGGGTGCACCGGAGGAGGTGGGGGACACTAGGCTGGTCCAGCCTGGGGAAGAGGAGGGAAAGGGGGGATATTGCTGCTGTCTGCAACTGCCTTGTGGGGGGGAGCAGAGAAAACAGAGCCAAACTCTTCCCAGTGGTGAGCAGCAACAGGATGAGACGTAACAAACATGACCTGGAACATGGGAAATCCCCATTAGATACTAGGAAAAACTATGAGAATGATCAGGTGTTGGAACGGGGCCCAGAGAGGATGTGGAATCTCTGTCCTTGGAGAAATTGAAATTTGACTTGACAAATCTCTGAGCAGCATGATCTAACTGGACCTGCTTCAAGCAGCCAGTTAGATTAATTCCAAAGGTCCCTTCCCATCTGAATTATTCTATTAGTTCATGAAATAATTTGAAAGGAAAAAGTAGTTGTATTTTAAAAATAAATAATTAGCTTCGCTACATTTATGTAAACAAATTTGAATGCTTTTTGTGTGTTTTTAAAAATCCAAATGTTACCATCCCATTTTTGCAAGTTTTCTAAATTATGTATGTATATAAAAAAACATAAGGCCATTTTTACTACTGTACTGTTGTATGTTGTTATTATGTTGTTAAACACAGTGAAAAGTTTCCACTTAAGTTAACATGTGCTAGTAAACTGTGACATTTTTATTGTCATGGTATTTAGGACCATTAGCCATGTATTAGCACGTGACAGTGCAAAGTGCTGCAAAAATTATGTCCTAAAAGACAGTCAATACCAGACAGAGGGTTTGAGATCAATCAATACAAAGAAAATTTTTGTACTCTTTAGAATGTTTGCAAGTAGGATTTTTTGTAGGGAAGTTTAGGCCAAGCAAGCAAGAGGGAGTGTTGATGTGAAAGCACAAAAGAATAAAGATATTTGAACTTTCTGTATCAACATAAAATTAGTTCTGATAAACCTTTCTCATTGTGCATCTCCAGATGAAAAAAAAAAAATATTTTATTCATGTCAAAAATAAAGATAAGTCATGCAAGTAGAGTTTTGCTGTCCAGGTGATAGTGCCTTAAATATATGACATATTCTAGAAAAGTCAAAGTAAAAAAAAATACTTCCTGTATCCCAAACTCAGACACTGATACAGAAGTGTACCATTGCTGAAGGCAAGTCACAGCAAATTGTTGGGAAGACTTCTTGAGTAAGGAGGGCCAGAAAGTAATCTTGAAAAGTTTCAGATTACAGACATTTATTACACCACGAAACACAGCAGTAGAGTGCAAAGTAGTGGAAAAAACACAACTACCATAATTAAAAAATATCTAAAAGCAGACCTTATCTGGTGTCACGGGTTTGGGCAATAACCAGGTGACAGATGCTCTCTGATACCCCACCACCATTCTCCCTGGGGAGGATAACAGGGGAGAGAGGGAGAGAGACTTTGAGGTTGGAAAAAACCAAACTGGAACAGATTTAATGAAACAGAAAATAATACTAATACTAGTAATATATCCAGATACATGAGTGAATATGCAAAGATGGAGCCCGTGCTTCCCAGATTGCCCAGAGCAGAGGAGCCCCAGCCTGGCTGGGCAGCGGGGGGGG
>VZRW01001851.1:75186-123168 GCA_013398125.1 Aegotheles bennettii | reverse complement strand
CGGGACACCTCAGGGGAGCACGGAAAACTTTTACCCTGATGCTCCCAAACCAGGATATTAACTTGACTTTTTCACAGGCTGTCTTCAGCAGATGTCAAGCCTTTTCTCAATGTATTTTCTTCTGTATTTCCTGTAAAAATAAACGAGTTGTGCTTTAAAGACCCCTTCTTAAGTATCGCCATTTCTGCCTCTCACCCACTTCAGACCATCTCTCCCATCCGCCTCTTAATTTCCACTCACATAGGAGACACACTCAGCTACTTACAAGATTTATGTTTGCCCTTTTGTGTGCAGCCCGAGATTGCTTTGAGCTGCCGCCTGCACTCAGCCTCTCAGGTGAAGTGATCCAGCTTCCCAACAACTGGTTCTTCTTTCTGTAACGAGACTGTCCTGGTCACACAGCACTGAGGGAGTGGATGTCTGACTCATCTTCTTCTTACAGCTGCAGTTACAAGGCTTTAACAAAAAACAGATGCAGACAACATGCCCATATACTTAACAAACCAAGCTGCTCTTCCCCGAGATCCTTCCTTTTCTCCCCAGCAACAGCATGCTTCATTGCAAATGGCATTGTCTCCACCGGAGCCGTGCCAGGTCCACAGCGGTGCAGCCAAATCCATCCCCATCTGCCAAAACTCTGCTGTGTCCTTGCTGTTCCGTTTGCAGCTAACTAGGCTTAGTGGTCCCCATCCCAAACCAGGTCTCTCTGAGGGACTTTTGTGCATTCCTGCTGTGTCAGGGCTGCTCTGACTGGTTAAGTGACAGATCTGAAAGGCTTGGGGAAGGAGAGGTGTAAGCAGCAAACAACATAGCTCTTGTCCTAAATGGGTAGTTTTCTAGCTAAGTAAAGATTTTAGGATTTTTTTGAGGGTTGTTTTTCTGTTTGTTTGTTTGGATTGGGTTTGTTTGTTTTGGGGGTTTTTTTGGTTGGTTGGTTTTTTGTTTGTTCATTTTTGTTTTTCTTTTTTTCAAAAAGCATTGCTTTAAAAATCAAGGCTTGTGTTTTGAAAGATAGTGGTTTGTTTTTCTCCAGAACCTGTGGCTCCTGTTCCAGTATTACATATGTAAAAATGTTTAAATATTAAAAAAAATGGTGTTTGTTGTACATAGACAAGAGAATATTTTTCACTGGTGACTAAACAGCTTAAATCAACCTGCTTGTCTATAGTAGTTACAGCTTAAGGAAAAGGAGATAATAGCTAGAGAGCTAGAATGTATTTGACATTGTGGTTATGTGTGTGGCCAGGGCAGATAATTCCCAGAATTTTTACAAACAAATTTGCACATTGTTTAGAGGATCTAAGCCAACTTAATGCAACTTTATCTACCCATTAGGGAGCATACTGCACTTCCACCTTCCTTGTCCTTGGCAGGGCCATATACACATTGTAGAGTGGTAGAAATAAATGACACACACAGCTGTTGTCATTCTAATTTCTGTATTTGTACATGCAAGGAATTATGTGTGTGGAAGAAACACTCCTATTTTTCAATGGAGTTACACTTTGAAGATATTTCCTTTGTCTTAGATGCCATAACTGTGCTCAGAACATAGCTGAACTAATGGTTAGAAAACTTCTAAGGCATATGTGATTGTGATGCAATGGATATTTGTATATACATGTCTTTGTTCCCTGAAAACTTGTTTTGAGGTTTCTCTCCACCTTTTTTATATATCTTTTTTTTTTCAGTTCCAATCTAATGTAAAAAAAATGTGTTTGTTTTTTTTTTTTAATTTGCTCAGTAGTTTTATAATCAAAGATGTTTATTGCTATTCATTTTAGAAGATGATCTTAGCAACCAAACTGCCCCAGACAAAATATACAAGAATTCTGCAAACTGCTAAAGGAGAAACAACTTGGACAGCTATAATGTCGAGCAAAGGACATGTATGCATGTATTTTCTGGTAAACTCAGTTGTAGTTGTGCTGTATACAGTTTTATGACTAGCTTTTCAGTGACAAGCTAGCTGAACTAGAGAGCTGCTTTCAGCACAAAGTGCAAGACCTCTAGTGGAGCTAAAATCTACTTTTCTTATTACAGAACAGGAAGGCTTGCTTACAAAATTCAGCTGTGGATTTTATGTGCCATAGGCCATGTCTTTCATTCGTCTGCAGCAACTCCCTCCAGCCCTCTGTGTTAGTGGGTGTATAACCATAATGGGATGTTTTCTCAGCCTCTAGGAAAGAGATATTTCACGTATTTGAATGGAGTCCAGATTTACATTTCTGTCCCTCTGCATCTGAGCAGGGTGTTTGGGAATTACATTTCATCCAGACAAGCTGATGGTTGAGTTTGTAACTAGATGTTTTTTCTTGAATTAAGTATAATGCCAATAGTGGGCAACATCCATTAGAACACATAATTTTTAATTCCCTGCTCTGACAATGCTTTAACGTGCTTGCACTGTGTCCCTGTCTGACCAGACAGTGTGAGTCAGATCATTACCTTTCAGGACAGAATTGCTGGGAGGGAAAACATTCCACTGAAAATAATAGGATGCGCTGAGTGAGGCACCATTTCATCTTTTTCCTTAAAATATGAAGTCTCTTCCTGAACAAATGACCCTTATATGGCAAAAGTGCAGCCTCCTCTTCTGTCCCTGGGATGTTCAAAAGCATTGCTTTTAGGTGTGTTTGGTATTAAGAGCTATCTAGAAGATCAGACTATTTTCTCTTTAATAAATGATAAGTCTGCACCTCGTGCGTGTTACTTCCTGCTCATTCCTGAAAGTGGCACGTAAAAAGGATTAACCAGACAGCCTTCTGTTCTTACTGCTGTTGCTGTCTATAATGCTTCCTTTCCTTACACAGTTCCTCAGTAGCTGATGGAAAATTCCTTTTCCATGCAGTGAGACAGACCCTTCCAGTTGTTTTGTGTACCTGTTCCATCAAATTCAATAACCAGTTACAGTCCTGTAAGTTGGTAGGGGACTTTAGAAAAACCCATCATTTACTAAATTCTATGAAATCAAAATCTGTAGGAAGTGTCTAGAATGTGGCTTGGTTCTGTTCCATTGTATAAGGTAATTCTCCAGAACTGTTGCTCTGGGATGGTTCTCCCTCCACAAACAGGAATGAATAAAACACAGATGATAGGCAGAAGGAGGTGGTTTCTGGATGGGGCATTACGCAGTGCATGGGCTCTTCTGCTCATTGTGTGTGATGCTGCTTTCTGGATGGATGCTGCTCCTTCAGTCCTTCTCTCAGTGAAAACAGACTTTGCAAAGTCTATATAGGTGGTAACACTGATGGTAAGTTTTTCTGAAGAGAGTTCATTCTGCTCCAACAGAAAGGCAAAGGTCCCCCGACTGATGGAAACAGGCAGCCCCAGCAGCTCTTTCTGGCCAGTGTGGATCTTTCCAGGGAATAACTTTAGTCATCGCTCAGCTGGGCTGCGGGTGTGAAGCTGAAAATCTGGTTTCATCTAGATGTGTGCAGGGGTCTTGCATGGGAGACAACTCATGTGGGTGTGAAGCAATGGAGAATATGTATTAAGGATGTGACTTTATGGTGTGAGTGCTGGAGTGACTTGGGTGTAGGAAGGGGTCACACTCTACTGTCGTTAGTGCTGTGTGAGAGTAAAACTGTATTAAAAGTTACATGTTAGGACTTGCCTGAATCTAAAACATCAATAGGTTATCAATTCCACTACATGAACTGATTCTGATGAAAGTGTAATTAAGCCAAGGTACTGAAAACCAGATTTCTCTTTGTTGTGTTTAGTCACAACAGTGTTTGTTATTTAGATATATTTTTTCTTTTAAGTCTTTCAAGTCAGGGAAGGCTAGATAACTTCAATACTGATAAGTTAAATTACAAGGCAGGCACAGTCTCACTAAGCCTTTTGAGAAAAGAGTTTCTCATCCTGACTCAAAACTTTGCAGTTAATTTTTGCCCTCCCCCTTTCTGCACTGTAAGAGCATCCCAGGTCTGCAGAGCTTTTAGTGCAGAAGCCTGACTCAGACCCAAAGGAGTGGCTTCTCTTAGAGGTGGTACACAAATTTCAGCAGGAAGTTTCTGTGACCTGGCCTTCTTCAGTTGCCCGAGAGCATCCAGTCTACTCTTAACTAGATAACTAGTGGTGAAAGGATTTACAAGTGTAAAGTGGGACCAGAATGTGCGGCTTTTCAAGTGCATTTAGCATTACTCCTATTAGCTCAACAGAAAATACGTATAGCTAGATCTACATTCTGCACAACTTTTTGTTATCTTATACTGTTCCATAGTTCATTTGAAGTATAATTAAAAAAATTTTATGTGTTTTCTTCAAATGCCCAGTTAAAAATCCTATACCTATAGTATCAAAAATCTGTTTTTGTGTTTTTAGTAATTGGGCCCCTTTTCCCCAAACTTTGTCAGCTCTAAGTTTAGAAATTTGCTTAAAAGTGAAAGTCTGGGCACAGAGAAAGTTGGAAATAAGTTGCATGTCTATACAAGTGGGGTGATTGCATACACATATGTAAGTGGAAAGTTGAAAGTAAATCTATCTCTGAGCAAAAAATGTGAGGCAGCATGAATGCCACCTTGGATTGTAAGCTCTTCATACACTTTGGTCTGAATCACACCCAACAGCATCTGCAGTCAAGCACAGCCTCGAGCTTTTACAATGCACACACTGCAGAACTCACTGGAGGTGGGTTCATCTTTGAAACAAGAACCTTCCAAGGTAAATCTTTTATCATACTATGAAACAGCCTTGTGATAAAATCTGCTTTACTTAGCCTTGGGACCATGGCAGTGTTCTTGTCATTAGTACAAGGTCTAAAAAGATTATGATAGCAAGCGCGCCGTAGATCTCTTTGAATCATTCAGTGCCTGCTAAATTGACACAAGTTTGGCACCAATCCTACCGCTCCCCACCCTCAGCACTGCCTTACCTGCAGACACACTGTTAACAGCACTACTCTGTTATCTTCCATAATTCACAGTAATCAGCGACAACAGAGAGTGGACCTTCCAACCCTAGAATTCTGTGATTCTGTAATTCTGTGACCTGAAATGAAAAAGCCTATGGGAGCAGCTTCTTCAGACCTACCACGTGGAAAGCAGAGCACTTGAACAAGCTGCACTGACCTTCACAGGGGCCTTGGTCCTGCACAAAGTCCCAGTCTCAAATTCTGTTTTCCTCAAGGGCCAACATCTACCCAAAAGAGGAAAAAAAAGCCTGCGTGTCTTCTTTTAAATTTACATGATGCAAAAAGAAAGCTGCAGTTAACTGATTTTAGTTTGCTGAATTATTCTTAAACTTACATCCTGGATTTAATCATACAATCCTGGAAAATGTTACAGAAAATGAATGTCTCCTTCGCTGGAGACATTCAAAACCCGCCTGGATGTGTTCCTGTGTGATGTACTCTAGGTGACCCTGCTCTGGCAGGGGGGTTGGACTAGATGATCTTTCGAGGTCCCTTCCAACCCCTAGGATTCTGTGAAAAAATGCTGTCTTCTCCCACCATCACAAAATGAAAAAGAAGGATACAGGGAAACTGAAATGATTTGTCCCTAAATCACACATTTGGTACATTGTGTAATGGGATTATTACAAGCCTGTATGTTCCAATATTTTTTTTAAAAAAAGAAAAAAAAAGATGAAAAGGAGACTTGTTGCAACCTGTCATATTTTCCTCTTTCACAAGTAATCTAATAGTTCCAAATTTATTCAGGCCTCACAT
This sequence comes from Aegotheles bennettii, assembly GCA_013398125.1. Lineage (NCBI taxonomy): Eukaryota > Metazoa > Chordata > Aves > Caprimulgiformes > Aegothelidae > Aegotheles > Aegotheles bennettii. The sequence goes on along the minus strand of VZRW01001851.1, from coordinate 117,494 downwards.
GTTCTTGGTTGTATCCCATGACCTAACGAAAACTGTAAGTCTCACACCCACGCATGGACTGCACACGTCCTTTCAGAATTTCCTAAAATATTCCTGGGCATGTTCCACCAGAAGTGTATTGGGAAACCTGCCCTTTTGTGTCGTAACAAGGTAAACAGCTGCCTCAACATCTGCAGTAAAGCTGGAAGGCAGACTAATTTGTACAGTCCTAGAATAATCCATTTTAAGCTGTAAAGACTTGAAGTCTATCCTTGCTAAAGAAAATTAGTTTATATGTACTAGACTTCAACAGGCATAGGCATATTTTCCTCATAACTTTGATATGGACTACAAGACCCCTTTTTTCCTGTTCTCCTTTCATGGAACAGATCTGATATCTGCCCACCATTGTCATTTTGCGTTGGCCAGGAGTAGTTAAGGAATTTTGGTTGAGTTTTTGGGAGTATACACCACGATGGCATGCAAATTGAAGGGTCCTCACAGGCTTTCCACAGGGATAAGGGAAAGCTGGGACTCTTCAATCGAGGTGAATGGTGTTGACCTATTCTTTTTGGAGATAGAGGTTTATGACTGATACCAAATGACAGCCCTGGTATAAATAGGTAACTTCTATCTAGCCCATGGACACCGAAGTGTCCATGTACTGTCACAGACAGTCTGAGAGACAAGGGTAATAAATGGCAGTATATATTTAATTATTTGCTGCAGTGTAACCGACAAAATACCAGGAAATACGTCACCACTGTCAGAAATAGCAGCACAGCTTGGCTGCACAAAGCCCCTTCTTGCACCAGGGAAAGGTCTGTCCCACCACCTCCCAAGACCAGAGCTGCAGGTCCTGTGGGGGTCTCATATAAGGCTGTAGGGGAAGAGCAGAGGCAGAAGCATGGCTCTTCTGAAGCCTCTCAGGACAGTAGTATATCCATACAGCAGCGTGTTGTCTCACTGTGTGAGGGTATTTTCCCTTCTGAGAAACATGGGGGCTTTGAGACTCACTGTGTCAATCATCAGCTTGTCCAAGGCTGAGAGAATTGGCAGCTGAGTCAATGAGGAGCAGTCCAGCTTGTGCTGGTACAAGGGCTGCTCTGCTTCAAAGCCACCAAAGCTGGCTGCAGTTGGTGACAGTCTGGGACACCAGTGCATGCCTGGGAACTGCAGATGTTCCTCAGTGACATGCTCTCCTCATCTCAGAGAGGAGATTACTACATATTTGTCAGTAAAAAAGACAGAATTTCTCTGGTGGATCCTCTGAAGATGGATAGGTGTACTTCTGTTTTCTAAAACACCTGGGGTTTGATGTTCAATAGAGAAGCCAGGGAGCTTGCCAGGGATGCTATCACCCCTTGATAGCTAGACTCCTTGCCGTCTGAAATCTCACACAGCCTTGCATAAGCATATTTCTTCTCCATTATTAAGATTATGTAAATGTTTCATTACACTTTGTTATCATAGATGGGACAACAGAGTTTAATTCTATGTTAAGTGCATATATGAATGAGATAGTCAATAACTCTTTAACATTTTACTCTGAGGCTGAAGTTCTTCATATCTAAACTTCCTGTTTAGAAAAGGGTCTATTAGAGAGTTCAGTATTTACTATTTTGGCAATTACTTTACAAAATAAGCTTGACACATGAGAAAGAAAGTATTTTTAAGGATAATTCCTGTAAAACTGAACTGGCAGATGGATGAGTCAAGATGGATTATTTCTTCTGTATGTAGTAACGTGTTAAACTCCAGCATTGATCACACTATGATCAAGCTGTCTACAAGTTTGTTTTGCATTAAACGCACAAAATCAAAGACAGTAAGCAGCTGAGAACAAGAAAGACTCCAGTCCAGCTTAAGTCAGTGGAAAAATTTATGCCCTGATGCTTCAGGAAGTTTCCCCTGCAGTGCCATTCTATCCCACTCTTACCAACAGGAGTTTGTAATTGATTTCACAAGTCACGTAATGAGTGTGGTTGTTAAACACCGTCAGTCCAAAGCACTGGATTTTGCCTGCTCTCATATCAGAGAAAGCCATTTGCAGATTTGATCTGTGAGAGACCTTTGTGGAGACAACTGTGTTGCCTGGAGATATTAGAAGCGTTAGGAGAACTAGCTTTACATCTAAGTGTATGGTGCAATAATTAAGTGTGATATAAGATTTATGATTTAAATTAATTTTGGATTGGACTGTTTGATAAAGGCCAAACATGGAGTTACAGCAGGATGAGTCAATAATTTAGCAGTTTTTTGCTACTGAATCTGCATTGAGTTTAACAGCAGTCTGTGCCTCAGATCTGTGAGGAAAAAGTATAATCAGATAGGTTTATGTACAGGATGGTGCTATAAAACACAGGTAAGTCTTACTTTGTCCTAGACATACAGTGTTCACACCCATTTTAAAGTCAGTCTCTTTCCTGAAGTGTGTCTCCTCAGGTTTGTTCTGGGAAGGATCATTTAAAGCACTGCTCCGGGAATTACAAGAGTAGTGCTCAGCTCTGCACTTTAGTTCAGACACCCTTGTAAACTTCAGCACTTCTTATTTCTCACATCCAAAAGGTGGTATCATACCAGATCTTCCTCTTTTTGATGGATAGTCTGAGGATAAACAAGCCAGGTTGCATTGGTCTTATGTGACATGGGAACAGAAATGAACTTATACCTGAGTAGAACCTTGATGCATCGCAGAGCAATTTTTATGACAAAAAAAAAAATCAATATCCTTACTTTCCACTGTATTACCATTTGTATTTTTTTTTAACATTTGATACATTGGAATTATTCCCATGTAGTTGTTAAAATAACTGTGAATTTTTCTGGCAGTATTTGGTCAGCTTTATTCACCTTGTGAACAAATGGCAATATTTATTTGATAGTCTTCTACATTTAGAATGTAGGCTACCTTTTAAATAAATTTAATTAGGTCCATTGCTATCCTGATTGATAAGCCATGGCTTTACAAGCATTCTTTTCATACCTTTCAATTGCCAAATAAAACACTGTGGTCAGAAGGGGAAAATTTTAGGAATTTATGAAGCATTTGCAAGAAGAAAATAAATCCTTTTTCTGTTTTGTTGTCTGGAATAACAAGCCATCAATCTTGACCATAGCCCATCCTATGCTACAATGAATTTTCTTAATATCTCATCCTGATAACACAAAAGAAATCAGGAAACCACAGGAATTTTCAATGTTCAACTCGAGATGGCCTCTAGCTGATTTAAAGGACAGACAATTACTTAGGTGTGACTCATATGCCTGTTTTATCGATCTGTCCTATTATTAAAACACATGCGGGCATAGGTGCTTCTGGGACTCATTTGCTTCCCGCACAAATATTTACGAACAACATGTGCCAAGACATTAAGATTTTGCCTCTGCTATTCTTTCAAACTTCAGTGGTCTAAAATAGAAGGCATCTCAACAGATAAGGATCACATTACATTATTCACAATGTATTTATCCTTTTGACTAAATAAGATGCCTTCTTACAGACTTCAAAAAAATAATGTCACAAGTCAGGCTCATAATTTCTTGATCAGGAACTTGCTGGGTGAAGCGGTAAATCAAACAGTGCATACACAAGTCACGTTGCTACTACCACGATAAGTGACTCCAAGAGGCCTTACCTCAGCCACATTCCTGCAAAATCTCTAGTCTGAGTAATTGCCAGAAGAAAAAAGTAACTCTCTCGTACACTGACTCTTTAGCCCTGTTCATTAGAGCTCCCATTAAAAGAGCTTGTTTAACAGTTACTTGGCCAAACTGCAACCACTACAGATTAAATATTCCATCCTATCTTATTCCACCTGGAGGATTAGGCTCACTTTTCATCTGAAAGGTTTGCTATCAGGCCACCCAGCCCGTGAGCATATTAGCACAGTCTATGGGAGTGAAGCAGTAAGCCAGCTAGAAACACACCAGTCTGTGGGACCAGAAAGGATACACACAAGGGTGTGGAAGGAGCTGGTGACTGCCATTGCAAGGCTTGCTCTCTATCATCTTCATCTCCACCTCCACCAACTTCATCTCTACAATCTTTGATTATTTTGATTCCTGAGGGTGACAGAAAGGCCAACGTTGTACACACCTTCAAGAAGGACAAGAAGGAGGATCCAGGGATTTACAGGCTGGTCAGCCACAGCTTAGTCCCTGGAAAGGTGATGGAGAAAATTCTCCTGGAAGCCACTTACAGCCATTGGACGGACAAGAAGGTGATTTGGAGCAGCCCAGTCGGACAGATGTACCAAGGGCAAATCCTGGTCAACCAACTTGATTGTTCTCTACTGTGACATGAGTGACTGTGTGGAAAAGAGGAGGGCAGAATGTGTTGTACACCTCGACTTTAGCAAGGCCTTTGGCATGATCTCCTGCAGACTCCTTACAACCAAACCAGTGAGATATAGTCTAAGTATGTAGACAACTAAATGAGTGAAAAATGAGCTGGATTACCAGGTTCAAAGGGTGGTGAGGGCACCATGAGGTCCAGCTGGTGGCCAGTTAGTAGTGTAGTGGCAGTGAGACCTGTACAGTTTAATGCCTTCATTAATGACCTGAATGGGGGGGTTGGACAGCACTCTTGGAGTGTTTGTGCATGATACCAAACTAGATGCAATGTTCAATATGCTGGAAGGTAGAGTTGCTATTCAGACAGGACAGGCTGGAGAATTTAGGGATGGGAAACTCACAGGATTTGTTGAACAAAGGCCAGTGCAAAGCTGGGCCTCTGGAATGGACAAAGCCCTGCATTAGATGTACTCTAGGTGACCCTGCTCTGGCAGGGGGGTTGGACTAGATGATCTTTCGAGGTCCCTTCCAACCCCTAGGATTCTGTGATTAGGACAGGCTGGGGGCCAAACCGCTGGGAGCAGCTCTGCAGAAAAGTCCCTGGGATCCTGGTGGCACACAACATGGCCAGGAGGCAGCAGTGCACCCATGCAGCAAAGCAGCTCCCACACCTAGGGCTGCATCAGCAAGGGGAAAAGGACCTACCGAGGTTCTCAGGACTGGTGACATCACTCCTGGTGTGTTCTCCTCAGGTTCAGGCTCCCAGCAGAGGACTAACACTGCCATAAGGGAATGAGCTCAGTGGAGGGTCCCTGCAGGAATTAGTTAGCAGTCCAAAGTGAATTTTAGCATCGCTTCCTTTGATAAAAACTTTTTCCCTATTAATGATGAATGCTTATTTCCCTTTTGTCGGGTAGGCATATAACTTAGTGTTAAGAGTTGAAAGTAAGTCTATCATCTGGGGTGGAATTTTTTATCTCGGTCATACTGGGCATCGGTGGTATTCATGGTTCTTTTCAGTTCATAGTAATGTAGTGAAAACAGTGACCTGTAGAATTAAAACTGTTGTCACTTTTTTCAATTCCAAGAGAGATTTTGTTTTCGAATATCAGGAAAAACTTTTTCACTGTGCGAGTGACAGAGCACTGGAACAGGCTGCCCAGAGATGCTGTGGAGTCTCCTTCACTGGAGACATTCAAAACCCGCCTGGATGCGTTCCTGTGTGATGTACTGTAGGTGACCCTGCTCCGGCAGGGGGGTTGGACTAGATGATCCTTCGAGGTCCCTTCCAACCCTAGAATTCTGTGATTCTGTGATTCTGTGTGGTGGCTAGAACCAGAGCCATAGGAGAGCCAAGACATAGGAGGGGAGGTGTAGGGCAATGGGCTGGCTCAGCCTCGGGAAGAGAAGGGCAAGCGGAGCCCACAGTGCTGTTACAGCTGCCTAGTGAGTAGAAGCAAAGAAGAGGGAGCCAGGCTCTGCTAGGAGATGCACAGCAACAGGGACAGAGGCAACAGGCATATGCTGGAATGTGGGAAATCCCCGTTAGGCACCAGGAAAAGCTTTTGTAACATGAGGGTAGCAACAGTATTGGAACAAGGCCCAGGGCAGTCCTTGGAGATATTCAAACCTCAAATGGACAAAGTCCTGGAACAACCTGATCTAACTGGACCTGCTTCAAGCAGAGAGTTGGAGCAGACAACCTATAAAGTCTCTTCCAATCTAAATTATCCCATGATTACTTTTTAATGGTGAATTACTTCAGCTAAAGCAATTCAACCTCTTTGGAGAATAAATTTAGAGGAAAATGAATTCTTTAGCACAAGTTCCAACTGATACGAATAAATTTGACAAATGTTTTGGGAGAACTGCTTTTTATATATATCAGAACAAATAAATTTGACAATCCTTATAGATACAGAAGCTTGCTCTGCTGTTGAGATGATAGTTTTTGCCAGAAGGGTGGGTTTATGTTCAGCTAACAGCAATGCTGCTCTATAGGAAAACACCAGGTCCTGTGCTGCATAGAGAGAATCAAGGTTCCCGTTTAGAATGTGGCCAGATGGGCAGAAGGCAGCACGCATTTTATCTGCTCATAATGATGGATTTTTGCTTGTAACATAAATTATACCTGTTAAAAAAAGCAGGTTCACTTGCCTAGTGGAACAGAAAGTGCCAAACAGACTTCATAAAAGGAAAAGAATAATTCGTGCTGAATTCCATCAGTGTTTCTCTGGTAACTGTTTCAAGCCACGCACTGAATATACAGCAGCTGCACCAGAAGAAACAATTAACAATTTCCTTATCAATGTTTAGAGATTGTCTGAAATTCATCTGCTTAAGAGGAGTTAGGTGAAGTGTTAGATGAAGTGTCCAGAGTAGCAGAGTACTGTAACCGAGGATGATAGGACAGGTTTGTGAAGATCCTGTGCTTTCACTCTGCTTTGCTTAGATGAGAGGGGGAATGGGAAGGGCTGGCAAGAGAAGAGGCTTTGGGAAAATGCCCATGGGTACGAAAGGTTGGCAATATCCCTCTTTCCTTGCAAGGGGAAGGAAAGATTTGCAAGTGGTGAAAGTAGCCTTGAGGAAAGGTAAGTGAAGAGTTGTCATTGCACAAGTCCACAGAGAAGGGAATCTCTTCTGTGGCTCCCTTGGCCAAGGTTTGACTGGTAATGAGACAGGGATCAGCTGGATTGGATCCCTTCCTGAGCCCTTTCACAGCAATGACCCTCTCCAGGATTCATACCTGAAACTTGGTCTTCCTGTGTGACAGCTGTGACCACCAGTGTATATTAAAAGTTACAGTAGTGAGTTTATCCTTTCCTCCTTGTTTTAAAGTGATAATGGCTGCAGGCTCTGTTTCCTGCTGTATCTATGCCCAGTGCATCTGCGTGATACAGCAATAAGGCTGAGCCTCTCAGGGTGCTTATATCAAAGGGACAGTAGTTTAAGGACGGGTGAGGTGTCACATTATCACTGAGATGCTCAGCACCAGCATTGCTGTGCACAGAAGCAGAACCACAGACATAAAAAGAAGTGTACTGGTAAGCACACAAGTCCAAGTCTCACTTGCAACAAAATCTTTAGATGTGGATCAGGGCGTATGCTCCTTCTCATTTCCTTTCACATGACATTGTTCCATTATTCTTGTCTTTAAAAGTAATTTATTGGCATAGTGTTGCATATTACTGCATAGTGGCAAAGGCATGTCAGTCTCAAAATTATCTTAGTATAAATTCTTTTCTGCAGCAAACACTCTTGTTTAAAGTGGATATCAGTGATTCAGACAAGACATTGGGAGCACCAGTCCACAATTCCTCTCACATCCTAGCAACCCATCTTCTTTATTACAATTTGGAAGAGATGTTTCATTGCTAGGCTTACAAGTGAAGATCCGATTTTTTACCCTAGTGTGTGTTCTCACTTTGATCTTATGCAGCAGTTTCAGGTTGTACTTCCCGGACCTCTGCTGAACCCTCCAGACTGATCTTATGATGATACAACATCTCTTCATCCTATTTAACTTTTTCACTTGCCACAGAATGCTGTCCCAATGTGAAACAACTGAAAAAAAGCCCCAGCCCCACACTGATCAAAAGCGGTAGCCCTAAATGAAACACCAAGACCAAGCTACGTCAAGGGGAAATGGTTGTCACAGACTAAAAAGGTTTTTCCACAGGGTTGCACTGCTTCAAGTACAATGAATTTGAGGTTCTGGAAGGATCTTGGGTGGGAGTGAGCGGTACCATAGACCCATTGCCTCACCACTGGTGGGTTTCCCTGTTCCAGCCATGCTCGGCAGCCACAGGGAAAGGTGAGGGCTCTCCGTGCCTCCACAAGGCTTTGCCTGACCCTGGCTGCTACAGTCCTGACAAGACAAGCAAACAACCTCCATCTCTGTTACCCAGCCGCACCCTTTGGAAGGAATTTGCTCTGTGCTTCTATACAGCAGTCGATTGTACAACCGCTGGCTTTGATGGTTGAATCACAGCGGCCTACGCAAAAATGAGGGTGCCAATCTCAGAGAAACTCCTAAGTCTTTCGGCTTCTAAGTGACTTCTACACATTCAGAAACCTGTGAGATTTCCTGCAGCTTTCCTCATTGTAGGTCCTTCTGTCTGATGCCACCAGGGCTGTGAGGGGCCAGGAGTCACGGGATCCCACCAGAGGTGTTGCAGCCCTGCAGCACAGCCACATGGGTCCAAGAAGAGCAAAGTAAGACTTGTGCAGAGAGCATGACAGCACTTGTGTATATTTGCTGCTTAACATGTACTTTGCAAATCCAGAGGAGCCAAGCAGAGGACACATATGCACCCTCACAAGCCTGAAAGCCATGGATGGCGGCCCAGGCCATGCCATACTTTGGAAAAGCAGTGGAGGTGCCAGCAGAGCTCTGAGGCTTGAACAGTGCTCCATTGCAAAACTGCTGGTGAGAGCGATTCCATGTTCCTACTCCCATTAATCTCATGTCTTCGTAAAAAACATTTTAGCTATATTTCGTACGCGGAAGATCACATATTGGTCTGTTTCTCCTCCTACTGGCTATCAGTTAAATTGCTGCCAATGTGGAGACATCACAGCACAGGGCTGGAAGAGTTTAAAAGAAACAGAGATATGGTTGTTCAAAGTACAACTGAGAAATACTGCAACACACCTCCAGGGCACAATTAACAACTTTTCCTTTGCACAGAAGTTTAAGGCAGTGAGAAAATGTCCCAGAGCTGAGATTTTCCTTTTTGAACACTTTCTGAACAGTTCTCTGTAAAGGACAGAATAATAATATAATACTAATAAACTAATTTAAATTTCTGCAGACAAAACACTTCTTTCTTGTCAGAGAAATGAGAAACATTTTGCAGAGTAGCCTTTGTTATTGCAGAAAGGAAAGAGCTTGTTGGTCACAGTAGTCAGGAGACCCATGTTTTTATTTCCAGCTGAGCTGCACGTTTCCTGTGTGACCTTACAACTCCCCCGTACCTCCGCTTCCCGTTTGTAATGTTGGATAATGAATATCTTGGTGAAGCAAGACTGATACTCTGCTTGCAGGAACTATTTGCAGTTCCTTGTTCAGGCAATGCCAGAAAAGTCTGAAGCTTCTTGTAGTGACTTGGATGGGGAAAGGGCAGGGGATCCTCACTCATGCTGTGCGAGGAGGAGCACGTCACTCCCCTGTTCACAGATATTTGGGAGTCTGCTCGGGGAGGAATGTGGTCTTTTTGGCTGTCTGGGGTGACAAGGAAACCCAGAGGTGAGAGAAAGTGTCAAAATCACCTTCCAGGAGTAAGGGGTGAATGAAGGAAGCAGTCTCCAAGCCACTGAAACTGAAAATTACTGGGTCCCTCCCAGCCCAGGTTTCTTTTTTAAGCTCCTACAGACCCTTTTGCCTTTTCCTGGAGACAGATAAGCTGCCTTTGTGTATTGTTTAGTTTGCTTCCTCTGAGCTACATTTTAAGAGATGATGCCTTGCTGTTCATACACACCTGTTTTCACAGGTAAATATCTACCACACCTGCACAACATGCTTTTTGCCTTCATTTTGCTCAGGTAAAAACAACTCACTTGTATGTGAAAGCAATGGAAAGCCATCCTCTCAGCTTCTCCATCTCACCAGATGTTCTCCCAGCTTCAAACCCAGGGCTGTGCCTGGCTGTACTGGTGCAATGCAGCAGACCTTGTGGGATTCCAGGGATTTCTCAGAAAAAAATTCCAAGCCTGAGCCCAGAAACTATCTCCTGCAACAAGTCTGGCAATCTGTGGCACATGGGCCAGAGACAACACAGGGGCAGATTCCAAATGACAGCAGAGAAACACATGGCCAGCACACAGCATCTGGATGTAGGAAAGGTAGTTTCTCTCAGACTCTCTGGGATTTCCTTCTGGAGGACAGCAGGTTGTATGGAGGTTGGTGAGTACCACCTCCAGCATCCCACTGAGATGTGGCTGAGGTGCTCCCCATGCTCAGCAGTGTGGAGTACCCCAAGGAGGTCCCAAGGCTGCTGCCTGTTTGAGGGAAGGGCAGGATCTTCTTGACACCATGCAGTGCTGTCCCAGGAGAACAAAACATGGCATTATAAATAAAACTTAACCCAACACTCATGCCCACCACCCCTCTATTAGGGTCACAGTTTGCTTTCATGGCTTTTCAGGAAGGGCAGGCTAAAAAACTAGGTGAAGATGTCCAGCTCATTTCACAGTGACTCTTAGCTGTTTTAAGCAACCTGTCAAGGAAAGGATTTTTTGCATTAATTTAGGAGTACAGGAAACAGTTTAAGGAAGATGAAACCTTTAAGTTCCTGTGTTTCTTCCTATTAAGTAAGGATCACGTTTAGAAAACAATGAAGCCAAAGTACTACTTCACCTATTTTAAACTGTGTTCCTGCTGAAGGGAACAGATTCTTCTCTTGCTGGAGAACTCATCCGTGAAACCTGTCATCCTCCCCCTTTGCCATCCATGCCAGTGTTTCGCCATGTCTGCTCTCCACTGTTCAGTGTTTTTTGGAGAGCCTATGTCTCTCTGGTAAAACCTGTAGCAGAGCTGAAAGCTGAAGTGCGTGGTGAGACCGCTTCTGTTTCAGGAGACACAACCTCCAAAGTGCTCACATTGACTGCAGGGTAAATTGAGGGTAAAATTGCTCATGAGGTGTTTTCAGAACAGTGCTGTGGGGCAGCATTCTTTCCTTGGTCCCACATGTCCAACCTGTCATGCAACACAAGCCAAAACCACTCTGTAAGTCAAGTGGCATTAAAAGGTAGCTATGGTATAAACACACATGGCTGCTCATCACATATGTGGCTGTTAAGATGCAGATGGTGATTTTAAGGGTAGGCAGCCCTGAGCAGTGCTTGGTTTGAGGGATTTAAAATATTTTTGAAACATTTCATGCCAGTAGCAACACACAGGACCGAACAAGCAAATGCCAGGTAAAGAGTTGGACTCCTGGTGAGGCCAGGTCAGGTGGTTCAGCGGATGCATTTTGGTTAGTCCTGGGAGTTTAATAGGAGTCCTTGGCAGACGGTCCGCAGAAGGCAGAGCAGAGCAGCCCATGCGGGAATACAATGGCAATACTGTTTCCCATGGACTAAAATAATGAATCATGGCTTCCCCTTGCTACTGTCGTTCACATAAACTTTACAATAATTTATAATTAGATTAGTTGCCCTTTGGATAGGTGCACATGATTTTTTTTGAAGGGTTGCTAAGGTAACTGATGATTTCCTTATTTCATCCTGTGTAAAGGGAAATTTTACTTCCTAGTGAGCCTGAACTTGAAACTCAGTGAAAACAGATACTTGTTTATCAGGAGTTTCAGTGGTTCTATAGTTATCAAGCAAAGGACTCTCAACCTGTTTTATGAGGGGGTAATTGTATAATTTCATTTTAATGGTAAAAGAAGAGCTAGTGTGTAACTCATGTAAATTGCTTCACCTCAAAGATAAGGGAGTGGAAGTTTTAATTTAAATTTTGAAAAGGCTTTAGACAATTTCTTAGAAACTTTTGCTCATCCTGTTTCCTTTGCTATTTTCTCTCCTCTAAGTAAAAGTGCAATTACTGTACACACTTTCTTCTGCATCTTGTTCTAGTGAACTTATCCCCAGATGCTCTGGCTTGTCTTCAGCAGTGGGATGGAGAGAGTCAGGCCCAGACATCTCCCTGTTCCCTCTCCAGAGCCTGAAGCCATGCCAGGCACCGGCATGGTGGCAACAAATCGAAGAGCTCCACAAGCTGGTGCAGAACTGGAGACACGTGAAAGACATTTCTCCAGGAAATACTGGCTGGAGGTTTAAAAGTAGTCTGTAGTTTGATGAGTTAAAGGACAAAGGTGAGTACGTTTTATTATTTAATCTGTCAGAAAGTTCAATGCAATTCAAGGTTATTGTAATAAATAGAAATGTTTACCTAACCTTTCTCCATCTGATTTATCATGAATTGTATAATATGTCCTCAGTGACATGGCAATGTGTAACTATAACCAAGAAACAAGCAGATAAGGGCTTTGCAGTGCATATCTCTGGTTTTATACAAAACTGCACATTAAAGGCAAGCATGTCCCAGGATGCAGGTCTGTGTGTGTATTCCACTGGCAGTGTGTTGACAGATGAGGTTTTGCACAACAACCAAACCCCACAGAAAATCTTCAAACTGTCATCCTGAGAGCTTCCACAGTTAACATTTTTATCTCTTATTTCCTCCCTCCCTCTCTCAGTAAGGATTTTCTAGAGTACTGTAGTCACACAATTACCAGAGTAAGTGACACCAATATTGAAAACAAAATGGTCGATACCTTCTTTCTATTTGACCATGGCAGGAGGTGCTATTTTGAGTCACCAGAGAACAAAAGCTCCACTTCTTCATCAGGAGTAAAGATTTGTGTCAGAAGGTGTCTCAAACTACTTATGGAGTGTGAAATTCTACACTGTGCCTGTTGTCAGGTCTAATTCTATTGTTAAATTGATCTAGTTGGTGGACTTTGAGAAGAATAACCCTTCGTGAAAAACATACCATACATTCTCTAACCAAAGTGTTTCATAAGGAAATTATTTATAAGAAAATTTGTCAAGTCAAAATTATTTAGTTTTCTTTTTAGTTGACAATTTTAAAAAAATCTAATCTTTATTTCTGAAAGAATTTTCATTTAAAGATCATTTAGAATCAAGTCTATGGTCAATTATTTAGCTATTAAAGACTAAAAGTAAGTCTATGGTCAAAATAAAACCAAAATTTTGGAATTTCCAAATTTCCACTTTTCACTTTTTTCTTAATTTTTGACCTTTTGTGCTGACTAGCATTGGGACTTTTTAGTCTACATTGAAAACTTAATTTGGAGGCAGGAATTATTTCCCTCTTGAGATTTCAAGTTTAAAAAGGAGGTATTTACTTGTTCAGTGCACAAAAAGACACACACACAGAGCAGCAGTCAGCAACCGGAAGACTGACTCAAAACATCTTGCAAATCCTGAGTTTATTCCAAGACCTCAATTCTTTTCTTCCGGAGAGTTGCCCCTTTTGACACAAATTAATGGCTGGTCAGGAGAACCGAGCCAATTCATTCTTGGGAAGATTGACTCTCATTAAATATGCAGAGAACTGCAAGCTGCCTATGGGTGCCTCTTTAGGGAAGCTGCACGTTTGGTCCCATTCTGGCTTCTCAAGCGGCAGCAGCACAGTCCAAGTGGCAAATATCCGAGCTGTTACCCTCAGGACTGCGGAATGCAATCGCCTCCCCAAAGCCAAGACCTTTGCTGGACCAGGGCAGGACTCGGATTGTGTGCAGAGTGCATGGGAAAGGCAGACTGCTCCCAAGCGAGGTGTGACCTGCCCATGCTGGCCCAGGTCGCTGATTTGGTCTGTGGAAATGCACCACTGCAGCATGTCTGCAGCAGTTGTCTCCATGCCGAAGTGAGGAGGGTCACAGACGTTAACACGAGTAACTGTCGTTAAGCCTACACCTGCCAGTGGGGAAGCAGAGCTTAATGACATCACAAACTGAGCATCATTTCTCTGTAGAACTATCTTTTAACTTAAAAAAAAAGAATCCAGAAAAGCCTTTTAGAAGTAAAAGAAAGAAGCCTTTTCTAGAAAGCTGGAGTCCACCTGGAGTATTTGGGAAAAATAAACTGTTAAAACAATTTGCAATTATCAAAAAACTAAGCTGTAACATGAGGGAATAGCCTGGGATGTGATGTTGTCTGACTAGAAATAGACTCATTGGATTTCAGAGTGCAAAAGGGATAAGACAATTTTTAAAGGTATGAACAACAAATTGTAAAGGTGCAAGATAAAAGTAATACTGGTTCTTGCATGGCAAAACACCTCCTCTTTGTTTCTTAAAGAATGCTAAGTCATCAGCACCTCAAGTGCTTCAGTTCTGAGAAACAATACAAAATCAAAGACATTTAGTCATTCATGGTATGTGGGCCTGTACAAACATAGACTTTAAAGTGGCTATTCCCTTTCTTTCTATAAAAACCAGGCAAAATAACAAAAGTTAAGGACATAGCCACTCACACAGAATTCTACCGACAGCTCAACACTGAGAAAGGAACTGAAGAGGTAGGATACTTCAGAAAATATAACCAAAGCATGGCAGTAACTTTGCCACATGGCATGTGGAAAGAAAAAACTATAAATAGAATATTATGTATCTATTTAATTTCTGTAGTCTTCTCTGATTTCAGTGCTGGCATGCTACATGGCATCAGTTCATCACATGTCATAAAATATATAGAAAACTTAGAGTCAAAATTGGTGTCAAATTAAAATTTTATTAATCCTTTGCATGCAAAGAATAATTAACATCACAATTACACTATTTACAATATTTTGAAGTGTCCTAGACACCTAAACATGTTCTACTGGAATAAATTACACATAAAATGTAGATTCTAAGCAGTATAAATCCAAATTTATACTGCACCCACAGTCCTTTGTTTTGGCTGTGGTGCTCTCACTCAGAAAAAGGAGTTTCCTCCTCTGAGAGTTTTCAAATAACATTCTAAATGTGTTAGGAATACCACAAGAGTGACACTACACAGTTTACTCGAATAAACACTTGTTGTGTTCATTTTGTTGTTGACATGCTTTTGATCAACTGGTTCCCATTCAATAAAGATATATTAACAGGAATATCATCTCTTCAAGGCAGGGATTGCTTCTTGACAAGAATAAATAACCAGACAATATGTAGTAACATCTAGTGCAAAGGTAAGTTAATGCTGATCAGGGCGACTACATGGTTTTGTAACACAAAAAATAAGATTCCATTCAGGCAGTGATTTTGCCTCCAACCATGCACAGTCATAATTCTTGCCAGCTCTGTTCCACCTCTACCTTTATATACAAGTACCTGTACAAATCCTCTTCTACTTAAGATCTTCTATGAACCACACATAAGCTGTTCCTCAGCTCTTCTCAACATTCAGAACACTATCCTCATTCCAGCACTCTCTGTAGCTCTAGAACAGTCCTTCTGGCATGCTGCTGCTTCTGCAGAAAATACCCCCCCCCCTTTCTTCCCCCAGCCCTTCCCCCTGCCAGCTAGTTATCGTGCTGCCTTTGAGTAGGAGGGTAAGGATTTTCCGGATGACCTCAGCACACATTTTGTCCTGTGGATTTGCAATGCTTATGGTGTGAGCCCAACGATGCCTCTGGGAAGGTACAGGGGGATTTCCAGAGTAGCTGCCTTTGCTCATGGTCTCAATCACGAAGGGTGTGGATTTCTCACAAAGTACCTGGTTTGCTCAGACCTCAGTGAGCTTGGAATTGTAGGACAGTTGAGAGTCTTTGTAGTTCTACTGCACTTCACCTGGCAGAAGATATGGGGGCTGAAATGGAGCTATTTGTTCAAAAGGAGGATCTATGACTTGGTGCAGGTAACCTTGTGTGTTCAAGTATTTGAGGAGAACATTGCATGATAAGAAACATCCTGACTCAATGTCCTCGTTTCATCTATGAGCACAGCGTTGTCAGCCCTAATCTCTGCACCCACGACCTCTCTCTATTGTGTAGAGATTCAGGAATTTTCAGGAGAAACCTCTGGAGGGGAGGACATGTGCGTTCTGCAGTTGTGGTGGCACAAGTCCAGGTTAAGACCACTCTGAGGTGAAGAGTGACTGGTGGCTGACTGTGAGGCAGCAGACAGCCCATGCAACTCTCACCTAGGTTTTTTGAGCTCTCAACCCGGGGTCGGCAGTGGCATTTATGCAGTGCACCTGTATCACATCAGCATGGCTTCCAAAGTCTGCCCAGGCTTGGTTGTGACCAAAGACTGTTAGGTTTGGAAGACAGCCTCTATGCATTTTCCCTAACAATTTCTAGCCATTTATGCTCTTTAATTAGTGAAAGAAGTACAAGAGTAATCAGCACATAATTAGGAGTCTCAATTAATTTCTCAAAAATTATGATTCATTAGTTTCAAGTGGGTGGCCCTCTCTTTCAAAGGCACGAAAAACTTGCTGATCCCATGTGTGTTGGTGGGACAGAGTACATTTTTGGCCACTGTTAATGAGAAATCTGATATCTGTTACCACTGAAGGAACTAATGAAGCCTTCCACTGTTAGGTCAAATAGCCTAAACAAACTTCTGAGCAATGTGCAACTGAGATATGTAAGACCAAACATGACAGGCCTTTCATACAGTACATCTGTAGGCAAAACTTTTTTTCCTCTTTTTAACACTGATTCTTCAGATATCTACATTGCAATGTCTGACGTTTAGTATCAACTGCATTTTTTTTCCTGTTTGCATGTTTCATAATTTCTCCTTGGCTAGTCTTGGCAGTGCCCCTCTAATCAGACATTGTGGTTACTTTGGAAATGGGATTAGAAAGGAGTCCTAACATGTAGGCACTCACAGAAGACAAGGATGACTCTGAAGGACTGACCACAAGGCTGTGGGTGGTTGCATCCGTTTGTGTCATTATTGAGAGACAAATATCCGGAGGCTTCAGTGGAAAGAATCAGTCAGGAGGAGAGAGGAAGTTTAAGGTATTTAAAAGATCAGCTAAGTCCTCAAAAATTGTAAAGGAATGATCTTCCAAACAGGTAATGAAAAGGGGGAAATGAGAATCATTTGGGGATTTTTAGTGGTATCCTGTGATTTAGCTTATGAAACATTTATTTTTAAGTAGTTATTTCACTATGTATTTTGCTTTATGATATATAAAAAGGTTTTGACCACCTCTGGCTTCAGAAATTTTGTTTTGCCAGGTCTGGATTTCCTCAATTCTGCCTCTGTATTCATAATCTTTTAGGAAGGGCAGAAGATTTAAGACATGCTATGAGCAATCACATTTTACACCAGGGTCTTGGTATCTTGAGTATCAGGGAAAACCCTTCCTCACTTGTGTAACTAAGGCTTAGACCTGCATGAACGGGCATGAACAGCCAAAGCATCTGTGTTCAGCAGTTCAGTTAAAAATGTTTTCCCATGTGAATAAACAAACAGTGTTTTCCAGTTGGCCATTGAACATCAGCAAAGAGAATCCGTAGGTCATTATCCCCAGTCTTATATTCTCTTTTAATATGTGAGAATGAAAAAGATTATAGGAATTTGGAAACTTAAACTTTTAATGACTGATTGACCTAAATAAAAACTCTTTGATGCTGGAGTTGCCTACAATTTGCATCACATGAATCTTTTTCCAAAGTTAATAGGTTATGATGACACCTAAGCAAAATGTGCACAGGTTTGAGGTCGAGAGTTATTAAGTAATCAGAATTATTTATATTTATTCTTTATTAGGTGGATTAAAATAGTTCCATGCAGGTGTGGAATCTGCGTACCTGGCACTTTATAACTGAATGGCAACTGAGACATAACCCCAGGGGGAAACCCTTTCAGTGTGTAAAAGGATGCTGCCCACCTCTTATGGCTACACAGGTGATTTACACTGCAGCAGGTTCCAGAGAAGTGACACTCCTAGGAGCAGATCAAAGCCATGGGCTGGGCCCTTGTAGCCCAAACAGCCAGAAAACATATGGAAAATCAAAGCAAAGGGTTCATCCAAAAACGATGCGAGATTTGAATGATATCTCCAAGGTTACTGACAGTGAGTCATGTATGCAATGCTTTTACTTTCTCAGATATCATTCTAATGATGAAGCTACAGGGGGCAAAACTGTGAAATATGCTTGTGGATAAACGAGCAAGGCAGTTTTGCATCACAGAGAAGGTAGGTAACTTGGGTGAGAAATGGCAGAATAAGAGAGAAAAGCAGATAAAGAGCAGTGTTGGGAAAACTGTCAGAACAGGAAGCTGGGAAAATTTTATGATGGGTTTAGAGCTAACAGAACAGATCTGGAGAAAATTGTAAGCCTGGAATATTATCTTGACTTAGCACTTTGAATGGCCTTGGACATTCAGAGAAAATCATATAAGAGGGAGGTCCATTATTATTCAGTTTAAGTCTTCAGACCCCAACAAGGGAGGGGATGGAGGGCAATGGAGTAAACAAAAATAGAACAAAGGAAGCAATGGCCTGTATATGCAGAGCAGAATAAGCCAAAGATATCATATGTGATATGGGAGGGGGTAAAGATACTAACAGTGGTTGAGGAGAATGTCAAGAACAAGATAGAAAAGGAAACAAAAATTAATCTGTCTGAACAGAGGCTCAGTCAGCAGTGCTTATGGATAGAGTTAACAGGATGACAGAACTGATCTTATTGCCCAAGGAGAAGGCAGAATTACAGGGAGAAAAAACAAGCTCTAAAGGCCAATTGTAGGAGTGAAAGGTAAGCCTGTCATGCAAGTTGGGAAAGAGCAACCAGATGTACACAAAGAAAGGACTGAGTCATGAAAGCAAAAAAAAAAAGAAAGAAAAAGAAAAGAAAGATAAAATCTCCAGCAGGTAATGATTGATAATCAAGGGGGAAAATAATTTGGAAAGCTTTCCACTCTGAAGTACATAAACAGTATTTAATTATTGTGAGTAACAGGAAGAAAAATCCCAGGACTCTCTTTAAATCCAAAATAGATTGCAAATCCAAAACATAGGAAGAGGAAGAAAGCATGTACAATATTGTTTCCTAAAGCAGTAAAAACTAGACCCATGAGATACATTGAGTGCAACCAGGCATTTGTTTGAATGAATGAAATTTGGAGAGTGCATATTACACTTTCCACTCAGCCTGAGAACTAGCTCGCTGGTGTTTACTTGACCTTCTATACTGTTGTCTGATCCCACAAGCATGCCATTCACAGAAATTCTGTGTATTCCTGTCATGTCTGTACCTGATCTTGACTGTCTCGGTGTCTGTCTGAGTCTATATTCAACTCTGAATCTCACCCAGGGAAAGCCAGTTGGCAGCAGACAGCTGAATTCAGCTCTTTTTTGCCCCGAATGCAGATGTTCCAGGTGACACACCCTTCACATTTTAGTAGCAATGAACAACTGTTCCGAGAACCCACCATGGTGGAAAGAGCATTGCATCTATTTCATCAGCTGCAAAGGGGCAGGTGTTTGATAAACCAGCTTTTGTGTGTGTGGTGAGTTGGGGAGGTGGTTATTGTGGTTAATAGTTGTGTTGACTGTCATTTACTTCAACCTCCAAGGCAGAAGCTTGATTTCTGGGAGTTGATTATAGACACGATAATCTTGCAAATTCAACAAAGCTCAATTTACTAAACCTGAGGTGCTGTGCAAAGTGGGTGCCAAGGGGAAGGGAGTGCCTGTGGCTCCTGGCCACGTGGAAGCACGCCCATGATGGCGCCAGCAACAGGCATGGGAAGCTGCGCCTGGAGGAACGGCTCCCACCACCTCTCCCATCCTTCTCTCTGTGGACCCTCTCATTCCAAAGCAGTGATGGAGAGTGATGAGGGGCTCACTTAGAAGGGGGTGAGGCAGATGTTAACCCAGGGTGCAAAAGGTGAGGGAGAAGAAGGAGAAATCAGGGCTGGTCAGAAGGCTGGTGGTTGTGGAAAGCCTGGTGCAGACTACTGTGAGCCATGGATCATACTATGCAAAATGTTTCTGTGTCACTATGCTTGTTTTTATAAAAAAATAAAGTCTTTTCTCAGTGAGCCCATTCACCCTCAGCAACCTGTAAGTCTTTATTTTGTCAGAAAAAGGCATAGTTTGAGCTGAGACGCAGGCCAGCCATGCTGTGTCCTAGATGTGGTCATCTTCAATGACTTTCCTTGAAGTCACTGACATTGTCTGATCACCAGAGTGAGTGAGATAGTGTCAAATATTGTGCTGTCCAGAATTTAATCTGATACAGATCAGCTGAGACTCAAATGTTGCTGTACTGGTTTTATGCCAACCTAAGCAAATACTAAGCCTTGAGGTTTTTTATATCTGCATTTCCTACAGGGCACACAGTGTTTCAGTGTGTGATTACTAAAAGGTGGTTACCAATAGTTAGCAATAAAATAGACATATGTCATGAGAAGTCTCAGCACAAGCTGTCACAGAAGGCAGGTATTTGTTTTTTTCTGGCAGTCTCAGGAATAATGTTTTTTAATATATTTTTCTGACTTGTCAAAACATTCAACATATTCCTATATCTATTGCTCTGACAGGTGTGTATTTGTAAAACCAAAAAAATCTCATAAGAAGGTAGACCCATCTCTAAGTATGAACTATCAGAATTAACTGGGGTTTTTTTGGCATTGTCCTCAGTTTCCTTTGTGTCTGAATTACTGAGATCCTTCTTTGAATCTTACTATGAGAGACAAGGGATAGACCTCCTAAATAATTTGCAATGCTTCTGAAACCACCTGTTTTCTGAAATGCATGGGTTATTTCCTGACATCTTGGAAAGGATCTCTTAAAATTGCCTATGGCCCTATCTACTCATGGAAAATTTAGCTGCAAGACTACATTTATTTTTAAAACACCTATTACTAATTAGAAAGTTCTTCAGATATATGCAGAGTCAGATGCTCAGCCAAACCTTAAAGTGACTGACACCCAGTGGTTTTGTACACGTTTAGTTAAGTTTATTTATATCTTTCCTTGCATTATTTTCTGGTTCCACCAGAAGCAGAAGAATTAGAAAGTCAGTCGTACAAGTGTTATCTTACTCTTGAGCTAATCTATTGTTGCAACATTTATCTGAATCAATAATTTTCATCTACTTAGAGGAAAACTTCATATCTGGAGGAGTTTCATTCATTGCCAACTTCAGAGTATTTGGATGAATGCAAAAAGTATGTAGGGGAAAAAAGAAGAGTGAGCCTTAAAAGATGGTTATAGGACAATTAAGTGAAAGTGTTTTTGTGACTTAGCAAAAATTGTTAATATGTGCAGAGAGGTGTATGATCTGATGACAGTGGGCCCTAGTTACTCATTTCAAGATTTCTCTTCTTCCTTTGAGCTGAAGAAACATGCATTTGAAGCCAAACAATTTTCAGTGATATCCAAGGGAGAGTCTTAAAAGTGGTTTTCTAAGCTCGTTGCTTGTATCTAGTGCAATAATAGTTCATGAAGCTGCCTGTTGTGTAATTTTTTAACTTGCTTCAAGCATATGACAATACTAATGGGACTCATTCTCACAGATCTCTGTGGATACAGGAACCTTGAAAGGAGGAGGAAGCTCAGTCTACAGACAGTGGAAAACGCAAGAAAACATATTGCTATTCATGAAAAAAACCCCACAAATGGCAGGAAATCTAAGTTTTAGGTTTGGCTACTCAGGTGGACTTAATGGTGTGGACTTAATGTTAAAATTTTCATCTGTAGGAAGTGTTTGAGTGCTGGTGAGAACAACCCTCAGGGAGAAGAGCTGGCATTGAGCAGAACTACAACAAGTAGGACGTCCGTGGTAAATATTAAATCAATGGGGACAATTCTGCCTTGTGGGGTTGGTGGGATTAGTCAAATGTGAAAAGAGGAACTTTTGCTACCCCCTTGCCACCCACATGCTTCCTCATCAACACTGAACTTGATAACATGGTCTGTGAAAGACTGCTGTCGTCCCTGAACCCTTGCTGAAGGCAGCATCTCCACTGTACCCAGCACTGAGCTCTGTGAACCCGGCGAAGGTGTGCTTTGCTCACAGGGTTAGCTGTCTGACCAAACCCCTTCTGCCTCACTGCTCCTTGGCAATGATTTTCTTTGCTGTGGAGACCTGATGCCTGTCCTGCATGCAGAAAGTACACACAGAAAGAAATTCTTTCATCTCAAAAAGCAGCTGAGGTGAATGTTCTTTGGAAAAGTATTCCAGCCCTTTGGTGGCTGAGGTCCCTCTGTGCAACCAGGGGTGTGGGGAAAGGAAAAAGGCCCCTGAGACAGGAGGGTTCAGTGGGCTGAGCATGTCCTGGCATGAGATATTGCACCAGTCATCTGAAAATTACTGTGTAGTAGGGAGTAGGGGCTTCCACTTCCGACACCATCTGTACCTTTGGTAGACATTGACCCTATAAATCTCCCACCTTGCTGGCTTTGTCTAGCACAGCTCACCTGCTCTTTCTGCCTGTAGACTAGAGCAGCAGGAAAGAAATTGTCAGTCAGTAGCTCTTGCTCTGCACATTTTGCAGGACTTGAGTACACAAACTCAGGTGACCTCAGTCTAAAAACCTCATTCTTTTCTGGGCCTCACCAAGAGGCTGTCAGTCAGGAAAACTCAAGTAGGCGTCTGCAAGGAGCAGGAGGAGGAGGACAAGCCCAGGTCTCCTGTTTTGCTGAAGGGGGAAATCCGTGGGAAGACTTAGAGATGGCTGCCGTGTCTCTGAGTGTGCTGTGGCGTAGGGAAGGGAACTCTGAAATAAGCACGGTAAAGAACGAACAAAAAGCCCTATCAACTATGCTGGAGTTAACAGAAAGTACACACAGTGTTGGGAGCAGTTCAGACTTCCCCGTATAGACCGTGCCCCTTGGCTTTCTCGCCCACCCACACAAAATGCTGGCTGCAGATGTGAATGACTAGAGCAAGGCTGCTGGCCCTGTGGGGGTGAAAAAAATAGCTGCCAAGTTCTACTTTGGTTTCTCTCAGCTAGTTATGGACTCTGCAGGCAGCCCCCAGGAAGATGGAGATGATCCGGTGGGATCTTCACAGCATCCTGGCAGCACTTGCTGTTGCGAGAGCAGCACTGCCTCTGCGAGGTGCTGGAAAGGCTGCAGAGGCAGACCTAGGCGGAGTGGGGCATGGGTTGCACAGGGCTGTGCACTGTGCCTCCAATGGTGCTTTTCCTCTGCAAGTGTTATTTGCAATTGCTATTAGCAGCTATGTCCTGTTTGCAACTGGAAGTGGGCAGCTGGCCGGGCGAGTGCATCTGCCCTTGTGAGACGGTGTTGTTCTGCAAGCAGGCACGATAAGGCGCCTGAATCATACCATCCTAAATGCCCGGCATCCGCCTGAGTCATTGTTTTGCTGCCACGATTTAAAATTCCTTCCTGTTTTGCAGCATCTGGGGGTTTGTTATCCTTGTGACCTGCCCACAGCACTGACAACAGACTGAGGTGCAAATGTAAGAGTTGGCTGGTTACAGAACTGTTTGTTTCCTAGGAAATCTCACAATTACATTCTGTTCCAAAGGAGGATTACATTAAAGAAACCGTTGAAATACTCTGCAGGAATGAACACTTTGAAAGCACCTTTGGTCAACTGTTTTTTTTTTAATTTGGGGGCATTTTAGTACTAAAACATGTTATTCTGATATTAGCTGTTTAAAAGTTTCTAAACATCTCCTAAACAAACATTGAAAATTACTTGAATTGAAAAATCAATTTCCTTTATTGAAATGCCAATAACAAGTTTTGACACTCCCAAAACACAACACTTAAGAAGTCCTACCATTATGGGCCCTGTTTCCAAATGAGATTTGACGAAAACCCCCCATTATTCTGTCAAACGGATTAATCAAAAGATTTTTGGGCCAACTCTTTGTATACAGATGCATACACACAGAGACACACAAACACAAAAGCTTGTTAGAAACAAAAGACAAAAGTTCGGAAGCATAATCATGCAAATTGAAGATCATCACAGTTTTATAAATTTTGGAGCAGGTATGGAAACGCTTTTTGCTTTTCCATTCCATTAAGCTGAAGTCTAACACATTTGACACTTCCATCAATAACTTAGAAAGAGATAAATAAAATGGCTAGTGTTTTGTAGAAGACAAGTATTGGAGAAGTGCTGAACTGTGAAAAGACTGCATTATAGACTTAACATCTGATTTATATATACATGTATGTGCAACAACATGTGCTAGCTCAGGGTGAAAACATAGGCGACATTTGCTAAAAGGGAATCGGTGACAGGTATTTGCGGGTGGTATGTAAGTTCCACCTGTAACACCAGTCTCAAAATAGCTTAAGAAATCCATTGAGAAGTATTAAGTGGAGATGGAGCTTTGGCTTTTTTAAAAAAAACCCAAACAAACAACCCCACACCTTTTTCTATGTATGCCACTGATGCAGCTATTTCTGCAATACTGTTAAAAATGTTGATAAATTACAGAGGGTTCATGGAGGAGCCACAGGGATGAGCAATGGCTTGGAAAACATTTCCCATACTAGGAGACTCAAAATATTTTGTTCACCAAAGAGGAATCTAGGAGATGATCTGATCACAACTTGTCAGCACTCATGTAGTGAGCAAGCCTTTGGCTTTTATCTCTTAAACCTGGCAGATGAGAACATCACAGGAACCAGTGAATGACAACTGAAGCAAGACATATGAAGATTAGAAATAGCAATCAGATTTTCAGCAGTGAGACTAACTAATCTTTGGAACGATGTATTAAAAAATGTAGCAGTTTCTTCAACTGAAAATTTAAATATAAATTTTGGTGCCTAAAAAAAAATAAATCTGGTCTTGTCAGATAAAAAATAATGCAGAGAAATTTGGTGATACATGTTATTTAAGAGGCTAGCCTGGGTGACAGGAGTGATTCTCATTGGCCTTATGTTCTAGAAATGATTGGTCCTTGTCTACCTTCACCTTAGTTTGGCATGCTTTCCAACATGAAGGTGTGGTGAATGGTGTTTGTGTTGCTTGGGTGTTTTCAGTGATATATTGTGTTTCATTAAGAAAAGAAGAGGTTGGCTTCAACCCTCCGGAAGAAAAGGCAGTGTAGGTTGCTGTTGCCTAGGTAGGGACCAGATGTTCAAGTGTCAGAGCATTGGAAAAGGGAATTTCCTTGAGAGTATTTGAAAGAATTTACTGCTGCTCAAAAAGTCAGTGAGTTGGCTGCAACCAGCCATGGACATGAGGATCTGCCTGCAGACAGAGTGGACAAAGGAAGAAATGTGTATAAACCTTTCTATTTATAGACTGACCTAATTACTTACAGTTTTCCCAACTAATATAGCGAAGTGTTCTAATTTTAGTTCCATTAAAACTACGTTTTTCTCACTTCAATTAATTTTTGGTTTTCTTTGAGGCTCTAATGTTGGATGGTGGTCTAGGCACATGGACTTCAAGACTGACCAAATTAGTATAGACTCACAGTTTAGCTTTGTTTAATCTCCCATTCCTTCCAGAAGTACTAATACCTTTCCTACTAGTTCTCTACAGTGTAGTGTCCATGTGACATGTTGGAAGGTCTGGAGCAGGCTCAGACAGAATCTTCACAGAATAGCTTGAGTTGGAAGGGACCTTAAAGGTCATGTAGCCCTACTGCCCTGCCACGGTCAGGGACATCCTCCACTAGACCAAGTTGCTCAGGGCCCCATCTAACCTGGCCTTGAATGAATCTTGTTCATCTCCTTCTTTCTGGCAGCTACCAGTGAGGATTATTTGTTGGTTGAGACTACAAGAACATTTGGTTGGGAGCCTTCATGGACTCCCCAGGTGCCCTAAGCTGTCCAGACAATGCCATTAGTGTCTGATCGCCACGTCCCTTAGTGCAGGTTCCCTAA
Source organism: Aegotheles bennettii (assembly GCA_013398125.1). Taxonomy (NCBI): domain Eukaryota; kingdom Metazoa; phylum Chordata; class Aves; order Caprimulgiformes; family Aegothelidae; genus Aegotheles; species Aegotheles bennettii. Next base: position 91,910 of record VZRW01001851.1, on the reverse strand, counting down.
CGCTTGTCACTTGTACTCTTGCCCTAGCCTCCCTGTAGTCCTCTCTCAAGTAGATGCCTTTGTTTCTTTCATTCTTTCCTTATCAGCTGTATTTTCTAGCCCTCTGATTATCCTCATTCTTCTCTTCTGAACCTCCAGTTGTAACATATGTAACTGTAGGTATATTTCTGCCTTCTTATGAAAGAATGCCTAAAGGTGAACACAAAAATAATTTAAAGATGTATCAGTGGAGCATAGGTAATTTCTCCCTGGGTGTCTCAAGTTAGACACCAGATCACATGTCCTAGTATGAGCTCTCTGCCTTTCTTGCCACAATATAAAACTTTGGCTGGTTTGATTTAGAAACCACCTTCCTCCAGATGTCCTTCTGCAGGGGTACACTCTCCTGTCATATCTCACACTGCATCTGAACCATTTGTTTGCCATTCTTTGTCTAGAATTTTCAAATATCCAGAATGTAGAGATTTTGAACTACCAAAGGGGACATAGAAAAGAGTGAATTGACGGCTGGCTCTGCAACCATTGCTTTTCATATTTACATGAAAAGTATATTATGGTTTTGGTTTCACAGGAAAACTTTCATATAGGGAATAGTTTGGATGGGGGCTTAACACAAAAAGGATAAAGCAATCCAATATTCCAGTAAAAATACTATGCATTTATAAAGTAATATTCTTCAAGGTCCTTTATAGAACATATATAGAAATTGCACCAAACTATGCCTGGACCTACGCAGATAAAAAAGAAGGACTATCCCATAGTAACTTTGAATGGTGTGGAAAGATTTAAAGGCAAGAACGGCAACAGGAAAACTCATTAAAACTTTCATGTATGGTGTTCTATATTCCCTGAATTTTATATTGATATCTTAGGAGAAGAATAATAAAAAGTATATCATTTGCAGATCCATCAGCTGCAAATGCAACTGTCAGAAGGAGGGGAATGAGCACAGTAATTCTCTGAGGGAATGACAAAATACTAAACTGCTGGATGTACTCATCACCCTGGAAAAATTGTTGTCATGTGCTTTCCGCACACAGATAAGAATGGGGCTCTGAATTGGGTGGATAAAGAAGATGGTTATCATCCTCCTAAAGTGTGATACCTCCTGCCTTTTGTCCTCCATGTACCCTTGCAACACTTGTACTCCCCCCCCCTAGTTTTCCTGTCAGTCACCAAGCGGTTCCCAACAAATACATATCATCGTACCTCACAGATCACCGATCTCCTTGGTTGGGATCCACACTGCTCTCTACCTGTCAGGAAACTGCCTGGAGTCAGGGTGCAGTCTGGAGGCTACGGTGCCCTCTCCTGTCTGGAGCTGCAGTCTGTCAGGGGTTGGCACCTGGGACTCGAGGACTGCAGGGTATAAAAATTAACCTCAGATCACTGAAAGCAACACACAGATGGCTGTGGAGAAGGCAATGCAGGTTGCAAAACTTGGGGTGTTCTATCAGCCCACTGGTACCTCAGTCTGCACTTCTAGGACTAGCTCAGCAGGGGTTTGCATGACTTTGGTTCATTTCTTTCCCCCAAGACAGGCATTCACTCTTGTACAGGACATCAGCCAAGTCTGGTTTGAGAATTTGAGAACGCAGGTCTTTTGCTGGCCCCTGGTGTTTGTTTGAATCTGAAGTTCACTGTTTGCAAACCATTCACACTTATCTGCTCTATTTTGCTTGTGCTTCCACTGACTCATTTCCATCATAGTCCAAGCCAATGGCCTGAGGAATCACCTAAGTTCAGTGAAACAGATATTTCAGGGATACTCAGCCTTTGCTTTGAGAAAGATGTGGCTGGACAGACTCCATCATTTCCCTTGTGGTGCTATCTGGGTGTTAAACTGCAGGTGAGTGTAACAGCATGTCTCTGGAGAAGCACTGCAGAAAAGGCCAAACGGCTTTGCTGACAGTAACGGCAGAAGAATGTACTTTCACCCCCATGTGCACCAGACCTTTTTTCGTTCCAGTTTCCCTATAAGGATTCCTATAAAGTAGAGAGCACTGAGCTCAGTACTTCTACTGTGGAGAGGAGATGCTGCCACAGCTGTAGGATTTATCTTTATAGTTCCAAGAAGAGAGAACGTCACTTTATTTTTATTATACTTTTGATGTTAGATCAAGAGCTTGACCAGTTCAGAGCTTATTGTGATGAAGCTCGTATAAAGATATAACAAATTACAGATCCTGTCCAAAGAACACCCAACATTTCAGGCCAGTCACTTTTTCTGCTGGCCATCAGCCAAGAGAGATATTACATCCTTGCATCAAAAAGTCGATATTACACACGCCTTTGTGTGCAAACAAGAGTCTTACAAGCATTTTGCTCTCAGATGTGATTGTCGAAAAGGAAGTGTGTGGCAAGCAGGATACATTTGGGCAGTTCATATGATGGGCAAGACTGTCTCACCAGAAGGGTTACAGTGAGGTGAATTTCTCATTGTTGCTAAAACTTTGTCCAAATATATTTATGTATGCTTAGTTTTGGGCTTTGGCAGGAAGCTTAATACAGAAACAGCATGCCCTTCCGTTCTCTGTGTGTTTGAAAGCACTTTTGGTGTGAGTCATCTGAATCCTGTGGTTTGTATATCCTGAGAGGAGAAGGGCTCTCTGTGATTATCAGACACCATGAAAAAGTAGCAGCTTGAAAATAAAATTATGAGGAAGTTCATTATTTCACAGGGAATGTCTGTTAGTGGCTCTTTTTCTTCTCCTGCAGGTTCACTGTTATGTGTGGAGGTCTTGAGAGTGTGCATGGTCCTCTGTGATTTTGCTTCACAGGCACTTTCCATTTTTCAGAAGTGCAATTGGTTGCTAGAGAGGGGGTCTTTTTATGAGCTGGAGAGAATAAGGTTTAGAAAATAAGGCTCCTTGAAATAAGGGATTTATCCTGAACGGTTGTCCATGAGCTGAACTGATGTGCAGACCTGTGCCTCTGTGTGATCTTATCTCACAAGACACGACAGGAAGATGTCCACTGCTCTGACTTTCTGGTGGTGTCCCACTGGTACATAAGTGGACTAAACCAAATATATTTTCCCAGAAAGATGTGGATTTCTTGTGGTGTTTTCTCAAGACGGTTCTCAGCAACTGCCATTGATTTGTTTGCCTTTATACCTTGCTGAAATCATGGGCATTAAGGATCCTGTCATTGTGTAGGAGTGTTGTGCCAGAATGTTACCCAGCAGGATGTAGAATTAAAGCTAGAGGTTTTTAATCTCCTGTTATGTCCAGAGTGAAGCTGTCACTGTGTGGGATCTCCAACATTATACAAAACTTTTTCCAAAGAAGACCGTTGGGCGAATGCTCTCACAGATGTATCAGGGGTGTATGTGCCTGAGGGGCTGCTCACTAAGTGAGCAGAAGTGTCCTTTGAGAAAACTCTCCTCTTCTGGGCAGTGGAGAACAAAAAAAAAAAAGAGGAAAAAAAGAGGAATAAAATAACTCCATTGAACTAATTACTGCTGACTGGTTCAGTAAGTTTGTAAAACCGAACAACACATTGGAGAATTGTGGTATGTGAGTTTATTTTGGAAAATGACACTGTCTTGTAATCTTCTCAATGATCTTTCATTCCATGGAAGCAGACCTTCTAAAAATTTAGAGAGAATCTAAATTCTAGGAAGTGTCTGGAACACCAAGACTTGTGCAATATTTGAAGGATGAGTTACAGAGTATGTAGGCTGAACTGGAAGTGATGTTCTAATGATTCTTCTCCTACATTTAAAAGGATTCTTTACAGAAAGCAGCCAAGTTGCTGTTTCACTGGAGGACATGTGCCTGCACCCCTGCACCCTACTCTTCCCTACCCAGGGGTACAGGCTGTCCAGAGCCTCATCACCAAGTCCATGGCATTTAAGTCCAGAGAAAAGCTACAGTGTACTGTTATTAAAGAAGGAGTCTCTTAGCTTAAGAATAAGACCAACAGCCTACCTAGTGTAGTAAAGTGAGTTGTAGTATGAAATAACAGCTGTTTTTCTGTGTGCACTGTGCCTTAAAGGAAGCTTATTTTCCATGCGTCCTTTATCTTGACAGTCAGTTTATCAATAACAATAAGAATGCACATTACTTCTTGAAAATATATTTGGAGATTCAACTGATCTTAGAAAGGGGAGAGGGTTATAAAAGACTGCCAAGGTTTTTTTACGGCCGCAGGACACAAATGAGATCAGTCTCAAGTAAAGTAAAATATAATTTCTGTGAACGTCTGGGTGACATCCAAAATGCTTGGTTAAATAGAATTACAATGAAGAAGAGAGTTGCAGCCAACAAAATACTAGTAATAACAAAGTTAAATACAGTTGGTAAAATTCTTCTCAGTTGAGGTAAAAATGGCAGACTACCCTTCGATTTTTATTTGGGCAATGTTCCACTTTAATTCTGAACCCAGCAATTTAGGGAAGAGAAACTTAAAAGATGGTTAACTTGGAAAAAGGCAAAAAAATGTATGAAGTATAACCCAAGAGGATGAGGTTGAACTCCATTTAACCCAGGATCTTGTGTAACTGGGATTCCATTACAGAAGACCGTACAGATTTCTACAGGATATTGATTCATTCTTAAATTTGATAGGGACTCTACCTAGGCCTCCCAAGGCATGCACAGAAAACCGATCATGTGCTGTGTTAGAGTTTTCTGCTGTAACCTTAGGAACTGTAACTAAACATTTAAATTTCCCACACAGAGCCTGATGTGCTCAAAATTTGCAACGACATTTGCAGTGGTTTAGTTGTTCATTGTTCTTCTAAAAACACAAGGTTCACTTTGGCAATCATAGAAACTATTTGAAAATATTGTGCTAATCATCTGTGTCCTGCGTTGGTCAGAAATTTGACATGAAGTAGTTAGCAATCTATTTCACATTTTGGATAAACTTGTTTATAAGCAAAATGACAGCCCTAGAAAATGGGGGCCTTTGATATGAGTGTAAAGGGCTGTGGCTGACTTTGCCATATTTTAATTGCTATGTAATTCGTTCTGAATCACCAAACACAGATTTCCTTCCTATTTTGCACAAAGTACTTTCCTACATGCTTTTTCCAGTACTGGGTGAAATCAGGAGAAAAGCACAACTGATGTTTTCTTCACTACATGGAACTTCTTTCATTGTAGGAAATGAAATAACAGAATGCCCCGTAAGAATTAGAAAACCTGTTTGTGTGCTGATTTGATTGAGCAGACATGTTTGATTCAGGTTCAGTAAATATTGGACCAAGTCACAATGTTTCATGAAAACTTGCCTCCTTGTTGGCAGTCTCAAAGATTAGTGAGAACTACTCCTCCTCCGGTCCCTCCAAAACAGCTGGCATATGTCAGTGGGGTTCTTTTTTGATCCCACCTCTACCAGACTGGTACTTTTAAGACTTCTTGTTTCACTCAGAAATCATACCCATGGAGGATATACTTCTGCTTTGAGAATTTTCTCCTAATGGAAAACCTTACCAGGCAAGTGACAGACACCCAGTGTCTTGCTTTGGGGAAACAAGACTTGGCTCCAAGCTCTCTCCTTATTTATAAGCAAGATGACATGAAGCACAAAAGGTACCCATAGTGAATAGCATGACTGCCCAGGCTTTGTTTGTTGATGAGATGTTGCAACCTCCTATTTAGGATTTTATTGTTAGCAGTTGAAAAGTGCCAGCTGTTTGCCAGAGCTTCTGGAGAAGACTTTATAGGTATTTAGAAGGACAGTACATTTTTTTTTTTGGTAGTTGTAATATGTTTACTTTTATGTACACCATTTTATGGTCCCATAACATAGTAAGTCTCATTTCTTTTGGAGGATTTCCTTCACAATGAGATTCCTACTACAAGTAAAGGTGCTTTTCACAGCATGCCTTGCAGATGGGGAATGTTGCTTAAAAGTTAAATTTTGTATGTTTTTAAAAATTAACAGCATGTAGGAATAAAAAAATCCCACTAATTCTGAAATCTCAGAAATGCTTAAGGATATACATATATGTGTGTGTGTGTGTTGGGTTGGTTTTGTTTGTTTTGTTTGTATTTTATTAAGATATCTATTGTCTTTAATCTATCAGATTTTTGTGTCTATTAGCAGTGGCACTACGCTTTGAACTCAACAGGATATAAACCAAAAAATAATCCATGTAATTTTTACGAGCTATAAAAGTGATAGGCATCAAGAATAGAGCTAACTAAGCAGACATCCATCCTCAGACATACCTGTCTCCCTATATTTCCTAAACTAGGCAAGTATTGCAGTTACATTTCTACTTGAAGCCTGCTTGGACCTCTAGTTCTACTTCAGCTAGGGCCACGGATATCTCTGACTTGGATTTGTCCTCCTCATGACCTTCAAATCTTCAAATCTCTTTACCAGACATGCCAAATTCATGAGCCCATGGATTCCTTTGCCTGTGTTTTATCATTGTTCTTCCTAGGGGTCTGACCAGTTCCCACAGCAGGAGATATCCCTCCCTTCCACCACATGAATTTTTCCACCAAAATATTTGTCAGCCTTCCCAAAGCACCAGTCTGCCTCAGTAAAACACCGTCTCCAACCTGTTCATTTGTGCATTGGGCAGAGCAAGAGTGAGGCTTGCAGTTAAGTGCTGCGTGAGCCATGCAATGTCCAGAGAGATGATCAGAGGCAGCACCATGAACCTCCATAAGAGCATGAAGAGGAAGCAAGAACTTCAGCAAAGTACAAATTGAGTGTGGGATGAGAGACCAAGCCAACACCGTTATCATGAAGGAAAATAAGCAGTTAAGTTCACACTTTTACCCTGGTTGTCTGAGTGAAAATCAGTTTGCTTTATGATTAAGAATGTTTTTTTTCAGGTGTTTGAGAGAGGAATGTGAAAGTCAGCAGTAGAAAGATGAATCAGAGTCTGCTGCGGTTAGTTTGTAAATTCCCACCACATAGTACAAGATAACAATATCCCGAGACTTGAATTCCTCTGTGTTGAGGAGCTCCAACAACAACATGAAGGCAAGCTTACTTCTGCACATATGGATGTACGTGCCTTGAAATTATGGATCAATTTCCTTGTAAAGAAGGCTGTAACAGGTCATGTGACAGAGCACCTGAGTCACAGAGAAATGAGTATGTAGTCTGGTGACTACAGAAGTGAAGCATTGTGGGCTGCCTGATAAATGGCAGTAGATTTTTATGGAAGATAATCCTTGTGAATAACAAACATGAAAGGTATATATGAGGAGGATTTGTAATGTATAAAGATGATACCAACTAGATCAGCCACTTGGCTTAATAATACAGGGGGGGTTGAGCAACCTGGCCTAGTGGGAGGTGTCCCTGCCCATGTCAGGAAGGTTGAAAATAAATGATATTTAAGGCCCCTTCCAACCCAAACTATTCTTTGATTATATGAATCTATGATTCTGTGATATATCCTTTAAATATATGAATTTCTAACATTCATAATAACATAGTATTTCTATTAGTGCTGTGTTAATTGGTGTACAAGATGACTGAATAAATTTTATCAGGTTTAAAATCTTGTCACTAACTTAGGTGTTAGTGACCACAACCCCTAGAAGCTTGGAAAATATAGATGTCTTCTGTGAAGATAAGTTCAGATACAGAGACACTTAGATGAAACCAACATAAAAGAAATATTTAATTAAAGACATTTTCAGGAGGGTGGTACAACAAATAAGTTTACCAAATGCTGGAAAAGTACCTGCAATGTGTTAGATTAATAACCATTGATTATCTTCTGTTGTGTCAATTTGAAACTGTGTAACTTCACCTTTTTTGTTGTGTCCTGAAGCATTAAGTTTTACTATATAACAAGAGATCCTGAGTTAAATGTTCAATAAACGTTAAACCTTAAATATTCTTTAATCTCTTTGTTCTTAAATTTTGCTGTTGATTCTGCCTTTACAGTCTCTTCATTTTCAGTGACCAGCCTCCCCAAGAAAAGACATAAGACTTTGCAGCTGAAGGTTGGTGCTAGGTCCAAAAGAGTAGCTAAAGTGAGAACTAGATGTCACTGACATACCATGTCTTATAGTCTAGTACCAAGGCTGCAAGTTTCTTGTGTATTTTTACCTGGAAGTTATTAGGAGCCAGGGCTTGCATCTCTGAGCAGCCCAAGACCAACATTAATGAGAGGGGTGGTTTTGCATGTATTTCACACCTCACTCGGGTCCAGAAGTGGGGCGTGTCCACTTTCCTGGGGAACCCTGATTCAGAAGTTGCTCTCAAAACATGATTGAACATATGCTGTTACACAAGAGGACATGTATATGGACAGGGAGGAAAAGGGACGCAATGAGTGTAGCCTTCAGACAGAACAAGAAGTCATATCTGTTTTCAAAAAATACTCTCCAGTTTTATTTAATGTAGGATAAGAAACTGATTGCTTCAGGGCTGAGACACTGAGTCATCACGGTGTGGTTATATATATACTCTCTTGATTTTCCACCAGAACTATTTTGAGGGACCATTTTCACAATGGTGGAGGCACTAGAAAAATAAGGTATTGCAGTGTTCCGCTGTTGATGACTGAAATACTGTGTCATCTGTCTTTGACCGGTGTTCGCAGTTGGTGAGGCTGGGCACAACACACTGAGCTCCTTCTCACCCTTCACATTAGTTTTGCTATGAGTGGTATTTAGTGGCACAAGTCCCCCGAGAGCCATGTAATAAATAGTCTTTTGTATGATGCCACACTTTGCTTTCTCATCTGTCCTTGCTTTCATGCCAGGTGGTCTGCAACATCCAGGACCTTTTATTGCTCTTATCAGACACTGTCTGTCTGGCAGCAGTATGAGACAATAGCATCCCCTCCCCTTATCTAGCAAATTTAACCTGTTCAGTGAGGGAAATGACAGCTGTTCTTGAAATGCAGGTGCAGGTGGCACAGGGTGTGTGACACCTGTGTGGGATTTCAGTGGGAACCTGAAGTAGATCCAGAGCTTGTGGTACTTAAGTTCAGGAGGATGCTGCACTACCAGTTATCACCTCTCCAGGACATGGATTCCTGCACTTAGGTGTGACAGAAACATTCAGTTGGAATTAGAAAGGTTATTCCAGGCTAGAGCTGCATGATTAACTCAGTTTTGTCATGCTGACTGAGTGGGAGGAACTGCTGACTGAACATGGAATAGAAATCAACTAAAGTATAACTGAAACAGAACTGCTTTCTGCAAAGCAAACCAAGAACCACCCCCAGATTTATTTGGGTTCTCCCTCAAACCAAACATTTTGCATATTCTTTACTAACACCTCTTCTTTATTTCTAGATTATTTAACACCATTCTCTTTTTATCCTTCTTCTTAAATTAGGTCTCATTTGAAAAAGAAATGCATTTTCAAAGTTAAAACTGTCCTGTTTTGAAAAAGGGAAACAATAGTGGACCTTTTCCAAATGGAGCATATGACAAAAAGCAAATTGTTGTGAAGTTTAAAAAAATCTTCCAACGGTTTTTTCTGAGATATATTTTGATAAACTTGCTCATGATTTGCAAATAGTTCTTCTCCCTATGCTACTTCTTTTTCCAGTGAAGTGACAATTTATTAGAATGTCTTGCCCAGCTGTGTTCCAGCCGCTTGCTTGCCACACACAAAGCTGAAAGCCACTTAAGAACCATCTGTGGTTCCTTGCTCCTTGGATGTGGTGCAGAGCAAGAAAAGAGAAATTACCTTACTTGAAGAAATGTGTACTAGCTATTACTAATTTCCTGCAAAAGCTTGGCCAAAGCATACCCACAGAACCACTCCCACTTGTATGTACTGTTCCTAGCTGGGTTGTTAGTATTCCTGCTGCACAGGACTTCAGGAGGTGCTCAGACAGTCTGCTGATCTTCAGGGAAACCCCTAGATTTCCTTTCCTGCTATTCATGGGGATTTCCCAGCCTGCTGCAGAAAAACAAGGATCAAAGTGTTTTACGTGTTTTGGATGTCTCCAGCTTCTTCATCAAACTTAAAAGCTTAAGCAAGTAAGTGGCCATAAATAGAATTATTGAAACAACAGAAGTGGGAGGAACACAAGCATATTTTACAAAGTGTTTTATTAAAAGAGCATTCGTAAAACAGCTTAAAGCTTTAGTCTGTACCATACAACAGAGAGTACTGGGGAGCAAAAGGAAGTGTATCTGCAGTTTTCTGACTGTACTTTTTCTAGCAAGAGAAGTAGGAGGGAGGAATAAAGTTATGAATATGTCTTAAAACAAAATGAATTAGAAATAGGTTTGAGTGTGCTCTTTGAGCACCAAGCCACTCCAGACAATGGTATGTTTATGCACACATGCATTTCTCTAACATGTAGTGAAAAAGAGTGCCATACTCAGAGAAGAGATTTTCACATGTAGTGTGTAATTGCTAGTTGGTTTTCCAACAGCAACGCTGTTGGAAATGCTGACTTTCAATCTGCCAGAAGACAGTGTATCTGTCTTAGGAATACTAGGGTAGAAGAAGAAATAGGCATAAATTTTGTCAGAACATATCTTGCATACCATTCACCCACCCATGACACCTCTGGATTCCAAATCATTTAGCTATTCAACCTTGTATTTGACACAGGTATTTGTTACGGTGAAAGTAAATCAATATTTAAATATTTAAATAAATAAATGTATTAGTGTTTTTACAGTCTAGTAGTGGTGGAAACTCTTTCAGGCAAAATGTAGATGTACAGTGTGTTTGCTCAAGCACTTAGTATGAAAGTGAAATCATGATGAAAGAAGTTCACTTCCCTTTGAAGTCTGTGAGTGGGACTGACCATGTCTCCAAAAGTTAGCATATATTTAGTAGTATGATGTGTTTATTCCCTCTTGTCTTCAAATTTGCCTTTATTTCAATGCGTCCCATCATATTTTGGTAACAAGTTAAAAAAGAATAAATCCTGCAGATATACACAATTGATCATAATTATCTTTCAGGTTTTTGGCAGTATAAGGGTGGTTGCAGTCCATCTGAGAACTGTGCAAAAACTCACTTATTTGCCCTTGACTAACACATTATCTGTCTGTAGTCACACCTAACTTTTTAATACGTGAGGGATTTGAAAATGAAAGAAAGACAGCAACTTTGACTCTAGATGAAAATATGTTCCCATAGGGCCTGGAACTCACTGCCATCTGCTCGAAATATGTTGAGTTAAATGTTAGAAAGGAAACGCTCGCTTATATATTTAGGAATAAAAGTAGCAAATATTAAATGAGTGGGTTTTGGCACATTTTGAGAATAATGGGCCAAATTAATCTTAGCAAGTCAGATTTTAATGGACTTAATCATAGGGTGAGCTTTTTCCTCTTATGTTTGAGTCCTGAGTCCTATATGTTTAAATATTAAAAGATTAAAGTTCAGTACTAAAGTATTAGTGGAATTATGTCCCTGCCACTGTGGAGAGATGATGGAAGGAGCTGCCTTGGTGCCTCTGCCCAGAAGTGCTGCAGGAGCAGGGTGCTCTCTGGCTCATTTTCCTCCCTAACTGCATGGTTAGCATAGGTTAGACCCTCGGACCTCAGTGTTGATACAGCAGAGATGTTGCAGGGCTGTCTCTCTGAGGTGGCACCCTCCAAGGCCACTGCAGTGGACAGCAGTGACATTACCAGACCTGTTATCTGCTGCAAGGGGGACTGGAGCCAGGAAAAACACCTTTATTTTGCCATAGCGGCAATTCCTCCGTGCACAAGTGCACACATGAACCACACTGATCACACGAGACTTTGCTGCGAAGTATGAATTCAGGCCTTGTCCTAACACCGAGTGTTCAGGAAGTATGAAAATAAACCTCCTTACTTCTTTTATTCTAAGTAATAGAAATACAGAAGAGAGAAAGCTCTTATCCTTAAACCAAAGCCTTCATTGACACCCACCTAGGTGTTCCAAGCCTGGCAGCTGCCTGATTTGCTAAGAGATGAGCACTACAGCTGTCACGGCTTTGTACCTTGTTTCCTGGAAAGATGGGCTATAGGATGTGTCATTTATTGTCATCCAGGTTGTTTGCTTTGCACTCTGTCCTGATGAAGATATCTACAAATATGATCAGGGGGCTGGAGCACCTCTCTATGAAGACAGGCCAAGAGAGTTGGAATTGTTCAGCCTGGAGAAGAGAAGGCTCCAGAGAGACCTCATAGCAGCCTTCCAGTGCCTGAAGAAAGCTTACAGAAAAGCTGGAGAGAGACTTTTTATGAAGGCATGGATTGATAGGACAAGAAGGAACAACTTCAAGCTGAAAGAGGGTAGATTTAGATTGGATATTGGGATGAAATTCTTCCCTGTGAGGGTGGTGAGACACTGGCTCAGGTTGCCCAGAGAAGCTGTGGCTGCCCCCTCCCTGGAAGTGCTTAAGGCCAGGTTGGATGGGGCTTGAGCAACCTGGTCTGGTGGGAGTTGTCCCTGCTCATGGCAAGGGGGCTGGAAATAGATGGTCTTTAAGGTCTCTTCCAACCCACACCATTCCATGATTCTATGAGCAATCTAGTAACAGAGCCAGTAACCCTTTCTGCTGCCTTTCTACCTGTCCCACAGTGCTGGTTCAAATGTTTGCCAGGCTGGGGCACATCTTGTGCTTTCCAAATGACAATGCTACATGGTGTCCCCAAATCTCCCAGAAACCACAGCCTGGTTTGGGCTTGGAAAGCTCAGAAATGGTTAAAAGAGTGGAGTGATGTGATGTGAGATGTGTGTATGACTGTATATGTGTCCGTGTGTTTTATTCCCCACACACTATTTATGTGCTTAGTTAATGCCATGTGAGACAATGTGCTCTGTTCATCCCTGGTAGTAATTACTTTAAGCAGACGTGTGTTTGTCCTTTCCCGTTTTCCCCAAACACCTACATGGAGCTGGAGGACAGCTGATTGGAGGCTATGTTAATGCTATTTCCAGAAGACAGGACAGACGTTAGCAGTTCAGGTCCTCATTGAGTGAGCACTCTCCGGGCAAGGGGCAGCTCTCCTCATGCAAGCTGCCTCCTTGAATTTCAAGGCAATGTTTGTGTGCCTGTATCTTTTCCAGACCGGCACCTGCATGTCCACAAATATCTCTCCAGTATAATATTTTCTGTACAGCATGCTGAATCTAACAGCAATACTCACTGAAGCCTTCATTCTGCACATACTTGAGAAAAACATACAAAACTTTGGTTTTAAGAGACAAATCCACAGGCATGCCTGAATGTGAAAAATTGTGTATGAATGACTTTCACGCTAGTTTTATAGTGCTTAGGGTGTTCCAGGGTTTTTTGGTGTTCAGCAAGCAGCATGGGAATTGCAGAAAGATGTGCAGATTGCAGAGTGAATAAATGAGGAATAGACACCAATCTGGGTCCATTGTTGCTTCTTTCCTGAAGATACAGCATCTTTTAAAGAGGAGTCCATCCAGTCATAAATGCTTGCAAAACTCCATTCCCTGTAACTCAAGGTACCCACCTGGACCAACAAAACCAACTGTCTGATTTCCTTGTGCAGACAAGGAGCTGGGGAGGACAAGAATTTCTAGCAGGTGATCTTGAGGGGAAGCTTAACTCCTCTGAGTACAATGGGGAGCCCCAGGAAGACAGGTTTCCAATTTCCATGGCATGATGTAATACAGAGTGTGGGTGAACCAAGATGAAATGACTGCCACCCATCCAGTTACTCACCACAGGGTGTATTTGTTACTGATGTCAGGCTTCACTGTCCACTAGTACAACAGAACTGTCACTGGTGTTGCCTTGTGGCCAAATACTTCATTTTTTTCAAGACATTAAGCTTAAGGTAGGTTTGGGATTTAGAAATGAGAATAACATGGAGATAGGACATTGTGTGTTTGCAAAGCTGGAGCCAGATGATTCAAGCAGTGGTACCAGAGAAGGTCTTTAGGACATCATCTGGGTTGGACCAACTCAGCAGGCCCTCACTGATGCTTTTGTCAAAACTAAATTTAAGTGAGCATCAGACATCATTGAGACAGGTCTGTGCTGTGGTCAAGAGGGACAAGCAGCCCTTTGTAACACCAGTTCCCTAAAAGATTTTGCTGGCTGCTGTTTCCCGCTGCGGTTGGTGGTGACAGTGGATCCAAACTCTTCTACTGAGGATCCATTAAAGAAAAAAGTATGGAACTAGTGCAGGGGTGTGTCTGAGATGTTGCCAGGCTTCTTGAGGCTGGTTTGAGGCTTGTTTTTTGTCCTGTTATGACCATTCTTTTGGTGGAAACTGAGTGCCAAACTCTTGCTACTAGAGGGTTTCACTGGGAAACGATTTGGGAGTTTCAGCACTGCATACTATTTCTCTCTTTTTATCTGTTACTTCTCTGCTTACTTCATGGGGCTTGTAGACATTATTATGATAGCAGAAATATAGCACTCTAATTGCAAGCATTGTATTAATCACCTGATTAGGTGTACCACGTATGAAAAATGCATACATTAGTGAGCCTGAGTTACTACACATTGCACTAAGTTTTTAAGAGACTTCCAGAAAAGCATAGTAAGCAAAATAAAGCCAAAAATGTTAGGACAAGCAAGGAAAATTATTGTTAGGAGAACTTGTTGGACTTCTAGTTGGTTATATTGTCATACAAGATCCACCACTGAGTCTTTCCATTTTTCACTCTTGTAAGTCACCATAACACATGTAGGTGGTACGTTTCTCATGCTTTTGAATATAGTGTTATTTTGCCAACAGAGACTGAAAGGGAAAAGCTGCAGATGAATTTGAGGCTGTAAAACACAGCAGCAATGTCATTTAGCTTCCTTGTTCGAGAGAATGGAGACAGCACTTCTTCCCTGCCTGACACTGAAATTGTAAGCTCCTCAGTTCTCATGGTGATGGTGCTCAAAGAAGTGTTTTACGTGGGTTTGCGAAATCAGTCTCCTGCTGTGCTGAAAATTTCACCCTGTATTCTTCTCAGACCTTGATAAAATGCCCCACTTACCGCAACTAACTCCACTTCTTGTCTTTTGAACTTTTGGGTTGTTCTTGATGGTTCTGTGCAGGTCCACAAAGACAGCCTGATCAGCCAAGGACAAGCAGAAATAATGAGTGAAATGTTCCCCATTGCACATTCCTCTGGAGAGTCAGAGCTGGTCTCCTTTCTCTGTTGAGTGAGACAAATGTGAATTTTTTCTTATCTGAAGTCCATATTTTTGCAGATTTGGCTTATCAATGTGTGGCTTGATAACAGAGAACAGATGTGCACTCTAAAGAACGGTCCAAGACTGGTCAGAATTTGTGCGTGTGTCTCTCCAAATACAACCATACAAAAGGCAGTGACTCATTTAAAGGCCTGAATGGCCTTACCATCTGGATGTCTGAGAGTTAGATGCATAAAGAAGGGAATAAAAGAGAAATATTAAGCACTCTGAGATCATTAAAATGGATTCTCAAATGGAAAAAAGCCAACTGGGAAAAGGAAATGTATAGTAAAAAATGTCCCAAAACTTGATTTTTGTTTCTCTGCATGATTTCAAGAGAAATAAATAAAATATTTAGGTGTATCTAGTTAGAGATGCAAGTAAAGAGCCAGATTCTGCCCAATAGTGAAAGAACAAGAGGCAATGGACATGAAGTAAAATGTGGGAAATTTTACTTAAACACAACTGATTTTTTTTCACCAAAAGGCTAATTCAGCACTGGAGAAGTTTGCCCAGAGAGGGCAATCTCTGGACCTAAACAATTCAACCTAAACAATTTTAGTGTGTGAGTGAGGTTTTAAGTCCTAAGTGTCAGCAGTCTGTTTTGATAGCTCAACATATGCCCCATCTGGTTATACGCTACTTCGCAAATCTGGCCTTTGGTCCTTGACCACTTCACTTGTTTTGAAAAAACATGCTCCGAAACCACTGTTTTCCCAGAGTTGCATGGGTATTGAGCTGTGCAGTAAAGTTTTGCTGTGAACTGGGGTGCACCTTTTCCAGTCATGCTCTGATGGCTCGGTGTGCTGCTCACAAGCATCAACTGTGACTTGATCCCACCCTCACTCTGGCAAAACCACTTCTCCAGACACCACTTTATTATCTGATGTTGTGACATTTGAAATGATCAGCTAATTACTTTGGGCTTTGTAGTTTGTTCAGAAGAACTTTAGCCGTCACAAGCTTAGCCAAAGGGGTCAGATTTATTGTATTTCAACATTTTCTTCTAGATGTGTTTTCTCACAAGAGTAACAAACTGACTCCTTAATTTCATTTTCCATTGAAAACACAATGATGTCTGTTCAGCACACTAATAATTCCTGTGATTACAGAATTAAAAAGTGAGGGGGTATTTTCCCATTTAAAGTTATGTCTTTGTGTGACTGAGCATGAGCTCTGTGCAATGTCATGGATTCAAAGTTCAAAGTACTTGTGTTGGCTGGAAAACAACTTCTGACATTTTTCAGAGCAGTTGGAAATATTACATCTGAAGAAGAGCCCTGTGTCAATGTCAGGGGATACATACTCATTGGCAGCATCAGTATGAGCAACGTTGTCCCTTAAACATGAAAATTTTAGAAATATTTTGTTGTTTAATTCATGTTCCCAGGGTGAATGCTGAGACAATTCCTGCTTTTGCAGAAGTTCCTGGCTCTGAATAAATCACAAAACTTATCAACAGCTCTGGACACTAAGTTTTTTCTCTTGCACTTTGGAAATGAAACCTGTTACCATTCTGTGATAAATATCGAAGAGAAAATTTGGATACTCAGGAAAATGGCTGAAGGAATAACCAGCCACATTTGAATGGGGTAGGAAGGCTCTGCATAGGGATCTGGACAGGCTGGATCAATGGGCAGAGGCCAACCGGCTGAGGTTCAATAAGGCCAAGTGC
>VZRW01001851.1:2982-63633 GCA_013398125.1 Aegotheles bennettii | reverse complement strand
CCGGGGCCGTGCCCGTGACCGGGGCCGTGAGGGTGGCGGCGAGCGGCGGCTCTCGCCGCGGCCATGACGGCGGAGGAGAAACGGAGCCTGCGGTGCTGCCGCGCGTACCTCGAGAGATGCCTCAACCCCGTGTACCTGCTCAGCAACATGTCGGCCTGGCTCCCCGACGGTGAGGGGCTGTCGCCTCCCTGCCCCGCTTACTGCACCCGCGCTGCTGTCCCCCCGCTGCCCCCCTCCCCGCCGGTGCGGGTGTGCCCCGCGCCCCTCACGCCGCGCCCGGTCTCTTGCAGAGGTGCGGGAGCGGGTCCGTCGGGCGGAGGAGCGGGGCGTGACGGCGGCCGCCGCGCTGTTCCTGGACTCCGTCCTGGAGCTGGAGACCGAGGGCTGGCTGCGGGGGCTGGTCGNGCTTCGCTGCCGGACACCTGTGTCCAGCCTGCGTCCACCATCACCCCGTCATCCCTGGGTCTTGGCGCGTCAGGTGCAGGCTGTGGTGGGAGAAGCAGGTGGACAGGGGATGGGAATGAAACGCCTCCGAGGTGTGGGGACACGTGGTCAGCGGCCTTAAAAGCCTTGTGTTGGCAGAAGTAACCCTGGATCGTTTATAAATTGGGTGGCTGCTCCTCAGTAGCTGTGACTGCCCGATGTGTGAGGCTCTCACACAACTTCCTTTCTGAAATGTGACAGAAGAGATGGTGAAGGTGTAAAGTCACCAGGACTGGCCAGTTTTCCTCTATACATGTGGATTCTACCATAGATTCTTGATTTGTTAGATATCTCAAACTCCAGAATCTCATGCCATAAGCCACTTTTGTTTTCATTTTCTCACTATTAATGATGGACAGTTACAGTGTCTCAGTGAGCAGTTAACACAGAATTTCTCACCACATGGTTGTAGCCTGCTCTCCCTCCAGAGCAACTTTTTGCCAGCCAGTGTTAGTCCTGACTTCTGAACTGCAAAAATACCTTCCCTGAACATGTTGATAGCATTCCATTTGGTGTGTGTTCAGCACAGAAGTGAAAAAGTTAGCCTGCTGACTCCCAGTGCCATCTGAAGTGCATACTGGTTGGGCCTGAGACAGAAATAGGGCATCACTCTTTGGCAGATGCAGAGGTGGGTGATGATTAGATTGAAGACATTGTGGAGTTGGATCCCATATGGTGAGGATTTTTGAAGAAGGGTGAAGCCAAGGACAGGATCAGAAGGTGAAGGGCCAGTAAAAGAGGGGACCAATGGTGTTTGTGATTCTGAGCAGCCTCCTGTGCTCTGGGAATCCCTGTGGAGGAGTGCCATGGCTTCAGGGATCCAGGGTCTGTGTGGATCCAAGGAAGGGAGTTGTTACGGTTGCCTGGGTGATGTGAGCTCTAACATCCTGTAGCTCTTTTTCTCTTTGCACGTGTTACTGCCCTTTCAGCATAGGGTTTTTCATTTTGCACATACAAGTGCTGTAAAGGAAAACAGTTAATCTATAACAACTGTTTGTGGTGCACCTCGATTTTTGTCAGTTACAGACCAAAATAATTTTAGTTTCTCCAGTGTGGCTGAGAAAGTGTTTTTTCAGCTTGTTCCTGCCCATTCTACCTGGAGATTGAATCCACAGTAACAGCTTGTCCCTTTTTCTGGAAGGTTACACTGGGCTGGCAGAAGCAATTGAAAACTGGGACTTCAGCAAACTGGAGAAGCTGGAGTTGCACCGACAGCTGTTGAAGCGGATAGAAGCCACGATGCTAGAGGTTGATCCAGTAGCTATCATGCCTGACATCAACACCTGCCTCATAGAAAGGGAGTGTGAGGAGATCCTGCAGGTACAGTTGGTGGTGAAATCCTGGCCATTTGCCCAGTTTCGCTGCGGGGAGGTGCTGGCTGCCTCACTGTGGGATGAGTTGGTGCCTGTCCATCAGGCTGCTGAGTGAGGAGGACAGCCAACCACAGTCGCTGGGGAGGTACCTGACTTTCCTCTGCTTGGAGGAGGCTTTGCTGTGGCTGCGGCACCTGCACATCTCGTTCCTCACCCCTCAGCTCGGTGGGTGAGGCAGCATGCAAAGAGGTTGTAAGCAGGGGAGCAGGACGATGTGGCTTCGGTGCGGGCAGTGCTGGACTGTGTGTCTGTGTGGGATCCAGGCTCCGTGAGAGACCTCAGGAGCTCTGGGAGGTGCCGTCTTTCTGTGAAATGGCTGCCTTTGGGAGAGACTGCTTTCTGGAGTGCTCAGCTGCATCAGTGCTCCTAAAAACGCAGCTGGGAGAAGGCAGAGCAGCATTTAGATGTTGCCTAAATTGCTTCTCCTGAGGTTTGATGTAGTTCATTGCGTTCACTATGGCAACCCCTGGAAACTTTCTGCAGCTCTCTGGGTTTGTCAGCACCCAAAGGGACAGTCATAAGGTGAAATCGAACTTCTGGCCTGAAGCTGTTAACTAAATGCTGTGCTGCAGAAGTCAACATTTTCATTGCCTTTGGGAGTGAGGCCACTGTACTGTTTACCCAGATCTAGCTCAGTGTTGTTATCAATGATATTACCAATAACTCATTGTTCACGACTAGTTAGCAATAAAAGTCACTGATGCTGTGTGGAGGAACCTGTTGGGTGTTTTCGCTCTGTGTGACTCCTGAGGAGGATTGTTTGCCACTATTTTATTTTTAAAGTGGTATTTCTTTATGCATGACACTTGGAAAGCAGTTGCGTCTCACCAAACATCAGGCCAGCCGTAAATTTGGTACTTCTGCACTTTCCTATCTGGAAATATTTTATAATCCGCTTAGCCTCAGAGGTTTGTGGCACATACAGCTTACTCACAGGATGGCTCTGCCATACTTCAGACCTTGTGAATACTTAAGCAAATAGCCCACCTGTTGATGTCATCCAGCTGAGTTTAGTTGTACGCCCGGGCTGGCAGAATCACAGTAGAGGGTAAATGACTGAATTTTATTGGAAACCTTTTGTTCTGTGAAAAATTAATGCAGCTTTCAACTGAATATCAAACAAATGAAAATATCAATCAAAGATATAATCAGAGGTTTTGGTCACTCAGAAGCTACCGCAACTCCTTTTTTGTGTGTGTGCAGATTAGTGAAAACAGAAGCAAAGCTGCCGGGATCACGAGACTCATCGAGTGTCTCTGTCGATCAGATAAGGAAAACTGGCCGAAATGCCTTCAGATGGCACTTGAGAATGCTGGATATTACAATGCAAGTGAACTGTGGGATATGAGAGAAGGTAAACTGAATTGATTGTATGATGCTCTTTTCCCATTCTTGTACCAAACAGTAATTTTTTTTTCAACAGAATCAGGCTAATTTAAAAGGATACTATCAGACTGCATTGCTCATTGTTGTTTAAAAAGAACCCCCTCTTTTAAAAATTAAAATGGCTCTTATATAAAGTGATATACACGTACCAGCCTACAAAGTGTCAGAAATTATTTTTTGAGCATTTTTCTTGCCATATGGTTATGAATGATGCCTTTTTTTGGTAAACAGCATGGGACAACATATGAGGCTCCAAAGGTACGAAACTACAAAATTTTTATCTTCTTCCTTCTACTATAATTCACCTTTTGACATATTTTTAGTTGCTTAAGTTGTAAATGCAATATTTCTGATAAAATATGGTTATTAATTTTATATTCTAGAAAGTGATACACTCCTGTGATCCACAGAGCACATCATACACTTTTTTCTTTGAGAAATTGATAAGCAGCATTTACTGAGTGACTCTGCTCATTTTTTGTAAAAACGCAAAATTTCCCCTAGTAAGAATTTGCTTTTGTCATTGAATTCACCTTTTTTCACTCGAAAAATACCTATATGAGTATAAGTGTCTGTGGAACCTCTTTTGATTGTTATGCAAGATAAAGGATGGAGGTAGTCTTACAATTTCTAGGTCCCTGCAAAGAGTGAAGGGAAAAATAGGGCAAAGTCTTGAATTTACAAAGCTGCTTTGAACTCCCAAGTGTTTTTCATGCTTCTGGTTGATGTTGGTGTTAAATCTGTAATCTTGCCACGAAGCACAGAGGATATAGCTTTCCTCTTGATCTATTATCTCCCTTGATTCTTAAGGGATAGATGTGTGTTGAGTATGTGAGTCTTCTAAACCCAGGACTCTCTGTGTTGTGCATCTTACTTGTAAGGGAGCCTGGATGTAGCATCATTTTATGTAGTCTTTCGGTGCTGGTAATCAACTCCTCCACCTTGTCATACCAACAAATAAAACATTTTAAAATCAAAAGGATAATTAATGTGCCGTTTTTTTGGTGATTGTACAGATAATGGCAAATACGTTGATGGTGAAGCGACAGGTGCCTCTGGGAACATCTTTGAAACCACAATAACATTTTCTGAAGAAGCAGAATGTGATAATAATCTTAGTGAAAATCTCTGTTCAGGTAAGACTTAGCAACTTAAGACAGTTTGTGGCTGAAATTCTCCATTTCCTGAGACTCCTGAAGGCTGCAGATGCAGTGTGCTACAAGGGGAGGTACTGAGGAACTACCGTGAGTCTCTGACTTTGTTTAGCCATCTTCTGTTTTAATGTTTACAGGATCTTGTGCTGGGCATTGCACCTGTTAGGGGTTGCCCCTCATTTACCACATTGCTAGTACAGAGTTCTTCTGTCAGCACATTACCAAAAAGGTCTCCAGGCACCAGAGTTTTGTTGATGCATCTCTTCTCTGATATTACTAACTCATGTGTGACCTGATACTAGCCAGTTTAGAGAGCTGAATGAGGCTGCAGAGGAGCTGTGCAGTGGCTGTCATATCTTGCAGGGCAAATTTAGCTCCACCAGTGGTTTCTGGTTCCTATTCCATAATGCAAATCCCCTGACAAGAGCACAATTTAAGAGTGCTAACTTCGAAAGCGTTTGGAGCAGAAGGCTAAAAGGAATACTGTGCATATAACTGGGGGAAACAAGCCTTTGTGTTCTCTTTCTGAGCTGAAAAAGACCAGTTCAGATGAGCTTTGTCAATCAAGACCTGGAAATGAGTTAATTTTCGCAAGCATAGTAGAGCGGTAACAAAAACGTGCCATCAGACCTGCACAGAATCCTCCTTGTGTGCATATGTGCTATTAGAAGGCTTATCTGTCAGAAAGTGCTCTGCGTGGACCTCTGTTGTTTTAGGTAGCAACTGTATGGAGGCACAGTATGTTTTATGCATTTCTGTTGCAACCACAAAAACATGGTTCTCTCCTAGGAGGGATCGGTCAGCCTTCACCTGTTTATGAGCCAAAGACAGCTCGGAACTACCAGATGGAACTTGCACAGCCTGCTATTAATGGGAAGAACTCATTGATATGTGCCCCCACGGGTGAGAAAACACACGTTTCTTAGAAGAAATCTTGAAGGAGAAATAGGATCAGTTGCCCTGAGGCTCCCCTGTCTTCTGCACTGCAATGCCTACAGCAACCAAACAGCACAGGAACCTTCTGCAGTAGCTCAGGGATGAGTTGAGAAGATTGAATTTCAGCAGCAAAAGAGATCAGTCAGCTCTATCTCTTCACCCATGTTTTCCATGTTGCTGGCCTAACTCTTCCTCCAGCCCTGAATAGGCAGGTGGGGACACAGAAGAGCTCTGGGTGGCCTGCACAACATGCTTGAGTGTTAGAGGAGAAGTGTGAGAGCAGCAGTGCTGCATGGGGGGAGGTGGAAGCTGAGATTGCCTGGTGTCTGTGCCATAGCCTGGGCTGATGTAGGACCACACTCTAAGAGCAGAAATAGACTCTGATTCCAAAGAACTCAAATAAAACTGCAAATGGATTTTCCTTCCCAATGACTGCCACATGGTCTTTACAGACTGAGACTGAGAGAGAGAAGGGGATTATTTCCCGCCTGAGTAAGCAGCAAGGATGTGTTCAAACCTGTGCCCAGAGAGCCTGGAGGTGTCACAGGCTCCTCATCAGCTCCCTGTTGTTACAGGGCAGGCTCCTGCTCACAAATAACACCCTTTTGTCCTCATGCTTCACCTTTCATGTTCTTTCTTTAAAGGGTCTGGGAAAACATTTGTGGCGCTTCTGATTTGTGAACACCATTTCCAGAATGCGTCTGCAGGACGGAAGGCAAAAGTAGTCTTCCTTGCAACCAAAGTGCCAGTGTACGAACAGCAGAAAAATGTGTTCAAGCAGCATTTTGAAAGAAAAGGGTAAGTGTAATTCTGCCTGGGGGCTTCCTCACAGAAAATAAGTGGCCCTCTTGGTCAGCTGTGGTGAGGGCAAAATGTAATGGGTTTACTGGTGACGGGAGTGTTTGACATTAATGTCAGGGTGATGCCCTGTGGTGAGAATGGCAAGTTACCACTGTGGACTTTGTCTGTGTCTGAACTGTGCTTTTGGAGAATTTAAGAACTGGTTGTGCAGCATCTGTGGAAATGGCCAAAGCATACCTGTGCTTGCCACTAGAAAAGTGTGAGGTATGTTCTCTCTTGGGCCTCCTCTCAGCCCTGCTTCTAAAGATGAGGCAGCCCCAGGCACATTCCTCTTGCCACTCTCAAGTGGCAATCTTTTTTCGTTTTTTTTTTTTTGTTTTTTTTCCAGTGGAAGGACACGAACTTACTTGGTTTTTCAAACTCTAGTCAGAAAATGACAGTCCATTTCTCCAATGGGATTTAAAATTGCTAGGAGAGTGTCAACAACCTGTAGCATCTGATTTTGAAGGGACTGGTTACTGCACATCCACATATGAATAGTGATGGAAAAATGAGGCTGCTGGACAGACAACTAACTGTCCATGCTGGCAGACATGTACAGAGAAGGGATGAAGGGCCGGATCTCCAAATGCAGCTTACATGTGAGCTGACAGATGCGGCTTAAATGTACAAAATCACCAGCCCTCAAATTTAATATGTTATGGTTAATGGGAGTTGAAAATCGAGTTGTTTACCCTCAGCAGTTTTTTTCCTCAGCTTCTGTGGTTCAAACTGCTGGCCCTAACAATTCGACATTTTGAACTTAGTCACTACCTGAAAAGTCCGTTCTTCTAGCTTGTTTTGCCCTGCATGACATCCTTTTTTCAGACCCTGTCTTTTGCCTCTTCTTCCCAGATATTCTGTTCAAGGAATTAGTGGTGAAACAGTTGCAAGTGTCTGTATAGAAAAGGTCCTACAGGACAGTGACATCATTGTGCTGACACCCCAGATTCTTGTGAATGTCATTGAGGAAGGAATCCTCAGCTCCCTCTCCATCTTCACTCTGATGATATTTGATGAGTGCCACAACACTACAGGCAACCACCCTTACAATGTGTTAATGGCCAGGTACCTGGATCACAAATTTGACTCCTCTGCAAACCAGCTGCCTCAGGTAAGGCTCAGCCTGCCAGTGGTGGGAACATTGAAGTATTTTGCAGTGCAGCCTGTAAAATCTGAAGTCTTGCCTTTTGTGTTAATCCAGTACCAACTCCCAGCTAACAGTGGCTGCAATTGAAAACAGTAGCATCTGGAACACTTTTTCCCCTCTTCCAGGACACCTCCAGGCTGTTTTCCCATGTTACATCTTCCCTCCAGCCACCAAGAAGGACTGCTCAAGCATGACAGAGACCAGAGTACTTGAGAGCAAGCAGGATTGCTCAGCTGGGAAGAAAGCACATGCCCCAGAATTTAGTAATCTACTTGTCAGCTCTCCGTTGCTCTCTTCTGCAACAATAGAGGGAGGGCCAGTGCCTCCCCTGACAGGAGGCTTTGGTCCAGCTGAGAAGACATGTCCTCTGAACAAATGCAGAGGACCATTCTGGGGGTAGATTTGATGTTTCTGTGTGTGATGTGCACTGACAAATACAGCTGGTTATGGAGTTAAGTGGGTGGATAATTTATTTTCAGTTTGAATACTCTTTAAACGTGAGTGCCTTGGAGAGAGCACAAGTGGGGACAAGGGTTGACTCTCAAGATTTAGTCCTTGGGTTCATGTTTAATTCCACTGCCTGTTTTGTTTCCTTGTTTCTGAAGATGGTGACAACTTGGTGACTGGTAACAGCATCTTCTGGGGTTTTTTTGTGTGTGTGACTATTCATGTGTGTGCTCAGATTGTAGGTTTAACAGCTTCTGTTGGAGTTGGTAATGCCAAGAACGTCAAGGAAACGATAGAGCACATCTGTACTCTCTGCTCCTACCTTGACATACAGGCCATATCCACTGTCAGAGAGAACAAAGAGGAACTGCAGAGATTCCAAAACAAGCCAGAAACACGTAAGCACGCTTCCTTTTTATTTGCCCCTGAGATGCAAAGCACCATAATTAAGGCAGCTATTCAATTCTCCTTTGGTCAGATGAAGTTAAAACCTTAAAACAAAGCTGGAGCTTTGCTTCCTGCTGCCTCGAAAGGAGTTTAAGCCTGCAGTTCACCATTGCTCCACAGTGAGGGAGTGCCCGTTTGGACAAATTTTCTCTTTGCTGAGCTCCACAGTCTCTGGTTTTTATTTAGCAAGGCAGAAAAGTCAGTGCAGTTCTGCCAGTGAAGACTGGGAGCTGTTTCTTTCTATGCAACTATAATGCTTGTTAACAATAAACATCATTAGGATTGCACAGAGCACCATATGTAGCATTCTTCTGGACAAGAATTCCTTCTGCGCTGCCAAAGGAAGTGTCTTACTTATTCATGCTACTGATTTCCATTTCTTGTCTCTAGATGTCAGATTGGTTAAGATGCGAGTTCAGAATCGCTTTGCAGACATCATCTCTGCCCTGATGTCTGAGACAGAGGAGCTCATGAGGAGCATTTACTCAGTGGGTAAGATACTGTAGTATGCCTGTAACTGGGATTCCATCCTTGATTACATCAGTGTAAATTCTCATGGCTACCAGAACAGCCACTCTTACTCCTTTTCTCCTCCTTCCTTTTTAGTTGCCTTTAACCAATATTTCCTGAGATTACAGGTAGAAGAGTCAACTTTTCCTGTTATATGTGATTACGACTATGATCATAAAGTTTTTTGCTTGTGTTTCAACCTGTGTTTCCTGTAGCAAAGAATGGTGTGCTTTTGACACTGTCAAGTAATTTTGAATGTTTAAAGGATCTGAAATAAAGCTACCAAAAAGGGCTCGCTTCCAAAATGAGATGAGCTGGGTTTCATTGATGAGAGATACCTGTATGTTCTTATTTAAGCATTTCTCCAAATGCTTCGTACCTAAGTCTGTCTCTGTTGAGGAAAGCTAGAAGAGTCTCAGTTATTGTGTTACTCTGAATGTTGTAATTTCTTCCTTTCAGCGGAAGTTTACTTTCACTCTTGCTGCTCTGACACTTCTCATATTTTCTCTGGCTTCTCTGAGTTGCACTCAGAGTTATTTCTAGGGGTGCCCCAGCCACCTTTTCAGGTCAGCATTTTGTCCTCTCTACACCTCTGCAAACTCCTGTTTCCACTCTTTACGAGGTCTCAATTATTTCATGTTGAAAAGTATTTAGGATCATTTTGCAGAGGAGGGTCTGTGGAACATGACCAGCATTAAGAGAGAGGATATGGCTGCCTAAGAGAGGAAACACTTGGTTGGGGGGTCCCAGCCTCATCAGCTGTAGTGATGTGAGGGTTTGCAGAGAGGGAGGTGCATGTCTGTGTGGTGAGAGGACAGGTCTCATAGTCATGAAACCTACTTCTGCAGCCCTGCAGAAAGCAACTGATCTGTTCTGCTTTTGCAAAAGTGGTGTTCAGTAAGGGGCTCTTATCAAGTAATTGAAAGTTGTGGCGGGTACAGAGCAGAGACCCATGGATGGCTATGTTCAGGATCAGCCTTGGTCTGTCCAGCTCTGAATTAAAGGATTTTGTCTGTACTTTGACTGCCTTTTGCAAGCTGACTAGGGTGCCTTAAGCCTGTTTATCTTGGTTCCATATTTTCAAGATTTCATCCCCCTCCCCCTACTTTCTGGATATTGGAGAGTGAACTATATTCTGGAGTAGGAAGGGAGAATCAAAAAAACCCCACCAAAACAAAGAAACAAAGCACTTGGAGAATATGCCTTTGAGTACTGTGGACTGTATAGCAGATGACTGCTTAACTAGTGAGTAGCTGGTAATTCAAGGAGCAATGCACGTGCAGTGTCTGGAATACTGTTGACTTCTTACAGAATAAGTGAGCTCTAGTTCTATTGCTGAAGACCCTGTAGATGTCTGTATGTACACAGAGCCTGAGTTGAATCATACTGGGTTAATTTTAGCCTAATATCTGGGTGTACCTTGAAACACAGGGAGTGAAGAAGACAGAGACAGACTCTTCTCAAATGGTTCCCAGAGGCAGGACAAGAGGCAGTAGGCGCAAACAGAAATATACCTAAACATCAGGAAGGACTTCTTTGCTGTAGGGGTGGTCACAGGTGGTCACTGGAACAGGTCACCCAGAAAAGTTGTGGAGTCTCCATCCTTGGAAGTACTCAAAATCCGTTTGGACATGATTCTGAGTGACCATATTTGGGTGACCCTGCTTTGAACAGAGGGTTGGACTAAAGACTTCCACAGATGCTTTCCAGCCTCAGTGATTCTGTGATGGTATCACACAGTGTTGTTCTGCATAGGCTTTTTAGACCTGACGCTCATGGAAAATGTGTCATCTTTTAGCTAACTGTTCTGTTTATTTGTTAATCAAGATGGACAATTGCTTGTTTCCTCCTTTACTAGATACTATCTCTCAAATCAGCAAGAATGATTTTGGGACACAGAAATATGAACACTGGATAGTTGCCACTCAGAAGAGGTGCAGGCTGTTGCAACTGGAAGATAAGGAGAAGGAGAGCAATGTTTGTAGAAACCTTTTCATTTGCACCGAACACCTGCGGGTAAGTGTATGTCCTCTTTCATTCCACACAGAGGTGGAGCCATTCCGTGCCTTTTGATACAAGTGTGTTTACCTAGGAGCAGGTTCTGAACCTGCTAATTTTATTTGACACAGGCTAAAGTATAGCGTGTGAGAGTTGTATCTTAAGGTACTCACTTAGGACAGTATAGTGCAGAGGAGACTTTGTAATGCTCGCGTTGTCATGCAAGTGGAAGAACAACACAAGTTTTGATACTTAATATAGCTAAATAAAATATGCATTCATCCCTTGTCCCATAGAAAATGTGGCTTAAATGTGTCTGTCTCTCTGACCAGAAATTCAATGATGCTCTCATCATCAGTGAAGATGCCCGCATTGAAGATGCCTTAGCTTGCCTAACTGAGTTTTTCACAAATGTCAAAAACGGACCATATACAGAGTTAGAGAAACTACTGACAGCCAAATTTCAAGGTATTTCACACAGGACCTGGGACAGTTGGAGTGGAGAAGAGGGCTTATCATAGAATGATCCAAGTGTGGTTGTTTTTCCAGAAACTTTGCCCTTTTCAGAGGATCTAATGTCCGTGTGGGTGCAAATGTAGCATTAGGGTAGGCTGGGGGAAATTACTTTCTGGGACTGCAAGCTTATAGGGCAGGAGCTAGGGCAGTAGTGGTTATCATAGCTAGGTACTGCGGTATGTTCTTATGTGTCTGATGTGGAGACCAGGCAGCATGGTCCTTAGGGGTGCGCCCTACAAGCAGGGGGATGGTGGACAGTAGTGTGTGCTGGCAGCATTAGATCACAGAATCAAAGAATGGTTACAGCTGGAAGAGACCTTCAAGATCATCCAGTCCAACCCTCTACCCAGCACCACCATAATAACCCTTAAAACACTAAACCATATCACCCAGTGCCTCATCCAGGCACTTCTTAAATACCTCCAGGGACAGCGACTCCACCACTTCCCTAGGCAACTGTTCCAATGTCTAATCACCCACAGAGAAATATTTTTTTCGAATATCTAATCTGAATCTCCTCTGTTGTAACTGAAGTCCATTTCCCCTCATCCTCTCACTGTAGGCTTGGCAGAAGAGACCAACCCCAACCTCACTACAACCTCCTTTCAGGTAGTTGTAGAGAGCAATGAAGTCTCCCCTAAGCTAAATAAACCAACCTCCCTCAGTTATTCCCCATAAGACATATTTTCCAGTCCCTTCACCAGCTTTGTTGCCATTCTCTGGACACGCTCCAGCACCTCGATGTCCTTTTTGAAGTGAAGGCCTCAAAACTGAACATAGCACTCAAGGTGTGGCCTCACCAGTGCTGAGTACAGTGGGACAATCACTTCCCTATTCCTGCTGGCCACACTGTTCTTGATGCAGCCCAAGATGCCATTGGCCTTCTTGGTCACTTGGGCACACTGCTGGCTCATATCCAGCTGACTGTCAACCAGCACCCCCGGGTCCCTTTCTGCTGAGCAGCTTTCCAGCCACTCTTCCCCAAGCCTGTATCAGTACCTGGGGTTGTTGTGGCCCAAGTGCAGGACCCAGCACTTGGTCCTATTGAACCTCATCCTGTTGGCCTCTGCCCATCGATCCAGCCTGTCCAGATCTCTCTGCAGAGCCTTCCTACCCTCAAGCAGATCAACACTCCAACCCAACTTAGTGTCATCTGCAAACTTACTGAGGGTGCACTCGATCCCCTCATCCAGATCATCAGTGAAGATATTAAACAGGGCTGGCCCTACAACTGAGCCCTGAGGAACACCACTAGTGACCAGCCGCTAACTGGATTTAGCCCCATTCATCAAAACTTTCTAGGCTTGGACATCCAGCCAGTATCAAACACCTTACTAAAATCTAGGTAGATAACTTCTACAGGTTTTCCCTCATCTACTAAGGGGGTCACTTTGTCATGAAAGGAGATCAGGTTGACCAAACAGGACCTTCCTTTCATAAACTCCTGTTGGCTGGGCCTGTTCCCCTGGTTGCCCTGCAGGTTCTGTGTGATGGCACTTGGGTTTATCTGCTCCATCACCTTCCCCAGAACTGAGGTCAGGCTGACAGGCCTGTAGTTCCCCGGATCATCCTTCCAACCCTTCTTGTAGATGGGTGTTATATTTGCCAATTGCCAGTCAGCTGGAACTTCTCCAGTTAACCAGGATTGCTGGTAAATGGTTGAAAGTGGCTTGGTAAGTTCTTTTGCCAGGTCTCTCATTACTCTGGGGTGAATCCCATCGGGGCCCATAGACTTGTAGGTGACTAATTGGTAAAGCAGGTCACTAACCAGTTCCTCCTGAGTTATGGGGACTTCACGCTGCTCCCCATCCCTAACTTCCAGCTCTGGGAGCTGGGTATCCTGGGGACTGAGATGAGGCAACACACACTGCTCCATGCACTGCTTGGTCTCCTGCTGCCCACTGCTCCTGGGCAGATCCCGAACCGCTGGGAAGAGGCCGGTGGCCCTCGTACCCTTCTGATTAAAACCCAGAGGTTACAGTGTTCTCCAACATCTGGTTTGGTAACCATGTGTGATGAACTAGCCCATGATCTGGTGTGTTACTGCAATTCTAAATCACTGGGCTGTCTGCCCTCTGGTGTCAGCTGTTTTCTGAGAAGAAATAGCACCACTCTTATCAAGCACTCGGTGTGCTTTGTTGCTGTCTTTTGATGCACAGTATGTCACAGAAGTTCTCCTCTTAGTTTGTTACAAAATGTGTGAGATTCAGAAATTTTTATTTTGGGGGAGGTTGGGGTGGTGGAATTTGTTGCATTTAGCCAATAGCTTTCTTTGCTTGCATCTGAAAAACTGGTATAGAATGTACAAACAGATGCTAAAGAGAATGTGGGTGGCATTTGAAAGTAGGTTTGGGTTAGAAATCTGTTTTCTGCATAAAAGCGGTTAAATTATTCAAGACGCTGCTGTTTTCTTCCAGAGAAAGAACCAGAACTGACTGCCCTTTCAAAAGATGAATCAAATGAGAATCCCAAGCTGGAAGAGCTTGCTGGCATCCTGGATGAAGCATACCACTACAACCCAGAGACTCGCACTCTTCTCTTTGCTAAAACAAGAGCCTTAGTAGCTGTAAGGTGTTTCTTTTTAAAGCTCCTTTTCAAGGGAAATGAGAAAATATAATGCCTCACCTATTAACCCTCCCATTTTGGAAAAATATGACTGTATTTGATCCTCCTAAGAAAATATTTATCTTTCCATATCTTCCTAAGCACTGATGCTCTGAGACAGCACAAGGCTGGTTTTTTTCCTTTTTCTAAAAAACACAGTACAGGGGTGGTGTCCTCCATCACTTCCTCTTGCTATGTATTGTAGTTGGTCATTGAACCATCAGATTTTTACTGTAGGTCTGAAGTCATTTTTAACAAGATGCTTTGCAAGGTTTTTGGCTTTAATGCAGCAGTGTTATAAACCAGCAACTCTGCTCTGTTACTGACTGCACATCAGGAGGTATTTATAGGTTTCCTGGGAGATTCCTGTGGGCTCAGACAAGGTCTGTGCCCTAGCATGTGTTCTTGATCAAGAAAAAGGAAAGACTTTGTGGAGCAGATGTTCTCTGTACCCTTCTGATGCACTGGTCTGTTTCATACTTGCCTAGGATCAAGGATCTAGGCTGGATGATCTTTTTTCTCCCTTCCAATACCTTGTTCCCAGAAAAAGTTCATGCTTGAAGTAAATGTGCTGCTAATCATTAGCGTCAGTAGCTCTTAAACATTTACTACAAGGTATCATAGTCTCTGGCTATTGTAAACAGATTTATCAGCTGGGAGTCCCAGCACCTGTTTTATCCTTGGGCATAGACATGCTGGATGAATTACAAACCAGAAAAAAAAAATAAAGGCAGACTAAAGTCCAAAGTAACACCACCAGGCATCCGCGGACAGTTTTCCAATATAGACGTAAAAGCCTGCTGTAAGAGCAGCTTGAAGGTGCTGCTTTTGCTGTGCAGTGAGAAAGTGTGATTTGTAAATAGCAACTGATTTCCTTTGGATCCCAGAGGTGCCACATTCAGTGACCTGTTGGTTTATAAGGGAAGAAGGCATACCTGTTAGCTGGGAAAGACTGTGTGCTCTCTAGCCAGCCTTTAAGTTGCAGGGGTGAGAAAAGTGGAAGTCAGTTGTGGTGTGGTTGGATCTGGCATTGTGTCTGTGACCCTTGACCCTTAATAGATGTTCTCTCCTGATGACAAGTGACACCTTCTTTTCTGCTTTTGGATCTTGGAAGTATTAATTGTCTAGGCAGGCATGGGCTGGTCTACCTACATATCTTAAACTAGCATTTCATCTGGACAGGGATCTAAATCCTTATTTGCTTTCCAGGCTTTGAAGAAGTGGATAGAAGAAAACCCTGTACTTAGCCACATAAAGCCAGATGTGCTGATGGGTCGTGGAAGAAGAGATGAAAAAACATGTACATGGGTTTGCACTGAGGAATGCCAGTTGCTACACCGCTAGAATTGTTCTGCTCTTCTGTGTTAATCTTCTGTGCTCTTAAAAGGAAGAAAGTCATGCAAGTTTGTGCAATGCTTTCTTCCATACCTAGAAGACCTTTAACTAATCCTAAGGAAAGGCTTGCTTATCTGTCCAGAATCTTTGGCTAAGGCAGCATTAACACTGTTGGTGACCCTTTGCTGCAGGATCCTTTCACAAGTTCAAAAGAAATTTAGAAACTGCTGTCATGGCTTCTTGTGATTACTTCCAGTGGTATTTTCTCTGTTTCTTGTACAGATCCCTTTCTTGTTCTGTGTTTGGTGGCACAGACATTTTAAGGTAGAATGGAAGCTACAGCTGAAATTAATGCATGGCTTCAGCTAAGAGTTAGCTTGCGCTTCAAATAACTAAGCTGGGTCTCTCTAATAAAGATCATCAAGGTGTTGTGTCTGAAATGGTGCTTCCAAGGATGGCAATTTTTCCTGACATAGTTTCTTGGTACTGCAGATATGACCCTCCCAATGCAGAAGGTTGTACTGGATGCGTTCAGAACCAACAAAGACAGCAAACTGCTCATTGCTACATCTGTTGCTGATGAAGGCATTGATATTTCTGAGTGCAACCTTGTTGTGCTCTATGAATACTTTGGTAATGTCACCAAAATGATCCAAGTCAGAGGTAAGGAATTTCAGAGCTACTACTTTAGAAACCTGTTTTGGCCCAGAAATGGATATAATGCCTATGTCTTTCAAGGGTGCATCGACAGTATTTTACCATGTCATCTGAGTAGTTAACTTCATCATTTGACGGGAAGTGATCTACATTGCACTTAGTCCTCTGCTTTCAGGGTTTGTGTCCTGTGATTTTCTTATTTTTGTCTTACAGTGAAATAATTGGTTCATAATTCACATTTATGGGTGAAAAGATAGCATTCATTCTTAACAAGCCATTAAAGATGCAAAGAAAATAGGTTGGGTCAGTTTTAAACCACATGAGACCATGATTTTGGGGGAATGGGAGCTCAAAAGCAAATGTGAACATTTTTTCTAATTGAAATACCTCTAAAGTGGTCTGAGATCCCCAGAGGTCCTAGTTTGCCTGTGTCATAACAGCAAAAAGCAAGCAGGCAGGAGGCATAGACAAGTGGAAGAGATGGCTCTTGCTGTTGTCTCTTTTCTTGCTGGCGCTGTATTTCCAGTTCCCCAGTTTTTTTGTGATAGATTTATTTTTTGTTAATAGACACCAAATAGAAATGAAAAAAACTAGTTAAGTAAGACCAAGGTGAACTTTTATCCTCTAGCTTTTGTTTTCACAAGAAGGCAGTGAGATGCTGTACAGTAACTGAAGTGTCAAGGCTGCCTGAGCTTCAGTGAAGCAGGCAGCAGATCTGAGCAATGCAGCACTGGCTGGGGAAATCCATGAGGATGCTTAGAAAGGAGCATCTTGTTCTTGCGTGTGATCCAAGAAGAAAGGCTGAGAGAATGCTGTTTAGAAGCAGCATTATCTGAATCTGGACTTGGGAAACAAAAGCAGACACACAGAAAGTCCTCAGTGCTCTTTTGTGGCACAGCTGTTGCTTTTGCACTTCTTGTTAAGAGTAACTAAAGAGGATAAATGTGTTGCTATACAGGTCGTGGAAGGGCAAGAGACAGCAAGTGCATCCTTGTGACAAGCAAAACAGAGGTGGTTGAGAACGAGAAACACAACCGTTATAAGGAAGAAATGATGAATGAAGCTATTGAAAGGCTGCAGAATTGGGATGAAACAACATTTGCAGTAAAGGTTTGTACTTCTGTTGAATTCTCATACTCAAATCTACAGGTGTAATCTACATCGGCCTTCATCTATTCCTCTGTCTATAAGGGATAACCTGAGGAAAGTGTTCACTGCATTTGATTTCAGGCTAAGGCTCGATCAGCAGAGAAGGGACAGTGTGCACTGCTCACTTGTAGAATGTCATCTATACTGTAACTAAAAACCTAGAAGTTGAAGTAGAATTTATATAAACTTCTCAGCTTAGAAATAAAATATAAACTACTCTTCCCACTGGAAGGAAAATACTGCTGTGACTACTTGGGATAGTGGACAGGGATACGGAAGCTATGCAGATGGTGGTACTATGTCCATCCATATTCATGTTCAGAAGTACTTTATCTTGGCTGCAGGCCAGTACAAGTGCTCTTCTAAAGCTGTTTGTTGTCATGCTGAGTACTTGTTGATTCCAGAGCAGTGGTTTCTGAGAGATTTCAAGAAATCACCTGGGACAGTACAACTATCATCTGGGAGAGTAACAGGACATTTGGGTTTGTACCTACTCTTCTGCTGATGACTTCTTTTGTATGGCCTGCTTTCCTTCAAGCACCATCTGGCAGATGAACAAGCCTAGTAAAACACCTCAGCACACATTCAGTGCTTTACATTAACCCTGCTGTGTGCTGCACATTTACCAGATAAAAAAATAGGAGGGTGGAAAGAAGTGTCAAGAACTTCTGGTGCTGATGTGACATGAAAGTGTTGTCCTGGGCTAAGCCAGCCAATGATGGACTTTTGGTCAAATGGATTTGTGCCCAGCACAGCAGGTGTGTCTCCTTTCTGATCACCCCACCTTTCTAGGTGCTCTTGCATAATAGGTACGAGGCTCTGCAAGTGGAACCAAACAATAACAAGGACAATGGTTCATCTAGCTTGGAGGTGTCGCCGAGGTTAAGTTGGCCTAAATCCTGTGTCAAAACTGCTTTCATGAAACTAAAAAGATGGGTCATTGTCATAGGAGACTCCTTCTGAAGGGGACAGAAGGCCCAATATGTGGAATGAACCTTCTTAGGGAAGTCTGCTGCCTCCCTGGGGCCCAGGTCAAGGATGTGAAGAGAAAGCTTCCCACCCTGGTACAGCTCTCAGATTATTATTCATTATTGGTTTCCCAGGTAGGCATCAATGAAGTTGCAATAAGAAGTCCGAGGGCATGCAAGAGAGACTTTGGGGCCTAGGGACAACTGGTTAAGGGATCAGGAGCACAAGTAGTGTCTCAACCTAAATGATCCTGTCTTCCTAGATCTCTGTAACAAATTTCCTAGAGAAGACTGGAATAAGCCAGTGACAGCCACTACAAATAAAAAGGCTCTATACACAGTTCTGCCATATCCAGGTGGATTTGCAGGTCGCCCCATTGTTTCCATGCAAGCTTTCAGAGTCTGAGCTATGCAACAAAGGATGTCCAGGGCCCTCCAGGCTTTGTGAAGTTTCTTCTCCCACCTCCGAGGCTTGGTTTGGCTGCTTCTGCTTCTTTTCAGAGAATTCTGTTTCTGCATGAACTGCAGGTTCCTAGCTCCAGGCTGTGGCTGTTGCCTCTTTCTCTGCCTGCAATTTTGGTGGCCTCTTGGGCCTTCTTTCCAAACCATGAGCTTCCCAGAGCAGCAGCTCTCCCTTCTGCTGTAGGGGGTCCCACATGGCTTAGTCTTCACAAGGACTTAATGGGGTTACAACAAAAGGGACTGCAAAGGGGTAGGAAGGAGGAAGGAACAGATGTCCATCAGGTAGCCTTATTCTAGCCTTGCATTCTTCACCTGACAAGTGTACCACGTTCTTTCTTTGGTATGAGTTGCTAGAACAAGGCAGGATTTGTTTGTTTGCTTAAAACAGGTTCGTAGATGTTATATATCCTGAGCCATGTTTAGACAGACATTAAGGCTTCTCTTAATTTCATTATGATCTTCATTTTTATTTATTTTTTAAAGATACGTAACCTGCAACTCAAAGAGAAGGTATTACGAGATTCTAAGAAGAAAGAAGCAAAACCTAAGGTAGTGAAAGGGAAAAAAAATCTTCTGTGTGGAAAATGCAAAGCATATGCCTGCAGTACAGATGACATCAGAGTCATAAAGGTACGTCTCTGTATGGAAACCTATATCTGTGAACACCCGGGAAATCACCATTATTGAACTAACAGCATTATTTATCAGTGTGGAAAGCAGGCCATTTTGTGCAAACTGGAGCAGAAAAAAATTCTGAGTAAATGGGTAAACCGCAGGACCAGTAACAAAGGGGCTTCAGCCTACAGCTGAGCATTAAGAGTCTTGCCCTCAGGCACTTCCCTTTTTAATCACAAAAATCTGTTTTTTGTTTTTACCAGCTGTTTTTGGAGCACAGGTGGAGCTTGGTACTCCTCTCCACAGGGAAGGTTCACAGGCGAGGAGTTGGGAACAGCTCAGCTTTGTCAAAACCTAGTTGTGTTTCTTTGACAAATAACACGGGCTATCTAACATGCACCTCGGGGTGTAACTCTGTTTTGTGCTGCTGGCTTATCACCTATACCTGTGTGAACAGATTTGGGAGTTCAGAAAACTCTTCAAAAACAGCTTTGGCTTAGTATTCTGCAAACAACCTCTCAAAATGTATTAAATAGAGAAGAGGAGGCACAGGGGGGACCTCATTGCTCTCTACAACTACCTAAAAGATTGTAATGAGGCAGAGGTTGGTCTCTTCTGTGGTGCCCATAGTGAAAGGACAAGAGGAAACAGCTTTAAATTGCAGCAGGGGGGATTCAGATTGGACATTAGGAAGAATGTATTCCCTGTAAGGGTGATTGGGTATTGGAATAGGTTGCCCAGGGAGGTGGTGCTGGGTGATGTGGTTTAGTGGTGACCTAGGTAGGTGGTTGGACTGGATGATCTTGAAGGTCTCTTCCAACCTTGATGATTCTATGATTCTATGAAATAATCCCTACAGACAGCATTTGTAGTTCAGCCTTTTTGTCTGTTTAATGGAAGTTGCATTTCCAGGAGGAACTAGCATTTCCAGACTCCAGCTCAAATTGTACATGCGCTTTCAAATTAAGTTGATAATTTTTAAAATCTTTGATTATATATAAGCAACAACTGAAATTCCCTTACCTTGTTAGCGTTACTTCTTCTACCACTCCAAAGTAACTGCATCACCCCTCATGGAAAGCTGGGGCCACACAGTTAAAATGAGTGGGGGGCAGGAGTCTCTCCCATTGTCTGTTGTCCAGATGACTCTCTTAGTTTTATGCACCAGGCTCAAATACTGCAAACATGGTTTTTAGAGAACCTAAGTAAGTTCAAATGTATATAAACTGGTGATACATAGCTATTTTGGTTTCCATAGGCCCAGGCCTGAGCCTAGTGCCTGGTGTTTAATGAAGGCTATTTAATTAAAGAGCCATGAGCCAAGAGGGCTGGAAAGCAAGTCTCCGGAATGATAGGACACACCAGGAAAATGGTCTTTGTGAGGGGAAGGGGAATGTCAGGAAAAAACAAGCAATGCTGTTTCTGTTACTCAGCACTTCTGGCACGTGTTGTTGCAGGAATCCCATCACACTGTCCTAGGAGACGCGTTCAGGGAGCGCTACATAACAAAGCCACACCAGAAGCCAGGCCAGTATGATTGCTTCATGAAAAAAAGCAAGATGCACTGTCGAAATACTGACTGCCAGCACGACTGGGGAATTGTAGTGAGGTACAAGATGTTTGATCATCTACCAGTGATCAAAATCAAAAGCTTTGTAGTAGAGGATGTTGAAACTGGGACACAAATGGATTCTCAGAAATGGAAAAATATTAATTTTGCTTTGAAGAATTTTGATGAGGAGGAAACATTCAGCTGAACTCAGCATTTTTGTGCATGTATGACCATACTGCACTAAGCTAAAACAGGGGATAATTTCTTTCCACGTGTAATGACTTCTTGTCTGTATGCTGTCTGATGTGCAAGGCCCTTCTTCAGTACCTGGTCAGATTAAAAAATGCTAGTATGGCCACTTAAAAAATGTGCTATCTAATGAAATGTTCACTAGAATTTTTAATATAAGCATAGACAAATGTGTGCCTAAGTTGGTCTGAAAAAAACAAAATCAAGTTGAAGACTAACTGAACGACTCATTTTAGGTGACAGGCCACAACTTCAAGCGTTTCTATGTGCATCAGAATCTTGTTACTGTTAACTTCTGATTGGATTGTACCTCCATGCAGGCAGCATGGCTCATGCATAACTAATGCTTTAAGCACTAATTTAGCTACTTTTAAAGCTTTTCAAAAATTACTTTTAATGGTCTTGACACTTTGGTATATAGAAAATTAAGAGGAAAATGTCCATGTCCTGGCTTGGGGACTGCCCCCGCGCTGGGGCAGTGCCCATGGGGCAGCGGTGCCTGTGGGCAGGGCAGGGCGGGTCAGGTGACCCCAAGGGGCCAATCACAGCGCCCCTGCCCATGGCGCTCGGTACAAAATGGCTGCTCAGAGCCCCCCTGGCCCTGGGGCTGAGGGCTGGGGGCACCTCTGGCCACCCCTCCCTGCGCTGCTCCCGCAGGCTGTTCTCTCACCGGAGAAGAACACGGTGCACAGNTTGGACTGGATGGCCTTTGAAGTCCCTTCCAACCCAAACCTTTCTGTGATTCTGCAATAGAGGATGCTTCTGCAGCAGCCCGAGAAAAGCAGTACGGCTTCACAGAGCCCTCTTGGAGAAGGCATCTTCCAGAGTAAAGTGGTAACAGTTTTCTTCTATCACTGCACTTTCATCAAGTTGCTGTTTCTGAAGCTGCAGAATGGACACCTTTCTACATGTTGCTTAACTGAATAAGCCCCAAGGGAGCCAAGGCACTGCCCTGTAAGATGGGTGAAGGCTTAATTTAGATGCTGATTAGCATTTACCCTGATGTCTTATCCTCATGAACTGGCATCTGAAATCTCTCAAGGCACTAACATTAATTCTGTAGATTTCCTGTCAGAGCTGATCTAGAACTGGAACAAAGTATGGGCACTAGGTGTGTTTAAGTGCCTCCTCTCCACGCTAAACCCTAGACAGTGAGACTTGTAGTGTTCTTTTAAACAGTGTTATGTGGCATTAAAAACAAAACAAATTTTTGAGCACCACTTCGTGTTCCACCCCAGTCCATGCCTTTTACTGTGAAAGCTGTGTGCACCATACAGGGAGCCTGAATCAAATCCCACACATAACTTACTCTGTGCTTAGTCTGTACCTAGTAAATTCACTGTTCCTGTAGCTGCTCCCAACAAGGAAATGCAGAACAATGGATTAAGATGATTTATGGTTGAATAATGCCTCTCCTACAAAAATATTAGGAAGAAAGATTTTTTAAAAGTCTGGTTTAACACTTTCAAATTATAAGTACATGGAAAATCAGTCCTTGAGTACCAGTTTGCTGTGTGAAAGGACCATCTACTCTGGGACTTCAGACATAAAAATAATCAGTCTTAAGTTTCACAGCTTATAGTAATAACTGCTTGGAAGTTAACAGATTTGAGGAGTTTTAATATTTCCTGTTGTTTA
The DNA here is from genome assembly GCA_013398125.1 of Aegotheles bennettii. NCBI lineage: Eukaryota > Metazoa > Chordata > Aves > Caprimulgiformes > Aegothelidae > Aegotheles > Aegotheles bennettii. Next base: position 41,164 of record VZRW01001851.1, on the reverse strand, counting down.
AATACAAGGATTGCAGAATGAAACAATGCTACAGTTCAGCCTAAACAACTGTAATAAAGATTAATGAGGGTAACACATTAATAAGAATTCAACTTGATACCAAGAAGCCTACCTTCAGTACATGGTGGAGATGGAAGGGAGGGAGCACTCTACTTGGCCTCTGAGAATATCTGAATTTTTTTTGCAATTGAGCCCAAAGTTGCATATTTATTACCAAATAATGCTCCAGACTATGACCATATTAACAGCTCTCTGTTAAGATCTTCCACAGAAGGGCTGGGAGGGACCTGTAGAGATCATCTTGTCACCTACAGCAGTTTGCCCAGGACCATGTCCAGACAGCACCTGAACATCTCTAAGGATGGAGACACCACAACTTCTCTGGGCAATCTCTTCCAGTCCAGTGCTCGGTCACCCTTGCAGTGAAAAAGTGTTTCCTGATGTTCAGAGGGAAGCACCCATGTTTCAGTTTGTGCCCAGTATTTCTTGCCTTGTCATTAGCCACCACTGACAAGAGCCTGACTGCATTTTCTTTGTGCCCTCTGTTCAGATATTTGTACACAAACAGCGGAGATGCCCTTGAGCCTTCTCTTCACCAGGCTAAACAGTCCTAGCTCTCTGAGCTTGTCCTTGTATGAGAGATGCCCACAGAGACGCTGCAGGGTCTGGAGCCTCTGCTGGGTTTGTGGGGAAAGCTCTGCTGCCACGAAGCAGAATTGCCTGTTGCAGGTACAGTGCAATCTCTATCCCCTCTGCCAGCCTCTTGACTTCTCAGAACTACTTTAATTGTTTTTTTCCAGACATAGCTGAAGCCAACTGCACTAAAAATACATTAGGAGATTACTTTTAAAGAACTTCTCCACTATGTTAGTTGTTGTGGCAGCAGCTCTAAGTACAGTTAGGAGTAAAAATTAGTACTATAACCTTGTTTATCTCTGAGCAAGAGGATATTTGTTATCACTGGAACTAGAACCATAGTACTGTGGACTGGGCAGTCACTGCAGTGACTGTGTTAGTGTAATCATTTGTAACTGCAATAAAACTGCTGAAAAAACCTGCTGATCTTGAAATTGTGGTAGATTGTCTTCTTGAGGACACAAAACAGAGGGAAGTACATCACAGCAGCATTCTGCTGGGTTACAGAAGACTGCCAGTGTCTGACAGTATTCATATTCATCCTGTCTCATACAGATTATTAGATTATTCAAGGAAACAACAATTAAAATACGAGAAGTCAGGACTTACTTGACTCTGCTCCCACAGGGTCAATGAGAAGAGTTTAGAGTCAGAGATTTGTTCTGCATCTTGGTACTGATGATAACATGACAAAACCCACTAAACTTCTTGAAAATAAATTTATTTTTTTCCATTAGAAATATCCCCAATAGGTCACCTTTCCACAAAGGCTTAGTTTTTAAGCAACAAAGTTCACATTTTAAAAAATTAATAAACAGCTAGATAATTAATTTCAGTATTAGGTTCAGATTCTGATCAAGTGAGTAAGAAAGCAAGATAATAAGATAATCAGGAAGGAATAACAATTATTTTTTATACTGTCAGTTAATTTTTGGACCACTGATATAAGCATAGAACTTAACTTCAGAGTCAAACTAAATGGACCAAATATATGAAATCAGCACATGATCTTCAACAGTTTCACAGATTCCAGCAGTATTTTAATGACTTTTGCACTGAATTCTAAGGTAAGTCAAGCCAACCATCAAACCAAACAAGTAATAAATGCTGTTTACTTTAATTGGGCAAGTGTATCCAGTTTCCTGATACAAAGAATAATTCAACATTGTAAACAAGCCTTCTAATACAATCCATGAAAAAATGGTTCTCTTTATGGTTCACACTTTCAAATTCATGATTATCATAGTTTTACTGCGCTCACCAGAAGCAGGCTTGTACCTGGACGTTTTTGCTTAGTGTTTTTGATTAGGATGCCATTTTACGGATCATGTAGTTCAGAATGCCGCCGTTGTGGAAGTAAGTGAGCTCCACATCAGTGTCAAATCTCATGATGGCTTGAAAGGTTTTCCCAGTGTCCAGCTGTTGGGGTCAAAAAAGGTTATTCAGGCAGCAGAATCTTGCACATGTTGCATGACATCATAGTAAAATAGGGACTATTGCGATTGTTTAAGAAAATGTGATAGAAAGCTGAAGTAAATAGCCACTGGACAGCAGTATGTATTTCCACATCAGGCTACAGCCAGCTGCTTAAAAGGAAAGGGGTTCTAAATAAACCACAATGAACTCAGTATGGAGTCTCCTCGTATTGGATTTGCTGCCTCATTTAGATTTATTGTTGATATAAGCCTAGAGGCATGAAAGCTGACCATCCTTTCAAGTGGTTATGCTAATTCTTGATGTCTATGCAGTCAGATACAACAGCAATACCAGTTTCATTAGCCTTCTTTGAGGCCTCATGTTTGGGAATCAGAGAAGCACAGAGACCACTGTATGAAGTGAACAAACCCACTGTGTTTTACTGAAGACTCCTAGTCAGGTACTTCCAGATGAATGCACAATGTTCATCTGTGACTGATAAACTGACCAGCTCTTTGGAATCTACACCTTCTCCATTTCAGAGCAGCTAATGAGGCACATGTAAACAACTATTGTTGGAAACTAATCCAAGGAGATCACCTGCATTAAATGAACACGCAGTAAATGGATTAAGTAGATTGTTTTGCTAACCACAGTAAAAAAACTAATAGCATCAAGGTCTGCTTAAGTCAGTTTTACAACATCCCAATCAAGAATAAACCAAATTTTTATCACAGATGCTAGCACTTTCCAAAAAAGGGCATAGGTTTGGAGGCAAAGCTAGACAAAAAGCAGTCTTTCAAATACAGGGCCTGAAGTTTCACTAGATTTTATGCTGTGTATGCTTAGACTTCACTTCGAATGCTTCAGCATACAATATTCTGTCCATTGAATTCTCAGTAAGTTACTTTAAAATTAAATTCACTGAAATAAATTAGTTTAATTTATTTAATACTTACAGTTCACTTTCTATTGTGCTTCAGACGTTTAACTGAGACAGAAACACTCATAGTGGACTTTGAAGGAGTGGTCCAAAATACAGGACTTCTTTGTGCTAAATAAGAGTTTGGCATGCTGATTTTATATCCCATCAGAGCAAATCCCTGTTACAATGACTGTTTTCATCCCCTTCACCATCCCAACTTTTTTTCCTTCCTCAAGTGAGAGGAGCTTACTGCCATATGAAAGCACATTGCTTGAAGAGACAGTTAATTTTGAGTGAAATTACAGTGATTCAGAAAACTCGGCCCATAGGTGACTCATACCTTAATTTGGACGTTCATCTGTGGGGTTAGTTTTTCAGGAATGATAATCGTGTAACGCTCCCGACCAGTGAGTCCTAAAGTCCCTGCATCCTGTCCATGCAAATACTGCAGAGGAATCACTCCCATCCCTACAAGGTTGCTCCGATGAATTCTCTCATAGCTTTCAGCAAGCACAGCCTTGACACCCTGGGAAATAAAGAACAGGTATCATTATCTTCATGGTTCATGATAGTCTTTCTGTGCTCACAGTTAGGAAACTGGTATAGAATCACAGAATTCTAGGGGTTGGAAGGGACCTCAAAAGATCATCTAGTCCACCCCCCCTGCCAGAGCAGGGTCACCTAGAGTACATCACACAGGAACGCATCCAGGTGGGTTTTGAATGTCTCCAGCGAAGGAGACTCTGTGGTCCCCTCTGTTTCATTTACCAGCTACTGGTAGAGTTGGCAGGTCTGTCTGACAGCAGACTGCCCGGGATGACTTGATGATACATTAACTTTCAAGTATCTTTAGATGCCTGATTGTCAAAAAATTACACAGGCTTTCTTAGGAATCCTGCATACTATTTTTAAGTCTTATGTAGAGTACCACCAGCCATTTCTGTAACCTGTTAATTCAGTGTTGCTCTCCCACACTATAAGCTCCAGTATGCTGTTTAATTAATTTAAAAATTCTTACATGTTAATAGTTAGGACCAAAAAAAAGTCACCACTAGAAAAAAGAACCAAGAACTTAGATGAATGTAAACACTCACTCTCCTAAAACTTGTAGTAATACACGCACTATTGCCTTCACAAATTCCACACCAACGAAGATTGAATCAGAGTTTGGGCTGGTAAATGGTATAAGACAGGACAGATAAAGAACGAAACAGGTATTTCCCTGTACATGGACTCCTACCAGGCTCCTGTAACAATACTGCTTAGCATCCCTGCTATCGGCATGGGGAAGCCCCGCCAAATTTAATTTTCACTGATACTATTCTCTTACCTGCTAAGTCAGCTGAAGGAGGCAGCTGGAAGTAGACCCAAGGTGTAAAGGGTTATGGGAAGCAGAAGTAAAGAAACTGGCCTTTCTGGTGTAGCCTTATGGATTTCTAGCTGAAGGTGAGCCAGTGTGTCCAGTCTGAACAAGATCTTTTAATCTTTAAATAGGTCCTTCAATGCTACTATGGCTTTTAGGAGGCAGATGAAATTTTAAAACAGCCCTTGCTACCAAACATGAGAATGAGCTGCCCAGAATGTTGGTCATAATCTAGTCTTCCCAACAAATGAATGCACTTTTAAGTAATGTCCTCCTCCTAGCTTACTGTAGTCACTCACCAAGAGGAATGGTCCTTTAGCTGCCCAGTCTCTGGAGCTTCCTGTACCATACTCCTTCCCAGCCAGCACAATCAGAGGGTGACCAGCCTGCTTATACCTTTCTGCAGCGTCAAACACGTCCAGCTGGAATGAAGAAGCCAAACACCTTATACATGTTTTAGGGGTGGAAGCACAGTTCCAGGGAAACAAGGAAAAAAGTGTCCCCACACAAAGAGCTGAAGCCCACACTCTCTGCCAAACAACACTTTTAAGGATATTAATCAGACTGCTTTGTGACTTCTGGCCTGATCTCACTCCCAACACAAGCCTGCACCTTCCACTACTGTTTCTGCAGTGGTTATACTTCCCCTGGGATGCCTGACAGCACCACGTTATGCAGGTATGTGTGTGACCTGCTTACCTCGGTCAATACAGCTCTTGTCCCTCATTAGCTTTAAAGGCACTTAAGTAAATGACCTAAGCTGTAAGAAAGCAAGCCAGCACTAATCCACCTCGCTGTCAATGAGCCCCAGTCTAGAGCAGCACTTGTACTTACAGTTTCCCCAGAAGGGAAATGGACAGTCTGAGGTCCTTGTTTATCAATAAACTTGTTCACCAAGCGAATGTTTGCAAATGTTCCTCTGGCCATGACAGCATCATTCCCTCTGCGGGAGCCGTAAGAATTGAACTCTCGAGGAGTCAAACTATTAAGGGAAAAGAAAACAAAGGAAAAAAAAGGAAACTGTTGGTTTTGGACTGAAGCACTTTGTGGTTTAACAAAAACAAGTAACAAACTTCTGAGGGAGGTATGTACATAGTTCCCACCATGGCAGCAGTATCCAGTTAGCTGATGCTTCTAGGGCGAGGGATGAGAATACCATGAAAGCCGCTTTCTGTGACCAAGATTTTTTGAAGGAAAAAAAATAAAATTGAAAGACCAGAAGTCTACTTACAGCTTGGTCACAGAAAGCACCTTCCATAGTATTCTTGTCCCTCACCCTAGAAAACAGTGTATGATAGTGATGCAAGGATATAATTCATGTTAGGTCAGAAGACACAATACAACTCTTTTCTTAGTAGATGGCTACTGAAAATCCTCCTTACTATTTATATTACCATGAAGTCTAGAACAAAGGAGAAGACACCACTGTGCTAAACATCTGAAATGCAGAGAAAGCCCCTGCTGCAACTTAGAACTACAGAAGAGAAAGTTCATTTGCAAACAGAGATATGGGAATGAGGGGATGCTCCAGCCTAACCAGTACACAAAAATGTGCTGAATGTAACAGAAAATTGGACTGTTTGCATTGGGCTACATCCAAACATAACCGATGACATACAACATCTGTTTTGTAATGTGTGTAGGACTATTTAGATTTCAAAATGACTGACAGCAGAGGGCCACAGAGTCCAGAGCAGATAGTTTTCAGCAGATCACACTCTTTTAATCAATTTCCTCTCCAGAATTATTATGTCTAGTGAAAATGTTTTTTTAATAATGTCAGTGCTGATCCTCAACACCACTGAAGTTGTAAGAAGTGCTAAACCACAGAATAAAAGTATTATCTGTGAAGACTGAAGAGGGAAAGTTAGGAAGTCCTGTTCTTGCCTTAGGATGAACCCAGAGTACTAAACTGACAGGCTGGCCACAGAAAAAGACCAACAGTTTGGGCTGCAATGACAATAGCTTTGCCAGTTTTTGCAGCTGTGTTGAAACTTAAACTTACGGATGTTCTGCAGCTCCTGATAGCCTGGATCTATGAAATAGTTGCACATGCTAGAAGAAGTGAGTATAAAACCAGTTTTCGGCACTAAGGACCATAATTTTGCTTCTACAGGGAGTCAAATCCTGATTTCCTTATTTACGAATAGACTCACTGCAAAAACTAGCCTGAAAGCTTTCTTTTCCCCTCCCTCCATTTCAGGTCTCCAGTGCCATAGACATGCATATACCAGGCAAGTTCTTACACTTGGTGAGAGCTACTGAAACAGCAGAGAAAGAAATGCTTTTCTTTTTTTTTTAATAGTCTCCCGGCATCCATCAAGGTAAACACGCATATGAGAACAGACAGCAGATATGTCTGCCTGTAACATGGGATAGTAGTTGTGGCTTGATTCCTCTTCCCAATTTTGGACAAGAAGCAATGCTTACCCTCTGCTGGTCAAATAACGGGCTGCAGGACTATTTCTTGCTATATTCCCAGCTGGAGATATGTGGTCAGTGGTCACAGAATCCCCAAAACTCAACAGGACATAAGCATCTTCAATTGTTTTTGGGGTCTGAAGAGCCAAAGTCTAAAACACCATAATACAAACAAAATCATTAAAATTTAACACAGAATTCCTCTACCTTTCTCAAAAGTGCAAATTGAAAAATAAAAGTCTCCTTTTTTAAACAAGTTAGAAGAAAGAAAAAAATAAGAAAATGTAACGTTGTTAAACAAAATATGATGTCCTGACTAGCTGTCAGCAAGTTCATGCATGAAGAAAACAGATGAGGCAAAAAAATTAGCTGAGGCTCCCTGAGGTACATCCATGAATGCAGATGAAAATCCAGGGTTCCTAGACACCCAAATGCATTGAAATCTGCATTTTCTTTTAAATGGTACTGAAATAGCTACCTGAACCCTAAATTATTTGGTGCAAAATGCAGGCAAGCAGAATAGTAGGCTTCAGTTCCTGTGCTTTATGACTATTTAAAAGTATTTCAGCTTAAAAAGAAAAGGAGACTTTTCCAAAGCCCTGAAGTGACAGGGAATCCTTGCAGTTTTCAGATTCACTCATGCCTTTGTATTAAAATTAATACAACAGTGTAACCCTAACATTTGAGAACCAAGGCCTCAACAGGCTTTGATGGATATTCCCATGCCCCTTGGAGAGGCTTTGCTCCACCTTTAACATCAGTCAGTGTCACTACACACTTTGGCTTGACTCAAAGGGAAAGCGTGCACATACCAGACCATCAAAGAAAGGTGGAGACTTGATGTAAGTTGACTTTGGATCCCAAGTATATAGTTTATCTGAAGGAGCATTTAAGGCATTCCAAGATTTGTTTACTGTCTGAAAAACAAACAAAACCATCCTATTGATTTTTAAGTTTTCAGAAGCAATGGAATTACTTCAGAATGAAGGGGAAATGACAAATCTGACTTCAGTAAAAGCCTTGTGTATTTAAAGCACTTTGGGAAATTCATATGACAGTATACATTATGTTTGGGTGGTGTCTTCTAATGATTCTATCTATTAAAAAAGTCACGAAAACTCACTTCATTACAGAAGAAGAGATGCTCATCCAGTTTTCTGACAATAACCTGTATTATGTACACAGCTAACACTCTGTAATTCTCAAGTGTATTTATCAGCAACCTCAAGAAGCTTTACCAACATGTAAATCTTGAGAAAATTTTGTTCCAACACCTGAGAAAGGCTTGCAGTAAGACATTACCCAGTACAAGTTTTTTTCTGATGCAAATGCTATTAAGGAATGGAAATTCATTTTATGTCAGCTGAAAAAAGCCAAACATCTGTGAAGCTGGAATATCTCACTTTCTAATAACAGCCTGGGGTCACTGTTTAAAACACATCACCTATGTGTTGCATTAAAAAAACACATTAAGGAGCAATTTTCAGGACATAACTGTGTGTAAGAACCAATTAATTAACCAGAAGACATTAAAAAAATGAATCTCATTTGGATACTTGTCAGAACAGGAGCAGCAGCAATAGAAGGAAAAGGTTCAGTTTATTATCAAGACCAGCTTATTCAACATCTTCAAAATAGCACAGTACATGAATCAAAACACTGTCCAGGGGATTAACTCACCTCTATTTTCTGGTAGACCTCCTTGAACATCCCAGGAATAACAAACTGATGCTCAACAGCCTGAATCTCATTTCTTGTTGGCCAGATATCTTTCAGGAAAATCTTCTTCCCTGAAGCATTTATTCCTGCAGAAAGTGGTAATGTTTGTTGCATAAATTTTCCAGTAAGAAATAAAGAAAAAGTTTATCATGGTGTCCTTTAGCTACGTGTTTCTTATAACCCTGCCAACACTCACGAGAGACACTTTATTTCGCCTACCAGAGTCTGGCAAAAGAGAGCCTCTGTACGCAGGCCTTCTTTGGTGATTTCAAATGGCCTTCCAGAATAATTTAAAGAATTTAGGTTGGAAAGGATCTTTGAGGTCTGTCTAGCTGAACTACCTGCTCGTAGAAAGTCTGCTCGAATGTCCGGTTGCTGATGAGAGACTGCCACCCAGATATAACCAAAGAGGTGCCTCTTTGGAACTAGAACACTGGCCAGGCTCAGCTTCCCCCTTTCTCGATCATACAGACTTCCTTGTTGCTCTCTTTCTTAACTGCATGCTTTGTATCCCAGAGCTACTCAGTTGTTTGAGGCATTTCCCTAGGACAAATGTTTCTGAGGAGCTTAATTGTAACCAGTTCAGTCGATAAACTGTGAAAAGCAGCATCCTGACACCACCTTACCCAAAGGCTCCTTCTCCAAGTCGATCCGGATGGTCCCTGCAATGGCATAGGCTATTACCAGCGGTGGGGAGGCGAGGTAGTTAGCACGGGTGTTGGGATGGACGCGCCCTTCGAAATTCCTGTTGCCAGACAGCACACCCACTGCCACCAGGTCTCCCTGTAAGAGAGAGTTTGAGGCAAAGGCAGCCAAGGTGCCTGCAGGTTCCACACATCCAGCAGGTCTGCAGAGCTGCACTGTGCTGCAGCATCAGTGACAGGTCAGTCACTGCCTCCCTTCCAAACAATCCCAAAGCACTCCCCACAGGAAAGAGAATACAGAAGGAATTTACTTGGCACACAGCTGAGAAGAGTTAGTGTACAAGTGTAACACAGCTCAGAACAGCATGCAGCAGAGAACAGCTTACCTAAATAACCTATGCAGGAAAAAACACATACCTGTGTAATGGCCTCAACAACAGACTCTGGCAGGGGTCCACTATTGCCAATACATGTCATACAGCCATAACCCACCACATCAAACCTAAACAGAGCACAAAAGCCATCTGTGAACAGAAAGCTGTTTTGTAGCAAGATGTTTAACCCCTTAGCAGCCGACTTTCAGAAGATTGTACTGTTTTAACCAGTGAATTGCTGCTGAAAACAGCATGTTTTGGGATTGCTTGATTTTTGTCATTGCTGTGACTGTGCACATAGAATAAAAACATGGGAAATGTGTTATCTAGCAAGATGAACAAAAATATAGTGTCATTTATGCTATTTTAAAACAATTAGCATTGAAAAATAACCCATTTTTCCTGTTTAAGAACATGAGTCTACAAGAAGCTACAGCAGGCAACAGGCCTTCTCCTGTCTTGGCACAGTCTGCCAGCACAGCCGCAATGTGGTCATGCATGATCATACAGTAGGGCACCTGCCATATCTTTTAAGCTGTACAGAGAAACAGCTATTCCATTGCACTGCTTGCTGTCAATGCTTTTAGTTAAGCAATCGTAGGACAATGGTAAGAAAAACACTTACCCTAGTTGGGAAAGGTAACTCATAACTCCGCTCTCTCTCAGATAGTAAGTGACAACCCCGCTTCCTGGGGACAGGCTAGTTTTAATGTATGGCTTCACGGTCAAGCCAGCTTCAACAGCTTTCTTAGCAAGCAATCCTAAAAAATGCAAAGGATAGTTGCAGTTTTTCCCAGAAGTGGGACAGTTTGGTGGGTCAACAGAAGTACCATTAAATAGACAGGAAACAGAAGAAGAGTCCATTTCCAGCAATGAAATGGTACAGTGAGCTAGCAGCACTAACCACAGAACAACCAGCTAGGGCTCAAGTGCTCTGCTGAGCTATAGATCCAGTCTGCAGTTTCTGCTCCACTGGGAAGTTGCACTCAACAAGATGAACTCACACTAGGGCAGCACATAGACATTCAAAACTCAGAACACTATTCCCAAGACAAGTGTCTCACAAAAAACGCAGTGAAGAATTGCAGACTTTCTACTTATGGTGGTCTAGTGTCCCAGTGCTGAAGTAACTGCTACCATAGGACTTGCTGCCCTCAGAAGCAGATGGCTATAAAAGCACCAACTCTGGCTCATGTCTGAAACAAGCTCTCTCACCATCTACAGCTTGCTGCCCGAGTGCTGCTCTACCACTCCTGGGTTTGTAACAAGCAGAGAGATGTTTTAGTGGAGCCTTTGTGTTACCAGAAACATATTTATCCCGAGTTTCTTCCTTTTAAATGAAACGTCCAAAACAAGCCCTTCCCAGCCCTTCCCCAGTATGGATGTAAATGCAGCAGCTATACAAAGTACACAAAACTTCACATTCCCATGCCTCATTCTCTCTCACACATCTACTTAGATATCAAAACATACACCAGCTCTACTTCGATCCAACATGACCTCCAATAGGAACACTTCAAACTGTTTTGCCTTTGGCAGCTGTTTGGCAGCTCTGTTAGACATGACCTGGAAACCTCTGCTTTTAAGTGTTGTGTGAAGAGGCCTACAATGACAGATTTGAAGGCCTAAAGGTAGATATGTAAATTTAAAAAAACAGTCCTATTCCTGACGTTGCTGAGACTTCTTAGCTGCCAGAAGCAGCTGTGGAACTCTGAGCTCTTGGGTACTTCTGAAAAGGTGACCACGAACAAACGATCATCCTAGGGCTGACAGAGAGCCTGACAGCCTGTTTGAAGGTGCTGGCTTCTGTTTTCTGGACAATACCAGTTCTGGAAAGAATGCAAAGTCAAACTCTAAATAAACTGCAAGGAAATGCCAGAACTTAAGACCACAGAATCAATCACAGAATGTTAGGGGTTGGAAGGGACCTTGAAAGATCATCTAGTCCAACCCCCCTGCCAGAGCAGGACAACCTTAATCCAAGGCCTCTGTAAAGTCAGATTAGGCTGCCAAGGCTACTACAGCATACACTCGCCACCCCACAGACACACAGCCCCCCCACATCATTTAGTGCACAGGATATAGAGTAGTAGTTTGAAACAACTATTCGTACTATTCATGGATTTCTCCCAGCTTGGTTACTTAGTGTGGGAGAACTGTATGTTTTATTTGCTTTCATTTCAAACCCTATTCTGAAAACAAAATTATGTTTCTTGTGGGTATCTCAGAGGTTCTCAGCACTGTGGGGTACAAAGATACCAGAGACCCAACAGAATTACTTCTTCCCTCCTTGTCGAGGTCACAGCCTAAGCGATCCTTTACAGAAAGGCAGCAAAGGCAAGAGTACCCACTAAATCCGAGTGTGTACACCGAGATCCTTAGAACTACGTTCTTCACACTGCTGTCCATTAAGCAGTCATGAACATACTGAAAGTACTAACTTTACTTGTATCTGCAGAGCATTCTATAATTTAAACCCATAAAGCTATTAAGCCAAGCAGGCTGAAAGATCAGCATCCCTGTTGCCACAGAGAGAGTTCAAAACGTATGCCATGAGCCTGGGAGCTCACTTGAGGAAACTGTACCCTAAGAAGGTGGCACAACTGATGGATACACCCTGCTAGAACTAAGGGAAGAGTCTGTGTGGAAGAAACCTACTTCTTTATCCTTGGAAGAAAGAAATATAGCTCCATTTTTGTGATCATGCTGGACCTGAAGAAAGAATTATGCTGATTTAGCTGTCCTGTCAAGGGCAAGTGAATTGGGAGCCTTTGTTTAATTCTGTTCCTCTCAAAGGGGTAAAAAATGGAGCAGGTCTCTCCTCTGCTTCCCTTTCCACTCCACATCCCGGTTTATGATGGACCTTGTCCCTATTGATAGGAATTAAAAGACCTTTTGTATCTGAGAAGGGGATGAGTTGCTGGTACTGTAGAGTACCTCAAGAAAGATGCTAGCCCAAGAACAGGTGACAAATACCACATCAACATACTAAATACAAAGTGGTTGTTGACAGAGGTTGTCCACAAGCCAAGATCTTCCCAGCACCACAGAGGAACAAAGGACACAAACTAGGTGACTTGAACCAGTAAGTCACCCTCTTCGGTCAAGGGCCCTTGCATTGCCCATTGCACACCTCTTCTAACCTTTGTAGAACATGAGCCTGCATTCTACAAACAGTCTGATGGACTGGGAAACCCTGATGCAGCGACGATCTTACAGTGACAGGTAGCATCTATGTATATGTTTGTGGAGGAGAGAAAGAAATATGGGCACATGTAGCCAAGCACCTGGGAAAGAGGGATGAACTGGGCTAGTATAGACTGAACCCTTTGAGATAACTCTCTTCATTCATATTTTGTCATCAGAAGCACACATTCGGAATGAGAAATTTTCTGCCCACACTAGCCAGGTTAAAAATTAACAACCTCCTGATCTGGAATTTAACACAACCAACCCAGACTGCCTGTTTTGTAGTATTTGAATGGTGATAAGCAAGAAAATGGGGGACACAAAGCCTGCCTCTGACCACTTCTGGATGTAGTTAAGAGGTAAATGACAACACTCTGAAAGATGGTGATCCCCAAGAACACAATTTTCCTCCTCTAATCACCCTCCATGTGCCCTCAGACACTTGCTGTAACAACTCAGTACACCTCTAGCTGAGTGTGTGTTTTGTACACTGCTGCCAGACCAGACTTGAAAGCATAAGACTATTCTTCATTGTCCCTCTTCTTGTGGCTTTGACTGTTAAACCTCTTCTCAGCTCTACATAACAGCTTCTGTACATATGAACAAGCGTCAGAGGCGCTGGTTAATTCAGTTCCAGCTTGCCCTGGGCAAGACAGGGTAGGAAAAATGCACTTTCTTGAGCCCACATTTCTAGCTACCATTTCCAGAATTCCTTCGGCTACCCTTAGGGACTAAGCTCAGTTTTAGCACTCCAAATGACAAAACCAGCACCGTGCATGGAGAAGTACAGCAGTGTTTTGTTTGTCTTTAGGACACACGGCCAGAGCCTTAGAGAAACTACTGAACATTAACCACACAAACTTACCTGCTCCCAACATAACTGAGGGATTACTGGTGTTCGTACAGCTTGTGATGGCAGCAATCACTACTGAACCATGAGCAAGCTCGAAGTCACTGCCCTCAAAATTAAATTTGACTATGCTGTTGTGTCGGTCTGGGGCAATTTGGAATCCTTTGAATCCTTGCTGTAAGAAGAGAAAGTAATAATTAAAAGGATATGGTTAATAGAAATATTTTGACTGGAAATTAGTATGGGCTGGAAGTTTAATCAATGAGAAGTCTCTGTCAGTCACATCCATGCTTGCACTTCCAGGTCTGGTGGTGAAGACTTGTATTTCTGGTCAGTCAAAGTAGCAGATAAAAAGTTATTTTTTGGGGGTCTACTCTATTCTCCATTTACTGATGAAAGTGAAGACTTCGCAACAATTCGCCAGATTCCTGACCACATAGTTTTGTTATAAAACCTAGTCCTGAGATTTTAGTAATAACACTTAAGAATTTTAAGCCATGAACATCAAATACCTCAAACTTATTCTAAGGGTTGACTTGAGAGGCAAAAGCCTGACAGTTGAAAAAAAACCCAGGAGCAAGAAGGCACTGTTCACACCATGAAAGAGTACACTTACAGATCTGAAAGCATAAAGTTATTTAATGGAGTCTGGAACACGTAGCGCAACAAGAACTATTGGGAATTGCTGTAGTTTAAGTTTCTTGATTTACATCACTAGGGTTCTATGCTGCCTTTGATAAGGGCAATTACCATATATCAGGTAAGGATTCAAACTGATTTTGGAAACTTAAAGTGTCTGGACATATTAATCCAAATTAAAATCTTACTCTTATCTCAATTTTTTGAGTGGATGATGTACAGAGAGGTCTTTTATTTTGTGCCTTTAGAGCGAAGCAATTTTGTGTCTTTACCACCATCAAAAAGTCACGAGACACATGCAGTTCTGATCTGCTGAACAGATTCAGTACTGAAAGCAGAACTATGTTGTGGAGCTCAGGACAAAACCTGCTTGGAAAGCTGAAGAGCTGGCTAGCTAGCACAGAGCTCAGTGTAGCAGCTACTTGGCCCACTCTACTAACAGAATCCACCATGTCTAGTACAGAAACCCTTAATGTATGTGGAAATCACGTTAGGCCTAGGACTGATCTAAAAGCAGAAAGAACTACTGCTTCAAAAGTACACAAACACCCTCGTGTAAGAAAAGCATCACACCAATTTTAAACTACCTGTTGCTGATACCGTCTTCGAAACTGCATTGAAACATCCTCCTTTACTTTTCAATAGGCAAACAAATAACACACAAGTGAATCCCAGAATGTAGTTCCTGAACACTAGACAACTATTAGAAGCATGCAGTAGATTGTATGCCCAGATGTTCCTAGTCCCTACCTTGGCCCCCAGACAAGTCTCAAAGTCCTTCTTCATATCTGACACAGCAACTTTGTCCTGAGGTCTCTTTGGTCCACTGCAGCAAGGCACAACAGTATGGAGATCCAACTCAACAATCTGTTCAGTAAGAGGAAGAGAGAGTGGTTCAGCACTACATGACAAGTTGAAGCCAGTTAAGCCGCAGGTATGCTTACCTCATGATGTGGAACCAAGGCTAAGTCTCTGCATCTTTGTTTGCAGAAATTATCAAAGACATATGAGAAGGGAAAGATCAGAATAAAAGCAACAGTCCTATTGCCACCTTCCCAGTATGGCTCTCAGAAGTACCCCAGTTATTGAAAACCCAGTGTGTGACTAAAGCATCTAAACAATACAGATGATTTTGAGAATTATGCCCTTTCACATGCTAGCAGCAGGGTCTTCTTCAGAGAACAATGATGTGAAGAAATCCTGGTACTGGCACAAACCAAAGCAGACTATTCATCTTGGCCTTGGGGAAAACGTTCAGCCTATTACAAAATGCAGATTATCGTATTTTCTTATTCCTCATCCATGTTTCAGCTTAGTTTTCATTGTGTAGTGCATCTTTCCATATTTAGTAAGGTTTCTGAATAACCATGCAAACCTGAACGTTAAGTTACGAGACAAATTCTTACTGTAGAGAAAACCAGGAATGATTTTGGAGTTTCCTGAACACAGAGCAAGACCTTGATTTTCTTGCACAGAAAATGGCTCGTGTGGTCTGTGGTTACCACACAGCTTCTGAGCGTCCTGATTGACACAGTAAAATAAGTTGCTGAACAGAAGAAGGGTAGAAGTCAGACAAGGCTTACACAGACAACATCCACACTCTCTTCATAGCTGTATTTGAGTCTGGACTGGACTTCTCAGAACTATACGGATCAAACTGCAGAATCTACACCAGCTAGAGCTCAACTGAGAGACAATCTGTACCTATGTCCAAGTTTTCACATCTGGAGAGCCAGCTGACTCATTCCACCAGGCCCAAGACAAGACAGCTGCATGGACCAAGCCAAGAATAAGGAGTCCCTTGACTATTTCTTACTTTGGGAAAAACAGACAACTGCCACATTAAAATAGGGTAGGGCATAAAGCAAGGAGCCAGAAGACAGAGCAGTTTCTAACCTGTGTGAAGTCTGGATCCTGGGAGGAGTTCTTGAAATCTCTTAGCATTCCCACAGCCTCAAGATACTTTTTTGTACACATAACTTTCTCCTTATCACGGCCTAGGGTGAAAGCCAGATATAGGAAAAACAAGATGCAAATGAAACTGAGGAACTACTATGTCACAGAAACAGAAAAAATGCTTAACAGGCTATTTCACAGTTCACACTGTATATTACACTGCAAGACACTTTCAGCACAATTAGAGACTCACTAGAAATAAAGCCATTCAGTACCTAGTGGCTTTTGCAGAACAAAAACTTAGGTTCCTGCTTCTGTCACCTGGTCAAGCTACATTCAGGCAGCGCTAAAACAGTCTAAAACTTGGCTCTTCCTAAGCATGGACCCTAGGAGCAAGAAAGCCCCTGAATAAGCAAGTATGGATTAAAAAAAGCACTCAAGCTCAGAAGGCTCCACGTGATTCAACGACATTGCTGACCAGACCATATAGACCTGGAGTCCTAGCTTTCAGTTACACATTTAACTCATGGTCTCTTTGGACACTCACCAGTTTGCATCAGGTACCCAATGCTGATATCATCCACTGGGAAATAAGCAGCTGTTGCTCCGTACTCTGGACACATATTGGCAATGGTGGCTCTGTCAGCAATCGACAGCTGTGCTACACCAGGGCCAAAAAACTCCACAAATTTACCCACGACTCCAACTTGGCGAAGGTGCTGTTATAAAAACAGAGTGAGTGTGTCATTGCTAGGTGTCAAACGACCTGAGCATGTATGTTATGAAATTCTGCGTTTGACTTTAGAGGAAGGTTTCTATAGCCTTTTGAAAACAGGAAGCTTTGATAAACTAAATCACAAAGATGAGGACACAGAGATTAAAGTTTCAATAATAAGGTACAACACAGGGATGCATTCCTTCTGAACTTGTTTTTCCTCTCATTTAAACTAGAGTATATCTTAGAACAACTGTATTTTTCTCAACGTGAAGTTTTCAGGAGAGAAGAATAGTGTGGGGGTTTTAGCCAGCAAACCCAGAAGATGGGGAAATAGGAAGAACCAACTGCAGAAGTACATGAATCAAACTGGGAATGGCTGAAAACAGACAACATCTGGATGAACTCATAAAAACCTTTGGCTTTCTCCACCTGGAGGCTCTCTCTATAGAAAGCATCCTGTAACAAACGTGTACCAGATTTCAGACCAACAACATTAATGCTGATTCCAGTAACTCTCTGAATTCAGTCACAATCCACAGAGAGAAGAAACATATTATGAACATATGACATGTGAGCTAGACACCTGCAGATCAAAGTAACCAGACTGTAGCACTTGCTGTCTGTTTGCAGGTTTTACATTGCCTTATTTTAAGTGGAGACTTCAGAAAAAGAAAGTAATTGTGTTTCTTTTGAGGTGGTAGAGAAAAAGGAGATCCTTAGCGAGTACTGTTGTCCCAAAACAGGTCTGCACATGAGGATTTAAGCAGGCCTTGAGATATCAGCTCTCTGTTCTGTTTTGTCTGTCTTCTAGGAAACAGATTTATCTAGCAAATATGCAGTTGTCCTTGGGCAGCTGATTCCAACCCACACATAGCGATAAAGCTTTAAAGAAGTTCAAAATGACTACATGGAAGCACACACAGGGTTCCTAAGCATGTAGCACAGTGGCTCTTTCCCACAGAACATGCATAGTTTCCAGCAGTGATGGCAGAACATCAGGAATCTTCATTACCTTGGTAATGGTGAGCACAATGTCAGTGGATGTGACCAGTGGCTGAGGGTTTCCTAGCAGCCTATAACCAACCACCTCAGGAAGCACCATGCTGATCGGCTGGCCCAACATCACTGCTTCTGCTTCAATGCCACCAACACCTGTATGCAACAGAAGTATATAATCCAACTAGGTAACAAGTCAAAGATAAACCCATAAAGTACAACTGACTGATGATTACACAATTTAAGGTATGAAAAGGAAGAGAAAGCAGACAGCCAGAGGGCTTAGCCTTCTTGCTAAGAGACACTCCTCATTTTGCTTCACTTTCTGCAAGGTTGGGCTTTTAAATTTCTTCTACCTTCTGTTTAGTTCAAATAATACTGAGCTAGAACAAATTGCCTGTAATAGTTGGTTATGTATGTCTAACCACCACTCCTATCTTTTTCCCCACTTAATCTAATAATGATTCTGAAAAATAATTTCCAGTTTATTTTATGCAAAAGATACACCTATGCTAATTAAAAAGATAATTCAGTGACAGATCAAATCATGTGACTCCTTTTGCCAGATGTGGAATCATTTCAAAACAGCCAAGTTAGTTGACATGACTGATGGGCTACCACAGACAGGCATGAAGTGAGTTCAGCATTACCAGCCACTAGCAAGAAACACTGCCTCCAAGAGTGTGTGCTTTGAGCATGGACGGTATGGACTATGACCAGTCATTCTGGAGAAAAAAACGAGGCTAAGTTTACAGACACTTTTCCAAGTAGCTATTGGTGTTGCAACGCATGGCTCCATGTGTAACGGTCAACCAAATACACAATGAGAGAGACGTCTCTTATCCCTAAGATGTCATGGTTTAAATAAAGTGAACTTGTTCACAGGTGTATTCCAAGCCAGCAGGAATTCTTCCACCCTTGACAGAAAGTCTCAATCAACCAACATTGCTACGGTAGTATAGGTGGGGTAGAAAAAGCAGTGTCCTACTTCTATCACAGGGGGTACTCACAACTTCACAATCATCTTTGTGAACAACTAGCAAATGCTGTTAAAAACACCGTATCTTTTGTATTTGTACGATACCTGTTACATTAGGGTTCCCATTCAAAGGAAGATAAAAAGCTTGACTGAAGTTTTTGTTGTCATGTGTAGGATGACTACAAATACTTTCATTTCACACCTACTTATTTAGCCAGTAATTCAAACACTGCAGTTTGCCACTACAAGCAAAAACCGAATTGTTTGTGTTTATTTCTGTAAACAAGGATTCTGTAGTCTACTGGTATTAGAACATATTTCATAGCGCTGTTTTTTACAATGGTCTCTCTGGTTGTATTTAAATCACTCAGATTCAACTTTCAGCATCTTTACTTCAAGAGTTACAGTACTTTCTGATGAGGCAACACTTTTAAAGTAGCTGTGTGACTAAGGAACAAATGGATGCTCAGTGATGCCTCAACTCCCTTGCTTTCCCAATTTACTAGGATGCTTCCAGAAGTCTTAGTATCTTCTTTGCCTGCTTCCTGGTGATTTAAATGCAGAATAGAAAATATATAAAAGGAAAAAAAAAACAAAAACAACAACACATGCATCAGAAATCATCTGAAGCTGTTAGGAGAACAGAGAGCTTAGTTACCAAGTCTTGAACAACTGTAAGAGACCTTATCGGGTCCCTTGAACTTGGGGTTAGTCTGTGCACTGCGACTGGCCAGCATGGAGATGAGTTTTCTGTACAGCAGCCCATATAGAGCTGTGTTTCAGATCTGTGGCCAAACCAGTGCTGACAACACACCAGTGTTTTAGCTATTGCTGAGCAGTGTTTGCACAGTGCCACTGTCTGTTCTGTTTCTCACTCCCGACCTCAGCAAGTAAGCTGGGATGGGCAAGACACTGGGAGGGGACACAGCCAGGACAGCTGACCTGAACTGACCAAATCGATATTCCACAGCATATGATGTCATGCTCAGCATTAAAACTGGGAGGCAGGGGTAGCAGGAGTTATTCCAAAGTAGCCCTTGCCCAGGGATTGGCTGGGTTTTAGTGTGCTGGTGAGGTGGTGATTGATTGTCTTTGCATCACTTACTCTCGTTTCCTTTTCCACTCACCCCCTTTCACTTATTAAACTGTCCTTGTCACGATCCTTGAGTATTTTCTTGCATTTTGCCTTCCAATTCTCTTCCCCTATTCTGCTGGCAGGAGGAGCAAGTGATTGACTGAGTGGGGGCTAACCCAACAGCCAGGGTCAACTCACTAGAGCCTGAAACACAGCTTAGTCAGCCAACAGACTGTTCACAAAACGCTGCTGCACATACCCCAGCCGAGCACTCCCAAGCCATCGATCATGGTGGTGTGTGAGTCAGTGCCCACAACACTGTCTGGGTAGTAGTAGCCATCCTGATCCATCACCACTCTTGCCAAGTACTCCAGGTTCACTTGGTGGATGATCCCAGAGCCTGGCGGAATAATCCTCATGTTTTTGAAAGCCTGAGAGCCCCACTAAAACAGAAGGAATTGGAGTAAAAAATTTTGTATGTACAAAAGCACTGGAAAAACTTTTATTCATTGCACTTTTCTCCATGCAAATAGAGCTAATTCTTTCAGTACCTTTAAGAATTCAAACCTTTCTTTGTTCCTTTCAAATTCCAGGTCCTGATTTTTTTGCAAGCTGTCTGATCTGCAAGTGAAAACAATTAGCTGTCAGAACAAAAGTATCTACTGAAACTCATATCTAGTCAGATATACTCAAAGGTTGAAAGAGGAGTCATTAGCTAATGCTAATGCTGATCAATCTCGTCTTTTTAATCTCACTGCAACTGTGAGCTGCAGGCAACCAGTGAAAAGGATTTAAGAATTCTTAAGAGATAACACCTGGAGCCAGGTTCAAATGCGAGTGCTAATCTGCATATTACATACATGACAGGCCTAGAACATGTAGCTTGGGAAAAGCTACACCACATGTCAGAGCCATGTGGAGTTTCCAACACCTAAATCAGAAGCAATCAGCAAAGCAGTTAAGGGAACAGGAGCACAACTGCCTGCAACTTCAGTTAAAAAGAGGTTATCACTGATGACACCATGCTGCCTGAAGCCCCTGTGTTTCAAAGCAGGCAGTGCTAACAAACTTTTCACTCGAAGCAGCTGCCTAACCTAGGCCTGAAGAGTTTAAAAGGACTGAAGTGTGGGGCTGGCCAGTGTTCTCTCTGTATACACATGAGTTCAATAGAAATAAAATAAGGCTGTGACAAAAAGTAATTATTAGCAAAAAATTACCTAAATGAAGTCCTGGATACTACTGATAACATAAAATTAATGTTATTAAAATAATACAGAAAAATAATCATAACAGTTGTTTTTGGCCTATGTTAAAGATGATATCATATCCTGTTCACAAAGAAATGCACTGTTTCCCAAAGATCTTAAAAAATGACATGATGCAAATTAAAAAAAATAAAGGTTAAGTTTCTAGTTTAATAGATTAGTGCTGGAACACCCATTACCCCAAAAATCAGTCTTTAGATGATTATTTCTATCTTTGCATCTGTTTCTAAACTCCTTAGTGTTGTGTTAAGAATAGATACAGCACCTCTAGGAAAAAAGTTAAAGGGAGTTGATTTTTAACAGTTGTGTAAGTAAAAATTTTTGGCCCTTTTTCTCCCCTGCTAACTATAAATAGCATCAGTGAAAGTCCATATCCTTACTAGTCTACAGTTAAAAAAAGAAAAGTAGGAAAAAAGTTATATTTGAAAACTGTCTGGCAACATTCTTCCACAGAGCAGGCTTCTCAATACATTTCTGTTCAGTTCAGTATTTTTATTCTAAAGAAGTCTCTAAATATTAGCACTGAGAAAGTGCTCTTTATGTTCTTTAATTTTCACCTTCTAGGCAATTTCTTCTTTGCGATACTGCAACTTAAGTGGCCCACTTCAAAACTATCTCCTGTACAGGACAATAAATACACAGAGTATTTAAGCAGGCAAGGTAACTGCAGACCAAAAGACTTCAGGAGTTTTGAATATGGAAGGAAACTACTGAGAAACATGTAATTGCACCATCCATTTGGAAGAGCAGTTTAGTAGTCCACGTTCAGATACCATGGAGGGCAGATGGACCCCTCTGCAGAGATCTTGTCTTTCATTGTGGGTCTAGTGAGCTCTTGTCTCTTTGTAGCATGCTGAGGATTGAACTGCATTATGTTTCCTTCCTGTACTTATAGGGGCCATATTATTCAGTGCTCCTGCGCAGAGGCACTGAACTAGCAAACTGGTTCCTCTGAGCTGGGCTAGAGCAGCTCAGGTCTATCTTTATAAAATAAGGAAGAAAGGGAACATTCTCTCTTGTCCTTTCCAAAAAGCCCTATGGGGTCAAAAAAGTGCACATGGAAAAAAGATATATATCTGACCAACTAATAATAATGCAGTGTTATTATAGAAAATTATGATCACCACAGGTCTGGGCTGAGCCTGTTTATATTAACATTTAGTCCAGGCTTGTGCTGCAGAGAGACGCACCACAGAAAAAACAAAATTCCCCCCCTAATTCACAGCAACCGATATAACAGCCTAACTTAAACACCTCTTAGAAGCTAGGACATTATAGTCCAAATGCTAGGAATATCATCAACGGAATTATCTTTTATTATCAGTAACTGGACCCAGCTTAATTACTACTGTTAAGGAGTAAAAGTTATTTTGTATCCTTACCGCCTGCTAAAATCAACCTGGATGGAGTGATCTATCACTAGATCAGCAGGGCAGATAGGATTGATTTTTTCAGGGTCCCCACCAAGTTTCTTCACAGCATCACGCATTGCAGCAAAGTCAACCACAGCAGGTACCCCACTAAAACAGAAATTGGCAAGGTGAAGCAATTTGGAAAAGAAGAACAACCAGATAAACACAACTGAGATCCTGAGATGCAGAACAGATACCCACTGTCCCACACAACACAAACCGCAGCTGTACCCCGAGCCTTAGAATCCATTACTCTATGGCAGAGACAGGACCCTTGGGAAGACAAAGTCAGGAGAGCAGAAGGGACAGAACTGTATCTATATTTTAAGCACTCCAAAAATGAAAAGCTGAAACCAGAATTCATCGAGTAACAGCAGCAGTTTAACGTGCTTGGCTGAGAATCTGGAAACTTAGTCCCAGTCAGCATTCCTTTGGGACCTTGAACTGCTTTCTCTTCTTTTGCTCGGTTCCTCTTTCTTTCCCAATCTGTTTAAAAAAGAAGGGAGGAGAGAGAAAATAAAAACGTCCTTTCTTTGATTCTTTGCTATGTTTATTTAGCTGATTTTAAGGCAAAGGTCACCTCTGTCAAGTTTTGCAAAGCACAAGAGAATCTTTTCCATAATTAAGGCTGTCTAGTACCATCCACACTTCAACTGAAACTGTCAGAGCTGGCGGGCATCAGATTTCTTAAATTACAAAACACATGATTATAGAAGACCTTTGCAGAATAACTGTATTTTCAGGAGTGGATTTAACTGCCCTGACAGATTACTGGACAAGCACAAAAGGCAGAAATAAGGTGTACCATTCATCTTTACTAACCAATTCTTGCACCTACCACTGACCTTGTATCACAGATGACGTCCAAACTGCACACTTCTGGCTATGGGCCAACATTCACATTTCTGCCTGCTCACATATCTTGTGACAATCCTGCAAGTCCTTGAACTCCAAGTGAGTCGGAAAAAAGTTAACATGCTTTTTTCTCAAGGTTTAAGTGTCTCATTCATATAAAACAATTTTTGTATCCCTAAAATAAGCCTTGCTTCCTAAGTGGAGTAGGTAAACTACATAGACGGTCAAAGAAATGCACATGAGAGTCTTCTGTCCATTCTCCACTTCCAACCCAAGTTCAGCCATAAGCAAACAAGGAGCAGTAACTGGAAGTTCTGGCACTTTGACACCCATCTTAGCTAATATAGATGACACGTTTCCGTATTTATTTTAACAAAGCTTCTGGTGCTTCTCAGCACAAATTCTCAGCTTCTACAGACATATGTACTACTATGACATTTTTCCACCAGCCTGGGAAACTCTTGCATACCAGCCTATGGGATATTGCTGGCTGCTGAGACAAAAAGCTGTCTATGATGTGCTTGTAAGATCCACTCAGTAACCCACTGAGTAACCCAAATATCTGCAAGAGCAGCTCAAAGCAGTAAGAGTTTGTTTTCAACTCTAATTACAAGGAAGCTATTGCAATTTTAAAATATATCAGAAACGATGCAAGAAGAGAAAATGCTTAATAATTCCCACAGAATTTTACCTTGAAAATCCCGAGTGTTTACAAAAACAAACAGAAAAAAGGGTCCACATTATCTACCCTTGACACAATTAACTGATGTTCAGCAGTTTGGAGCAGTTTGTTGTCCCAGGACATAGGTATTCCAAGGAAAATAGCAAACACTATGTTATGCTACCTAGCTGAATGTGGGTGAGGGCAGGGGTGGGAGGAAGGGAGTGGAAGAATTACTTACTCTGCTAGCTTACAAACATTGTACAATTGAAAAGGAACAGACACAATGTCCATCTGAACTCAGGATAATTACAGAGTGACCAGATCTAGGAAATTTGGTATTTCTAATCCAGGACATGTGAATGTAATTGTTGTGTGCCTTCTGGAAAGTTGCCAAAACTGCCTTTTCCAAAAGATGCCACTCGGGAGCCTGTTCAAGAGCTCATTTTTCATTAATGCAGCTGCTCTGCAGATCTATAGGCAAATTTTTAAAATGCAGCAGAAGAGCAGGGGTCTAGAAAGAAGTGCAGTAACAAAGGGAACAACATTTGCTTGAATGTTTGGCTTCCTCTGTGCTCCAGCTTTTTAAGATGTAAACAGCAGCCAGTTGGTAAAAAGAGCTAAGAAATCAGCACTTTTTTCAAATGAGAGTTTGTCATTTTTCCTCATGTCTTTAGAAGCTGAGCTGTACTGGGTCTCCAGCACCTGGACAATCTTTGGGTAAATGCAAAGCAGAAGATATGACAGCTAAGACACTACTGTTCTGAGAAAGAAAATCAAGCATGGGGCTTATCACTGATAAACAAAACTCTGTTACAAAGTCAGAGGACAAAGGTAAAAAGCACAGTGGCCTTATAAGTTGAATGATGTATCAAAAACAGTTAGAAGCTACTGTTTCACCTGAAAATTGACTTTCCAGCTCTACCAGGGACCATTACATGCTGACGCACAGGGACTAACAACACTGCAATAACAAGACCGAGTTTTCAGGAGTCCATGAGCTAGGAATCTCAATTTGCATTTCTGAGAAAAAGTACACATACATTTTTTCAATAGCAGAGAAGTCTTTAAAAACATATTTGAAATAATATTGACCCAGAAGAGAAAATTATGCTGTGGGTTATAAGTGAGAACTGAAAAGGACAGAAAATCGAAAGCAAGAGCCGCCTAGGAGAACATCCCTCCCCCCAAACCACAACAACGAAACTGCTAAACTCTGAATTCTCTCATTTGCATGCAATTTACCCAACCCATTTTCCACCCCTCTGTTTTAAAGAGTTTCGTAAAGATACTTATCTCTCCACCCCAGAAACATTTCATCTAATGCTTTTATCATGAGTGTTTGCCTCTCCAAGTGTCATCTGCAGCACGACATCCAGGAAAGCTGGAAAAGGTCTCTCTGAATTTTTCACTGCTCTTCTTCCCTTAGTTCATCCCTCCACCCCAAGTTGAGCATTGCTGCACTTTCAAGAGCCTCTGTTCCTAGCTTTGGAGAGCATCAGACTCACGTGAAGTCTTGCAGAATAACTCTTGCAGGCTTAAACGGCACTTCAACATTCTTGTGTTGCATCGCTTTCCAGTTGAGAATATTCTCAACATCTCCCTTCTTCACCAGGAACTCATCACAGTTACGGATCGCTGCTTCCAAGAGGACTCGAATAGAAAATGGCAGGCGTGCTGCATGGGTAAGACACAAGAAACAAATTCAGTTTTTACCTTAGGGCAAACATCAGCAAGTGCAGAGTTCCACGCCTGGGGCAGACGGGTCCTTGAGCGCTGTCCCTGTACCCTCACAAGACTTTATTCCAAATTATTAGACACACTTTTCTAACCTCCAGCTTTGTCAGTGCTAACTGACCTGCTCCACTCAATTCTTTGGGCAGATTTACTACCTCAGTCCCTGTGGGACAGCAGACATCTTGGCTGAAAGGACACTTCTCCACAGCTCTTCCATCCTCTGCAGCAATACTGCTCTGAAAACATGCTGCACTCACCTTGGTTCTCTGCAGTTTCCTCTCACTCTTGCCACTGAACAAAGACATATAAATGCACTAGACAAATACAATTTTCTGCCTGATGTGTTGGAAAGCATAGCTTCAGTGGCAGTCTCTTCCTCTCCAGACATGGAGAATGAAACTGAGAGGCAGCAAGACTGTGCATCTGATAATCTGTCTTTACTTCAAGATTTAAATACTTATAGAAGATGACACAAAACCTTATTAGAGCAGTCCTGACAGCTTTACTACAAGCAATGGGTGTGAAGGAAAAAAAAAAAGTCTCTGTCATTGCCTCTTCTGGTCCACTGTAATAATAGCTGTTTGATTCCCTCTTTGAATACTTACATTCAAAAAATCTCTTAAAAAGTTAGTCCCAAGTTTCTATACAGGGCCTCTAGGACACAAAAGTCACTTAATCACAGTGAGGCCCCATTACTACTATCACTAAAAAAACCAAAACAAAACACAACTATTATTCAGGACACAGTCATTCAGAATCATTTGGGGTTTTTTGGCTGGGTTTTTTGCTAGGTTTTGTTGTTGGTTTTTTCGTGTTTTGCTTTTGGTTTTTTTTTTAATCTTCTCCCTCTGTTCTTCTGTTGCGAAATGATTCCATTTTTCTGCTGGACAGTGAGAATTGCATTCCTTTTTCTTTAAAAAAAAAATCCAGAGTTTATCATTTGGAATCCTGGAATGCATCAACTGGTAATAACATACATGTATTTGGCTATTTCTTAAGACTCATCTCTGCTTTTCACACACCCAGACTGACATTAATTGACTTCTCATTTACACCCTATCTGAGCCTGCAACAGATATGCATTGTTGATGTTTAGAGAAAACATTCCTCCCCTTGCTTCCAAAATCCTCCTTGATCAGCTGCTCCCTTTCTGAAAGAGGAAAAACACCCAGCACTGGCAGCACTAAACTATTGATAGTCGCTTTCTAAGTCGGTGGCACCTATTGTTCAGGAAGTGTCACAGGAACTATGGAAAAAGCCTCCTCAGACAGGACTTTCTAGCCACCACTCTTTTTAAAGCTGAAAAATCTTACTGTATCATTCAGTCATATCAGTGTTCGGTCCTTTCCAGCTTTTCACAGTAGCATAGCAATATATGAGAAAACTTGTGCTCTTGGTCTTGCTAGTCCTCCTCATCCACTCAAGAAGAACAAGACTGCTGTGTGCACAGCATGCTAAGAAAATAATGCCGTGATCTTGCCAATACTTCCATAGTCCTAAATTTCCAGAATTAAAATTTGATATAATTTTGTTTCTAAGAACCATCTTATGAATTTATAGTTCTCCCCAGAGACCAAACAACATCCAGTGTTGCAATGTCTCCTCAGATTCTCTCCATCGACTTTGACAAAATGTTTTCCTCATGTTGTCAACATACCATATCTCACATCTTCCAATTTGCTCAGATTAAAGAACTTCTTCAGAGGCTGTTTAGGGTCCAGCGGCTCCACAATCCGTACGAAGGGGTTGCTCATGGTTACTCAAGACCCTTACTGTCCCTAAAACACAAAAGAAAAATCAATGTCATTTTCATTACATCAGTTCTGCATCAAAGTACATATCCCACAATGAGTCTGTCTCACAGGCCTATATCAGGCAAAAAGGTACTGCACAGTCTGTGTTAGTCACGTTCTTTCACCACAGACCTACTTGTAATACATGCTCAAAGATAAAAAGTCTGCAGAAAGATAAGGGCATTGTGAAAAATAGGGATACACCACATGGTTTACAACAGAATTTCAATGTCTGCACTATTCTCTTCTTTATGCTGCTTCTAACACAGCCCTATGCGCCTCTCTGATCCACGAACCACCACAACAATGTGTTCCCACTCCCTAAGTGGCATTGGTCTAAATCTTTACAGACAGGCATTTGCCTTCAAAAATCAAACAATCCAACTAAAGCAGAAAACATCATTTTACTTGAGCCAGAAAGTGTCATGAACTAAGATTACAAACCTTGACTTTCAGAGACACATGGAACCCTCCAGATTTCAGAAAGATTCATTAGGGTTGCCACAAAAAAACCCAAACTTAAAGTATACTCTATTGTAAACAACATTGTAGTTTGAAATCTTTTGGGTGGCTATGCTAATGGTTTACTGGATAGAGCATTCCACTGGGACCTAGGACTTCTAGGGTTCACTCATGCAAGTTAAACCACTCTGAGATATTCCCAATATCAAAGCCAGCTAGCACAAAGGGGCCTAAATTCACTCCAGAAACATTTCTCAGGCTCCAGAAAATGTTAACTGCATGCAAAATGCCTAACAGGACAGTTCCTAGGACACTCCTAAAACCTGAACTCTGCCCAGGGCTCTTCTGAGTGCACTGGCTTAGGCAAACAGATGTCAAGGAGCAAGCTAACAATTTACCAATTAGGACAATTCTCTTCCAGCGCCTGGCAACATTCCCAGTCACAACTAAAATTAATAATCACAGATAATCACAGGCCTGATTTTCAGATCTGTTGATTTTTTCCCACAGCACTGTTCCTTTCTTCATTCAAGTAACATTATCTTCCCTTGCCCCAGTTTTCCAAGCAAAGTAAAAAACTCCAACAAGGTATGAGACACACATTCATCCACAGGCCGCAGAGAATGTTTGGTGCAAAGCGATGCACGAAGTTCAGTTATCTGTTAAAAAACAACTAATGCAAGGTCAAAGAGTGAATTTACCTCACCTGCCAGTCTCATTGACTGTTCAAGGAATACAATTATGTGGAACACATTTAGGGCAGATTTTTAAAGTATTCCAGCACAAATCACATTTCACATACATTGAAGACAACAACCAAGCTAGAGGTTAGATTGAGATAGAGACAGAGCAGAAATGGAGAGAAAGGGAGGTCCAGGGTGTAAAGCAGCAAGATAATGTATAAGAAAGGAAAATTTCCAGAATTCTGTCAAACAAAAAATGGAAGTTTCTAGATAAAAAGTTGAATGCCCAGGGAAGGCAGAAAGGCAAGCAAATGAACAGAATGCAAACCTGACCCCCACCAAACATACCACCTCTCACATTCTCACCTACAAGTCTGAGATTACTCTTCCCAGCTTTACAGATGCCCATCCCAGACATAAGTCCATCATGGTTTAGGTGTCATGTTCATTAAACAGCATGAACTACTCAGCTATTCCTCTTCTAAGCAAGCTCTGTCCTTCTACAACTGAGCATGACCAAATAAGCTATTCCTTGCTCTCCCTGCCAGCTATGCTTCTGAGGAGCTTTATCCTGTGCCTTCGAAGCAGAGAACTCTATTTTATGCATATACGCTTCTGATGGGAAAGTCTAATGGTAACTGAAGATAGGAAATGCTGGGATATCCCCTGACAGATAAAGCAGGGGATCATTACTTTGATTTGACCATAACAAGCCCACTGTACTCAGCTCACATATTCTCATCTAAGTACAAATTGCAGCTGTGACATTTCCCATCCAAGTCAGTGTCTTGGCAAACCACAGCAGCAACTCAAGATGTTATGACACATTATCTATTTGTTACCATTTATTTGCCAGACATCCTCCTCTTCCCTGAATAGCTTTTTTAATTCACAATATGAGATACTTCAGCACAAACCTGCTTTCATCAGCGAGTTACACAAATGTGTCAGACTCAAGGCCTAAATACATGTTCTTCTCACCTGTTTGGTCACACTGATATGAACAGCTCTGTTACAGCCTCATAAACCATTCAGAAATCCCTGCAAAGAGGTAAAGGTCTAGAAAAAAACGCCGAATTGCAGCACTGCTGTAGCAAATTTCACAGAGCTGGGGAAGTCTCACTCATATCAACTGCTATCTCCATATAGTAAATTATAAATCAAGTGGCCAGAGCAGAGCCTTCAAGCTAGTGACCCGTCAAAGAGGTGCAAGGGAGCAATACTCTGCAGACTGAACACACCAAAACTTCCTGAGTAATCACTGCGATAGATACAGATTAACTCGCGATTGCAGCACAGAATATTTATTCATGTTTTGCAGACACTGAAATGCAAACACACAAGCCGGCAAGCAGGCAGGGCAGCTGACATCTGTCTTCCTGGGACTGGCACAGGGTCACCGTGTTGACCACGGCCAGTGCCACACGGCCACGGCGGCAGCTGATCACACGATCCAAAGACAGCACTTGACCTTCTGCCCAACAACCTCAAAACGGCTTGCATGGAGGTCACATCTGAAATGGGATTCCACATAGTGGCCCTCAGGAAGACAGAAGTGCAGATTAGGAGGTTCCTAACAGTAACAACCACCCACATGAACAGTGCTCATTCTGGCCTTGGAAAAAAGCAGCAACTCCAGCCCAAGCTATTTGCCCCCTCCAATTATTGAGACACACGATCTTCAGTGTTTGTGCAATCCCGGATGCAGCCCTAGGACTCCAGGTGTTTCAGCTGACTAAAAGTGTGAAAATGAGTCAACTGAGGAGCTAAATAGAAAAAAAAAAAGGAGCAGAATCTCATTAATGGAACTTTCTCAAAGAGTTGCATGACTTGTACAAACCATACCAGCCAAACAATAGCTTCGTTTTAGCCATTCCTCTGCCTACTAATATGATTCTGTGAACACTGATGATTTGGCTTATACTAATACTGATCACCTTTAAATCTATACTCCCTAACAATCAGTATTGTTTTCCACTTGCCTTGTTACATCCATGCAGCTGTTTAGCACTGTGCCACCTTGCTCCACCTCTTACCAGAGTCTGCCTCGAATTCACCCACAGATGCCACACCAGCTTACCACAGGAGTCTAATTTCTGGCTCCTCTCTACTCCTCTCTTCCTCAGAGAAGCAAAAGTGCAGACAGATTCTAATCATGAATACCAAGAGGGGCAAATTTATTTAGACAAGGTCATAACTTTCCAAATATAAAAAAAGGAAGCTGTTTTTTGTGCAAGCAGCATTTGTCCTTCAGAGCAGAGAATAAACCCTTGCCTGTAACAGCTGTTCCATACTGTCTGTATCCCTAGATATGGCACAGGAGGATTCGGATTTCTCTGGCAACACAGGTTTTACAGCATGGTACTCAAACAAAGCACTTGCACTAGCAAAACCCGAGTACAACGACATTCCTCACTTCATCTGTACCAAGTCGGTCAGCAAGCTCAGCTTTTACCATGAGATCTCCGAGGTTTGGTAGCCACAGAAGATGAGTGCAGAAATGCTTCCTGGCTGTACCGTTCTGTGGTGTGTGGGGACCTCCACGGCAGCCTGCAGACCATCTGATGATCATTACATAGGAGGCACGCACAAGCCCAAGGCAACAGAAGAAAAAAGGTGTCTATACCCTCCTCCTTCCTTGTCTTCTCTTTAAAGCTAATCCACTAAATCAAATACACTCAAAAACATGTTAAAGTCCCATGTGAGTCTCCACAAAAGGAATTAAAACACGTAACCTAAAATAGCTTTTTTCTAAAAACAAAACAAATAAAAAAAACCCCAACATTTTTCATGGGAGATATAAACATGTTGCATGGGTCCATTTCAAGTCTTAAGCTGATGTAACCTCTCTGAGTATCCAGCATAAACACAGCACTAGTCACACTGTAACACCTTCTATTGGGAAAGGACTCGGTTCAATAATTGAGGTATTATTGAAAGCATGCTCTTGATTGACTGTGGGTCCTGCTCTCTACTTCAGACCTCTTTAAAAGCAGCAGTGTGATTTGAAACAATTTCAACAAGCCGAAATTTTACTGAAATTAATGGAACCGAGAAAGCATCCCGATACATCCTACAGTTTTGCACTTGCAGAAATTATCTCACGTAGACAGTAGAGAGGGAAAGTGTGCTGTTTAGCCACCTGCTATACCCAAGAGAGAATCTGGAGACACCAGGGCTGTTCTAGACATCGCTTTAACATATTATTCTACTCTCTTTAGAGCCACAGGAGAGCCTGAAGGTGAAAATGAATACAGTTAATCAGGTTAAAAGCAACAATCTCTTCCACACCACTAAAAAAAGTTGTTTCTTAAAACATAACTGCTCTTATCTTCATTTGTTGTACCACATCAATGCCAGCCACAATATTGCTTTGAGGTTTTTTAGGTATCTGAGCAGCATTCACTCATCTCTGACTATCCAGAATACGTCAAAACCTTAGCACATGAAGTACTTTTCTGATAAAATGCATGCTCTTGGAAGTAGTAAATCATGCTCTTGCAGTAGGACATGGCTTGAGTGTTGACAAAAGATTCCCAATTAGTAATAATCACATGTATGTTATAGTTTGAAAGGGGCAGGCAAAAATCTTACTGGTTTTTGCTGCCAGGACCCAATGAATAAGGGGTGGAGTTTAGGCCCCTGTTGTGAAAGGGGTCTGGGTGTCAGGTATCAGGTGTCAGTATTCCCCCCATTTCCTGCCAGACTCTATAAAAGCCAGGAGGACTGGGGACTTCAGTCTCCTCTCTGGGTCTCTTGGTCTCTTCGTCTCTCCTCTCNGTGGTCTGCAGCCTCCGACTGCATCGGGTGCTGGGGTTTGGACTATTTTTACCCCCATTGGCTTTGCAGTGAAGGACCTTTCAGCAGCCTGTATCGCCGGTCATCTGAGCTCGGGTTGTATATATTTGTATATCTGCATTTTCCTTTTTTCCCCACCTATTACTATTTCTCCCTGTGCCATTCAATTTGTTATTAGTTTTTAATTTCCAACCTGAGCCTGTTCTTCCTTACTCCCCTTCTAATTTTCGGCGGGGAGTGATAGAAACAAAACTCTGTCTGGTTTGTGGCTTGCCCTGGCCGTTTGCTAAACCAGCACAATGTATTACAGAATTGCTCAAGGACAAACCAAGGACACGGGTTTATTTTGTTTGATATGCAGTAAAAAACAGCGCCTCTGGATGAGACAACTTCTGTGTAAGCTTCAGGCCATAACGTAGGAACAAAACAGGCACGGTCGCTCAGCATTTTAGTACAGACACATTAATCTCACTCAGCGAAAGGGAACATGTCTCCCACACTGCCTTTTCTAGTCCATCTTCGATTTCTTAGTCATTCCCTTTCAAATTATGCAAGGGTACTTATGTTATTACCAGGAAGACTTCATTTTAAGCACCTATTCATAAAACTATACTCCTAGTAGCTTGACTAAAACTGATTTCAAGTAGTAAAAGCTCTTTTTCCTGGAGAGTGGGTAAATTCTCAGCCACTCTGGGAAGCACACACTCAGCAAAGTAGTTTAATTTGAACACTCTACCAGATGCTAGAAATTCTAGTAAAGGTTACACTCAGCCAAAGCAAAGATGGTATTTTATCAGCCATCAAAAAAAGGGGGAAGAATCAGACTTGCTGGTGCTTGCAGGAAACCTGTGAAGAGACTTTCAACTTAAAACTGGGAAAAGGAGAGGTGAGCTAGCAGGACTGCAGTAGTAAAAGCCCTTGCCTGCTGTCAAGGCAGAGGAGACTGGGAACATTCACAGCCTTCCTTGGGAAATACAGCATTTTCCATCCGTGCTAGATCTGATCTTACCACGTTCCATTGCAATCATCACTCCTCGTCCTGCTCCCCTAAGATATTTGCCTTCATTTTGTCCACCCAACTGGCTGACCTTGTGTGTGTGCGTATCTGTACTTAGCTGCTATGTATGTGACAAGCACCTCTAAATAGCAAGTAACTAACAAAATACAAGGCGATCTGCAGCAGAGCAGCAAGCTACTGAGTTGTAAACCCACCAAGACAATATTGAGCATGCATCTTCTGACATTACTAAGAACTACATACAGCTGAACAGCACTTCTTAAACTGAGGGCTGTTGCTCAGTTCCCCAACAGAAGATCAGTCTCTGCATCACTCTTCTCGTGATTTCACATTCCGCTCAGCAATGGGCCTTAATTAAATTGCTGATGACTACTTCCAGTTTACCTACATTATAGATCGCTTAGCCAAGAACGATGATCTCTTGGCAGGTCCAGCACACAGGAACTTCTGACCTACTGGAACTGCAGCATGCTGTGCGTGTGCCTACCCTGCCTGAAAAGCAAGGAAGGAAAATATCCATCTTAAGTGTGTTGCCAGACATCTGCATTTTTGATACAGAAAGACAACCTTTCCAGTATTAGCCAGATGTCTGCAGCAGTTACACTTTGGCAAATAAATCCACCCATCCATAATTCAAGTCAGTTTAGAAAAAAAACTAATACAATTATTTGTGTGGCAGAAAAAAATTTAGTTTAAATATCCAAGTTGTCAAAGAAAAATGTTTTATTTTGTTTTGTTTTTTACCCCAGAGGAAAAAAGAAACTCACAAGAACAAAAAAGCCTCACACAAAAAAACCTGACAAAAAACCCCACAAATGCCCCCAGCATTTGGGCAGAGTTCAACACCACCACTAGAACAAGTAGGGTCTTGTTTTATAATGTATGGAACTATAATTACTTTTGGATGTGCACAGGACAGATGAGTACAACTGCTATTGCAATAAACACAGGTTCCTTGTGTCAATTAAGAGAAGCCCTTACTATGTAACACTTACTCTACCTGTGACAGGTAAGGCCACCATATAAGAACTATACAGTGCTGCATTGCCAACACAGGCAGTGATGAGACCTCAGTGCTAACA
The DNA here is from genome assembly GCA_013398125.1 of Aegotheles bennettii. Classification (NCBI taxonomy): domain Eukaryota; kingdom Metazoa; phylum Chordata; class Aves; order Caprimulgiformes; family Aegothelidae; genus Aegotheles; species Aegotheles bennettii. The sequence continues at coordinate 6,558 of VZRW01001851.1, read as the reverse complement.
GGTGGAGCTTCTCTGAGAAAATATTGTGTTTCCCCGTTACAAAGAGAAGCCCATGGCTACACACAGAACTTTAAAGAGACGCCCACTAACAGATGACTGAGCAACAATCCTGCTGGTGCACACTACACCATGATCACACACTGGAAGAAAATGCAGTAATATGTACATGAGGTTTTTTTAAGCACTCTCTTAAGTAAGTTTCAGGGAAACCAACACAACTTCAATACTCGAGAGGAACTCTGTCCTGGAACGCAAACAGGACTCTGGACTGCAGACTTTACTGTTTTCTCCTGATGCCTAAACCCTCAGCTGCAATACTAATGTGCTTATTTCTCCAGAGCCATAGTGTGCTACAGTTCCCATGCACTGGACAGGGTACTAAGTGCATATTCCTATAATCTGCACGTTTCACAGGCTGTCATAAGTATTCTGACCATTTCACCTTGTTAGCAGCGCTGCATTGCACAGATCACAAAGCCACATTTAGTTCAGAGATCAAGCCTGTAAAATCAAACTTTAGGTCTTAAAGTAACTCCAGCTCCAAGTGAGCTGGAAGTTTAGGTCCCAGTTCCAAGATGTGGATATTAAACTCCCTCAAGTCATCCCTCCAGAAAGCCAAATTCTACCTCCCCTCTCACTCAACACAGGCAGTTCACTCACTGCCTCAGGGACACTCCAAACACCCATCTTGCACACATCTCGCCAGCTTTTGGAGACCCAGGCAAGCACACGTTATCTAGCACCCTCGGACAGGATCTGGAACACAATTTAGCCTTACAGTTAACACAATCCGGATCCTAATTAAGCAGGCGTAAGTGTTAAGGGAATGCTGTGTCAGCAGACTCACCACTGAGTGTCCTACTTAAAAAGCAGAGACTAATTTTCTTTTTGATGCAGGAAAATGAGCAGTATAATGCCTGAGAATACAGGGAAGTTTACTTGGAGGCTACAGAACACTGAAAAATGAAGCCCTGGATTTTTTTTCCCCGTGAAAGAACAACTCTGAACTTTACCCTAATTCCTAGCTGTGTACAAACTTGCTGCTCACTTTCCCTGTGTTAGCAGTCCTAGTCTGTTCATTAACAAATATGCAGCACGGGCCAGTTTTAACAAAGAACCAGCTTCCAGCGTCAGTAAAAAGGTCCAGTGTGACACACAGAAGCAGGTTCCCACTCATATGTTAACACGGCAGCGCTGCAAGAAGTCTGGAATACAGAGAGTGCTGCAAGTTTGGTTTCAGTTTTAGTAGGCAGGATTAGGAGACATCTCAGTATTGGTCTGTTTGTTTCAAAAGGCTAGTGTGAAGGAGAAAAGAACATTGCTGAGGTGCATGGGAAGAGGAAACAAAACAGGAGTACTGTGAATCAGCCCTCTACTCAGGCCATTATCATTGCACCAGCTCTGCGGACTGCTGCCTCAGCACCCCTAAAATTCCTTTGTGCAACCTGCCACCTGAACTGCTTCAGAGTTATCAGACACGTGTAGGTGGAAGGAATCCCTCCAGGACAGAGAACTGATGAGAAGATTACTACTGTTGAGAAATAGGTCTGGGTCTGTGGGGAAAAGTCCTCACTTTTCACACCATTTCAAAATATATCCTGAATTTGTGATCTGCAAATAATGAAAGGTATTTTTCTCACAACAAAAATTGCTGCCTGCAATCCCAACAGCTATTCAACTGTTCATGTAGATGAAGTTAGCTTCCACACCCCCTTGGCTTCAATCCGTATGCAGAAGAACGAGTGGGTATCTGGTAAGATTTCATCAGTCCCAACTAGTTCTTACTGGAGTTTACTAGCCAAGCTCCCGGGGGATGCAAATTCAGTTCCCACAAAACACTTTTAATTCAACTGGCTTTTTCAGAACTGTTTTCCACAAAGAGGCAAGGAAGAAAGAAAACCAATCAAACAAAAAAACCCCAACAAAACTATACACACTCTGTCACAAGTTCCTGAAGTTCTGACCCTAGGATTGTGGGATGTCCTAACTCCTGTGAGGAAGTGCCAAATACCTAGAAGAAATCTTCTTAACGAACCACTCCCTAAGGCAGCACTAAAAGCAGGAACCCTGAAAAGTTCTTACCTCCTATTCATATAAACAGAGCAGGCTGGAAATTAAGACTCCTCTCTAGCTTCTCGCTGTTTCAAAAGAAGGAAAGGGACCACTCTTCAATCCATATCCCTCCAGGGGTCTTAAGTGGATCGTTACTCCAGGGAGGGAGAAAATCTCCAGCTATTACGTGGTGAAATCCTAAAGTAAGAGTCTATGTCAGAAAACACTAGCAAAAGAGATTTGCTGCTATTCTTACCATTTAAATATTAATAATATTTTTTCAGTGGTTTTCCACAATTATTGTTTCAGCTCTTTCACCATTAGTATAAAAACTTAACTGAATACTAACAAAATTGGAATGTATTATTCTCTGGCTAAATGGAGCCAAAGGAAAGTGCCAAGTTACAAATGTGGTATGACCAAAAATGCAGGTTTTGGCTGCCCCACAGCCTTCAGTTCAGCAGCAGTTTGCATGACACACTCCGCAGAGCACTGCTGAGTGATCAGACTTCTTCACATGCCGAAAACCTCTCCAGGAATTTCCTCTCTCTTATGAAGTCCAGGACCAGTAAAGAAATGACAGTTTTCTGAGTCACTTCTCACACACACCACGGATCCTGGAAGGCACAAGAGTCAGCTGCACTTCCTACCCTATGCACATCAAATTCCTCTCACTTTCTTTGAAGAGGTAACAATCCCCAGAAGTTTATTAGGACGTTCTGATGGAGCACAATTGCTTTTAAGCAAAGCAACACTAAACAAACACTCCAGTGTTAGTATTTCTCTAGGGTGGTCTTCCTTTCCTTCGGTATTGTGGATTGATAATGAGCCAGTCTGAACAATAGCAGCAACACGGAGTCCTCAGAGATATTAATTCAATTCCAATTGTTTGGGGAGAGAATCCTCTGTTTCAGACCAAGTTTCCTGCTGATGCTACAGAATGCTAAAGCCCAGACCACCCCATCTTTTCCCCGCTCTCACAACTACACTAGCCTTAGAAGTACAACCCAAATATCAAAGTACAACCTGCGGTTACAAAATACGAGGGGACAGCGGTGGTGTTATGAAACGCGGCAATGTGCTGAGCAGACACAGCGGGACTAATCCGAGCACACACCTCACCCAGCTCGGGCACGGCGCATCCCCCGGCCCCGCGGTGCTCAGCCGGGCTGGGCAGGGAGCAGACACCGCACCCGCAGGGCAGCCTGCGCCGCGCTGTCAGGGAGCACCCGCACCCCGAGACCACCCCGACAGCCGCAGCGGGGGAGCCAGGCCGTCAGCACCTGANNCCCTGGGCTTCCCCCGCCGAGGGCTTCCTCCTCCCACCGCTCCTCCGCCTCGCCACCTCACGGTGCAGCTCTGTTTTGCTGCAGCACGGCGGGGCCGCTGCGCGCCCACCCGCACACCGCGCACTGCCCCTGACACCGCGATGCCCGGGGCAGAGCCGGTCCTTCCCCAGGACCGCTGCCACCAGGGCCGTGCCGCCCGCCCCCGCCTCCACCCCCGCTCCCCCCGCTCTCCGAC
>VZRW01001850.1:211449-225483 GCA_013398125.1 Aegotheles bennettii | reverse complement strand
CCCCCCCCCCCGCTCCAGCAGTGGGAATTGGCAGGGAAAGGAGATGCCAATGACTACACCTGCCTCCCCCCACCAGAAAATCACCATTCCATCTCCTGCTGGTGCTTTGGAGGGTGGATTGGAGACATTCTGCAGGCAGAGCCAAGACACTGAGTGCTATGGCTGGAGGTTTTTAAAGAGCAGAAAGCTGTTTAGACAGAACTCACAGTCTCTGTGTGTAAGTACAGTTCAATCTGGTCTCTGTAGGGAATAAAGACCAGATGTTAAATGCTGCCTCTTAATTTTTTACTTCTGCAGATTAAACAGGGTGGGGGGACAGCTAGTGCCTGTGCTTTATAATCTTCTGCCCTTTTAGATTACACTTCAGTGGATTATTCAGATTTATCTGTTTTAGGATGTTTCTGTGTAAAGCATTTGCATTGCAAAAAATCTATTGTCTCTAGTTTTTGGGGGGGTTTTTTGCTAAGCAAATAATTGATTATCAAGATTTTATTTATCTATATGTTTCTGAATTCTCTGATTTTTTTTTATGGTGTTTTACACAACAATCTGAAATTTATCCATTATCTGGTATCTCTGACTAGTGAATTTTCCTGAAACTGGGATAGCGTGCAACTTTTGGTTTATCTAATTATTATGCTTTTCTTAAAGCTCTGATTCTTCTATAAACAATTATTTTGCAAAAGTGCCCTAGTGAGGTGGTTGAGCATTTTCTTTATCAGTTATTTCCTACTAAATTTGCCTATGGTGCAGGTTAAAGTCTCTCTCCCTCTACTGCCAACTCAGCTACAGTTAATCATGCAATTTAGTCTGATGATCATTTATTCCAGCTAATGATGCATGAGATGTAAAAAGGCCAGAGGAGGAGTTTGGGGGTCTGGAAATTAGGAGGGGAAAAATTCCCAAACCAAACATTCCTACCTTTTTCCTTTTTCCCTTGCAAACTCAGCATATCTTACACTGAATTTACTGAGGCACCATGGAGCCCTGGGTTTTTTACAGTCTTTTGGTGGTGGAATCACACTTTAAATCATTCTGCAAAAGCATGACTTAGTTAGCACTTCATTACACAAGAAGATTTCCACTATGCTGTAGTTGGCAGAAAAATCTGACTTTCCTCATGCATTTTATCCATCACCCACTTCAAATTAAGAAAATGTGACTTTAAAAGTTTTTGTCTACAAGGCGTATGGCTGAATGGCTATTTACTCAATCATCAGTTGTACTAGATGGATATGTTAAAAATATGAAATACCAGATATCACAGTTAAATTAAGATATTTCCGTGGTTTTTTTTTCCTTTCAAGAAATGAATATTTCACTGTAAAGTGTTATTTGAAGAGTAACATGTTTCATCTCAAGGATCGTGAATGGCTTGCAGTATAACTTTACAATGTGGCCAGTTAAATTAATTTAGTAAGTGGAAAACATGGTTATTTGCTCACATAAGGGTTTTCAAATTGTGATCTTCAGACTACCTCCTGCCTGAAGTGTCACAGCAACTGGCACATACATGGTCCCAGGGCCAAATGATCCCTTTTACAGCTTGTATTAAGGTGACAGGGCCTCCAAAATACTTGAGGGTAGCAAGTGGTGTAGGAAATCTGGCAGTCATAATCTTAGTGGAAAACTCTTTTTCAAAAAGCAGAAAATAGACTTATCACTAGATAATACTATATCCAGTCCCTAACGACATTCACACTCTTGTAACACTGGGGTTCAAGCCTCTAAAAATGTGTGGAAACTTATGGTTATTTTCTACAGCTGAAGCCCAAGCTCTTTATTCAATTTTTGCTCCTTTCTTTAAGCAAGACTCCGATTTGCTATATTTATAAATTCAAACAGTGAGGTTATACGTAACTGAATGATAACATCTGTTTTAGTTTTGTGTCCTTTTAAGATACAAACAAGTTGAAACAGAGAGATCCTTCTGAAATGGATAAATACCCTTGCCATTCTACTGCAAGTGTATTCAAAAAGAAAGGAGGGACAAAACCACTCATGGCATTGTCATCAAAACCAGTCCAGCTGCACTACCACAACATGTAAAGCTTTATTTTTGCACCTGATCTTTGGGTTTTGGTCTCTTTCAGCTAAATATGATGTTCTAACTAAAGATACCTCAGTGCATTTCAACAGGCTTGGGCTTATGCAGAAAGACTTCTCAACCCTGGGCTCAGATCTGTAATAATGTGATATCCTGACAAAGAAATTACAGAAATATTTTACAGGAGGTGCCATCAGGAATTCATCTAGTCCCCTACTATAAATATTTTTAGAGCCAGTTATATAACTCGTTGAACAAGGATTGCAGTGGATGTTCTAGATACTTCCTTCTACTCTCATATTGTGTATTTTTCACTGTGCTAACACACGTGTGGTTTTTTTTCCTCTGATGAGACTGGGTATCTGAAAATAGTTGTAAACCTCTTGTTTATAACTACTAATGTTCAAAATGAAACAATTTTTAACAATATCCTGCTGTACCTCTCATTTCAAAATAACACATATATTAACTGCCTATACACATACAAAGAAACAACTAAAAGGTAGCCTCCAGCCTGTATTTCTTTAGAAAAACAATTTTAGCCTACATTAAGTAATTCTGATAATTGATTTCATCTTTAAAATCCTCATGACAATGCAGATTCTGCTTTGAAAACTGACATCCCCTCCAAGAAAGAAACCCACATAGCAGTACATGAATTTCACACAATTTGAAAAGAAAGACTGCCAGAAATGAAACAGTAAGGATTAAGTTTAAATTAGGTTCAATTTGTGTGTCTAAGTTAAAATTGCACGTAGCCTTTCTGTAGAGATAGTAAAAACCCAGATGGACAGTGCCCTGAGCGAACTTGTCTGGGTTGGCCTGTACGACTCTTGATTCTGTGAAGAATACAGAGCCAGTGAGTAATTCAGGTTGGAAAGGACCTCAGGAGGTCACCTGCTGCAGCTTCCTGCTCAAAGCAGGTCTAGTTCCAAACTTCAGGCAGGTTGCTTAGGGTGTTATGCATTGAAGTTTTCTAAATTTTCAAGATTGGGGACTCCACTGCCTCTATGGGCAACATGTAACACCCAACCTCCTCCCTGCATATCCACAATACTTCTATTTCTACTGTGCAGCCCATTACCACTTCCAGCTCCATACACCTCCTTTTCACAATTGAGCTCCATTAGGAGGTTTCTGTTCAGCCTATCTGGTTGCCTGCTATACAGACCCATTTCCCTGCAGTTCAGGATGGACTGTCCTTGTTCTTCCAGGAGGCCAGCCTTGACAGCTGACCAGCTCTTTGCACCCTCCCATGAGATCCTGCCTGCTAGCTGCCCAAGCAAGCTGAAGGTCAGAGGTTTTAGTCTGCCACTGCTGCTTTTACTCTCTGCTATTGCTACAACTGGCTCCCTTTGCTTTTAAGGAAAGAAAATAAAATTGGAAGGCAATAGGCAGTAAAGTAGATCTCAGACTGTGCAAAACCACTCAATGTTTAAAATTGCCAGCACTGGATTAGAATTTTAGCTGCCACATGGTGTTACATCAGTTGACTTCAGACTGTGAAGGCATGAGCTTACTCCTAGTTTTTCAGAGTGTCAGTTTCCTTCAAGGACAGAAAAAGGTGATGAAACAGTGGCCACTTTATGTCTGTGACTATGCCACGTGTGCTTATGAACTGGGAAAGAGGAAAAAGCGTCCAGCCAGATTCAGAAATTCTCCATTCTTTTGTCTCGGTGCTTGAGGCAAGGCTATGGGTATTTATTTTTTACCTGAATATTTTTAGGCTGCCTGTGAATTTCTAATAGCCGGAGATCTGCCAGGAGGTGTGCTGGCTACTCCCTGAGTGGCCATACTCCCTGACCAATTCTTTACCAGCCTCCTCCACGGCATTTCAGCGAGAGTAGAGCAGATCCATTTCTACCTTCCAAATGGAGCACCTTGAAAGTTGTTGTCTGCTTTCTGTCATACGATGTGTCATGACATAATTCCAACTGCTTGGGGTTTTTTTTAACCCCCTCTGCATATGCTGTAGAGTTGTCTGTCTTCCTCTCTTCACTGTGGGTTTGTGTGTTACCTGCCTCTTTGGTTACCTCTAGAGAGGAAAGTTTCTAGAGGGAAGATTTCACATATATGAGAGTTGGTTCTCAAACCAAGTGGTCAGTACTTCTCTTAGAAGAAAGGTGCTTTCTATCACCGTTGAAGGGTCTTTACAGAAAATTCTCTATGTGTGTAAATCCACTCATCTCAGGATTTGAGGACACATATTTTATTTTAAATATAAGAAGAATCAGGCAATAAAAAATTATCCAAATGCTGAAATTGGTAGTGATAAAACTGGCATTTTATAAAATATAACCTATTTGGAACTTATCGAAGTGTCTAGTAGAGCATTTGAAGCGTATTCAGTATTTCAGCTATTTACATAAACTTTGACTGCACATTATAGAGGCCTTCCTGTCATGGTTCCCAGGTACAGCACAGTTACCTTGATCCATTCCTTGGGCAGTTCTTCAAAGGGTCAGTTTCCAATAGTTTCCCTGTTACTGGTGGAATGTGAAGGTACTGAAGAAATCCCAGTGAAGATAGCTGACCACATTGCATCAGAACTGATGCAACTTAACTGACTGACTTCTGCAGAGCTACGTTGGCTTGTGAGGGAGCCAAGCACCCGGTCCCTGTGATAAAAGCAAAATGTCAGGGAGCAAAGGTCAGGCAGAATGCAGAAATTTCTGCTGAGGAGAATCAGCTATTTCAGTTCTCCACTTTAAACCTGAACTCAGCAATGTTCTTCCCTACATTGTGGGTTTTCCACGGGGATCTCCCAGTTATTTGAAGGAATAACCAGGCTTGAGCGGGAATGGTTGAAGGTGGTATAGCAACATGTCAAACCCCTTTTTTCCACATTATAAATTCAACTGCCTAGGAGGAAACCACCTCATGACTCCGAGCACTTTAGGACAAACATTAATAATATCAAATTCTAATTGGTCATTATTGCTTGAACAGAAAATATCAGATTTCATTTTCACCAGGAGGAAATGAAAATGTCATGTACTGTAATATGACAAGCATGGAATTTACAGTAGTGATATGTACTTGTAATTACCTTTATATGTGTAAATGCACACAAAGCAGAACACCAGGGAGGCCGTTTTACAACAGATTTAATCAAGAGAACATCCACGTCTCCTCATAAACTTACTTAACCAACTTTGAAAAAAGAATGGAGTTGATTAGACAGGTTAATGGGGTGATGTCTTTATAAATGACAGATGGCCATGTTAGAACAGAAAGTTGTTCACTCTCCATTTTTTATTTTATTTTACTTATGAGACTGTTTTACTATTTTTTTACTTATGAACGCATTGCTCATACATTTTTGATTAGCAGTGGTTCACTGAAAAAAAGCAATTTCCAACGAAACTGAACTTTTAACTGGATGGATGTTGTCATTATGCTTAAGTGGCAATAATCAAAACTAAAATACAAACTTATTTTTTTTTTTTAAATTCCAGGTTCTTATAAACATCCTGACCTCCCCACATTGGCCTGCAAATGGAGAAAAGTGCTTACAGATTTGCAAGCTCATAAGAACATGACAAAGGAATGGAAACATGAAGAAGAAAGGTAGCTTTTTTATGATAAAGGGAACCCTTTACTGGTGAATTTGACAGAGTAATTAAAAAATTAGAATTCAAAAAAAGCAAGAGTCTTAATTAAGAATTTAAAGAAATTATTATAGTGCAACATTAGCTAGACTTGGAAAAAAAATCATAATGATTTTACCTTAGAGTTATCGAAGTGTAGAATGTGGAATAGCCCAGGTTGTTAATCTTCCCTCAGATACATGAGGTATCTGGAAGTGGATGCACATACAGTGTGAACCAAAGGAGGATTTGTGAAGAACCTATGAAACATCTCTGGTAGTGTGCTGTGGGGACCCTGGCCAGGCCTGCAGGGGAGGAAGTGTAATAGCTGAAGTTGCTGTTGAAAGCCACCATCACAGCATCAACAGCTCTTGGCTCTTTCCTGGTGGCACACTGCTCAGCAACAGTACATGTGCTGCCACTGGAATGTGCCATGGTTTGCGAAGCTCTATCTAAAGGTTTCCAGAGCTTACTCAGCTGCTAGATAACCACAATTGTGTGATTATTTCTGCAACATTCTCCCATCTCTCTTCTTCTAACATTTGAAAAATGACCATCCCTAAATGGACGAGAAATAAAAAAACAAGTTGTACATTGCTAACCTTCTACTCTTTTTCCTCCTTCTTTGGCATTTTCCACTGATCTGAAGTGTGCAGCTTCTTCATCTGATGCAGATCCTTGATTAAAACAATCCTACTGAACATGTCTCTAGCCTTCCAGACATGAATTTGAAAACCGGAGTCTTCCAGGAATGTTTTCTCTTGAAAATTTCTGTGTGAATTTAGGATTTATGAGAAGCACTAGACTAAGTTTTGAAAAAGCTCTGGATCTTTGTGGCCTTTTTGCATTTATCAGGTTTGTAGTACCAGTGCAGTGAAACAATCCTTAGGTACGTATGTAAAACTCTGCAGCAGATAGTGGTAATGAAAGATAATTCTAGATACTAAATCAGGACAGTGTGGCTGCAGCATATCAGAGCCTGGCTCAGAATTTTTGCAAGCTTTCCAAGTGCTAGCATACTGCTGGGTTTTTTTTTATGAAGTACAATAGCATGTCACAAGTTTAATTTCATTTATCTGTACCCGTGCAAATCAGTCATTTCCATAACGGCGGCTAATCCTCATTAACAGAAAGGGATCAGCTTATCTCTTAGGTAGGCGAGTAGGTGGCTGGCAGCTGCAGAGGTGTAGTGCTCTAGTTTTTACTAGTAACATTATAATCAACAGTTTTGGGTGATAATTTGACATTCTATTTAAGTCACTACACAACTCAATAGACTTGTCCCACAATTCACCCCTTATTAACGTGGAGAAAATAAATTTCACACAGACCATTCACCTAGGTAATGGCCACAAACAGCTTTGTGTTCTGTATTGGCATTTCCAACAGATTAATTGCTATAACATCAGTAGCACACTTATCAATGTATCACCATCTGGTCAAGTGTTACCAACCGAGGTGGACATAATGCCATGGAGATTGTTGAAAACTACCTTTGCTCAATTAATTTATTCAGTTCAGTTAAAATTTCACCGTGTACTAATACCACAGCTAACCCAGACTCCAGATTTTCTCTGGAGCTCCTACTTCCCTCCGTTAGCTAGATGCTTGGAGCATTTTGAGGTCAAGGTGTGATTTTTTTTTTATTTCAGTTGGTACTGACTGGAGTAATCGGATCAGTGCTGAATCCATATTCCCTCCCATTTCCTGCCATACCCTATAAAAGCCAGGAGGACAGGAATTCTGCCCCTTCCTGCTCCCTTCTTCCTTGCCACCTCTCTGCACTCTGACATCTCGGAGAGAGGCTCCTGCTCTTTGCCGTCAGCTCAGCACGGGCTCTGCAGGATCCGAATCCATCAGGTGCTGGGAAGAGCTTTGGACCCTTTTCGCAAGAAAGGGACTTTCAGGGACTTATATCAGCGATCATTGAGATTGGGTTTTGTATATACTTGTGTTTTGTTCTTTCTCCCGTGTGTGACTATCCCTTCCCTGTTCTATTAAATCTGTTCTAGTTTTAACTTCCAACCTTTAAGTCTCTCTTCCTTATTCCCCTTTTATTGTCCCTCAGAAGGGTGGAGGGCAGTAATGGGGAGCAATTCTGTTCTCTGGGTTGTGGCTCACCCTGACCTTTAAACCGGGACAAGTAGTCAGTCTGAGTGCCTTGGTATGCAAAATACCACAGCTGATCTATTCAGACGATCCCTGACCACTTCAGTTTATTGTGATTTCTTAAAGTAAACACACAAAAGAATGTTCCTCGGTGCACGGCTATTACAATATTCTAATGAAAGACACTGAAGTTTGGAAGAGCCTGGTAAATGCTGCAACCTTTAAAATCTTTTGTTTCTGTTTTAATTTCGTTCCTAAAACACCGATTCCCTGTACACCTCCTTGCCATTGATCCCTGTTCCTATTAAAACAGTCTCTTAGTTCCCGTTCCTGTCACTTTCTGTTCTGTTTCATTCACCTCACTATTTTGATACAGTCCCTCTCCTTCCTTCCAAAACATGAGGATCACCTCCTCTGCCTTGTCCTGCTCATTCTCCTACACACAGCCTTATGAAATTTTCCCCCTCCAGCAGAGCCTCCTCCCTCTGAATCCTACACAAGTCTCTCTTCAGGGGGAGCTATAATGAAAAGAAAAGGAGATAATTAAAAATGTGCGACAGATTAATATAAAAGTTAATTAGTAGTTCCGAAAGTTTCAGGTGAACCAAAATTAATACAGCATCCAAAACGTATAAAAGCTATTTAAAAAGAAGAAAAAGAAATACAGTGTGAATTCTTAGAGAAAGCCCTTTCCCCCACCCTCAGTTTCTTTTCTTTTTTGTGTAGTCAGTCACCAGTTGCTGTGCGGTCTCCAGGAAACAATGACTTAGCTGAAATCCTCAGGCTTGTCTGTTCTCTTCTAACTGATTTTACTTCGGTTTTGTGATACAGAGAAATACTAAAAGCCAGAGGAGATTATATAGCTTATGTATTCATTACAGGAGTATCTCTAATCTTTGTAGTTGTAACTGTACAATAGAGCTGAAAGATTGAAGCATCACAAGATGTACCAACAGTGAGCTGCTCCCGTAATAATGATATTTCAAGTTTTTGTTATTCATTCCTTTCTGTGATGTAGCAAAGGCCCATAACTGTATTTATTCCACAGATCTTAATCCAGCTTCTGTGAGAAGCAATTTGTTGGGGATTTCAAAACATCCTCTGAGATCATACTTGAGTTTTATGCAGAAAACCTCACATAATCCCTCTCTAAACTCTAATATGGAGCAATTTCATAGAATCAGAGAGTCATCGAGGTTGGAAGAGACCTTAACAATCATCCAGTCCAACCGCCTACCTACATCACCACTAACCCACAACCCCCACCTCACTCCAACCTCCTTTCAGGAAGTTGTAGAGAGCGATGAGGTCTCCCCTGAGCCTCCTCTTCTCCAGACTGAACAACCCTCATAAGACATATTTTCCAGACCCTTCACCAGTTTTGTTGCCCTTCTCTGGACCCACTCCAGCCCCTTGATGTCTTTTTTGAAGTGAGGGGCCCAAAACTCAACACAGTACTCAAGGTGCCGAGTACAGCAGGACAATCACTGCCCTGTTTCTAGGTCTTTTGCCTCTTTTGGACTCTTTGCATTAGACTCTTGCATTTTAAATAGCAGAACTGGGCTTGGCTGAGGGTTTGAACAGTACGTGAGGAATGCCGGCCATGCAAGCCGGGTGTGAGGAGGTGGGTGGGTACGGATGCCACCGGGCCAGAAGCAGCTGCTTCCCCAAGCTCACAGGGTCCTTTGGGTTCAGCACAGGCAGGCAGGTGAATGTAGGCTCAAGGCCAGCTCCCTCCCACACACTCTGCAAAGCGTCCAGATAACTCCTCTGATGAATACTGCGTTTAAACTCGGGTTTCAGTGAACAGGGCCTTAGTGAAGAAACTTGATTTGTAGTGTCTTCTGTATTGTAATGTCATACGTCTCTGTTTTGCCCCAAAACAGCACAGGGTTTACTACCAAAGCAGAAAACAAAGTAAACATCTTGCAGGGCTGCCAGAAACTGGCTTCTCAAGAGGACTTTCACAACAATTACATCTTTTAATACAAGTGAGGGAGTGGAAAAAAGGCAGAATAAGGGTGTATGACTCAAAAGGAAAAGTAGGGAGTGCTCATTAAAACCAGTGAACAGTGAGTTGTTTCATAAGTTTATTCAGAATTTGCTGTGGTAAAAGTTCCTATTTCTTTTGATGGAGATGAGATATTTCCTGACATGGCTTGGATAGTGTAAGGAATTACACTGACATTTTGAAGATCCTTTCTAAGCTAAAGGAACTGAAGAAATGAGCTTAAGCAGCTTGTTCAGCTCAGTACCAGAATAATTTCCTTAGAGAATGGAAATGCATTTTCTAATGTCACCTGGCTGAGACTCATTAAGCATTCATTTATTAACTCAGTGCTTTTAAAAACACAGATAGCAGCAATCCACCAGTCATGAACATGCGATGCAGGCGAATGAAGAGATGCACTGATTGCACTTTGAAACAAAAGTAAAATTCACCATATGCATTTCTAAAAATACATTATAAAAAAGTAAAATTCTACATTATAAAAATGTACTGAAGTATATTAAAAAAACCCCACGACTAAATCCCGTATAACACATACTGCAAAAGCCTTCACACCTCGTCAAAAGAAAACTTCAGGCAAGGCTAATCTTTATTTTGGGATTACATTGCTCTTTTGAAGTGTTATGTTCTCTGTAGAAACAGAGAGGAACTCTCATACTTAAGGTCAACAGTATTTATAGGCAGCTTTGGATTTAAATTCTAGTCAAGGATTTTTAAAGCAGCTCTTAATCACAGAATCACAGAATCATCTAGGTTGGAAAAGACCTTTAAGATCCTCAAGTCCAACTGTAAACCTAATACTGCCAACTCCACCACTAAACCATGTCCCCAAGCACCATGTCTACGCATTTTTTAAATCCCTCCAGGGATGGTGACTCAGCCACTTCCCTGGGCAGCCTGTGCCAGTGCCTGACAACCTTTTCAGGGAAGAAATTTTTCCTAATACCCAATCTAAACCTCCCCTGGTGCAACTTGAGGCCATTTCTTCTCAGCCAGTGCTCAAGATCAAGGAGCATTTTGTCATAAAAAGTTATAAAATTATATATTATTTCTTTTCCCTCATTTTGCTAAAAGGTATTTTACTGTTAAAATGTACTTAATTCAAAGCTTTTTCTGACATTGCTGCATGTCATGAGCTCCCCCCCCCAAAACCCCAACAAATCCAAACATATCAGTTTAGTTGGGTTGTGTAAGCAGAAGGAAGTTACAAGTTAGTATGGACAGTTGCTTTCTTATACTACACGAGCTAAATGTGGGGTTTTTTATGTAAAACATCTGCTCCTCCAGCATGGTTCAGATTTAGCTGCAGCAATTAGAAGGGTTAATGGCTCCAGCTGCCAAAAATTACTCTTCTTGCAACAGGTGCAATGAAGCTGGCAGTGGCTCTGCTCCTTCACTGCTGTACTTCACCCCCACAGTAGCTATCAATGCATGCTGAAAAGTCACCCCCGAGTCTCCTCTGTGCCCAGCTGAGCAGTCCCAGCTCCCTCAGCCTCTCCTCCTACATCAGACACTTGAGTCTCTTCTTCATCTTTGTGGCTCGCCACAGGACCCGTTCCAGTATGCCCATGTCTCTTGTACTGGGGAGCCACAGCATTCCAGATGGGGGCTGACCAGAGGCTTCAGAAGATATGAACAGAGCTTCTACATCAGCGTACTTTGACAGGTTATTGCAACAGAAAGGATATTTTCCTTCAGAGACTCAACTGGTACTTTCCATAAAATCTTACAGAATTCATTCCTAATCTGGGATTTAAATTCACTTTTAATCCATGCTTTGTGATTTTCTTTTGGGTTGTAAGGTTTAAAGAAAATTTTCTGTCATTTTTTATTCCCTTAGCTCAACACTTCCAGTTTGATTGTGGAAGGCAGAACCAGCGTTAGACTTGTAACCACACTTGTGAAGCTCAGGGCAAAGGATTGAGATAGGGTTTACTCCCAGTTCTCAGCTATACTTTAAATTACTTCTATCTAACGTAGTCTGTTTCTCCAAATCTTGAGTGGTGGGGTTTTGGCAGCCACCATGGTTGCATGAACATAAAACCAGCCCAAATAAAGAACAGTAACCTGGAGAACTTAACGTTGCTTTTACCTGGTTGAAAAATCAAATTAAAATAATTGTCTTTGGAACCCTAAACTGGCAGCTTGCTGAACATTACCTGCTTTGACTGATGCACATCCCCCACCGCCTTCAACAATCAGGACCAGTCAAGAAGTATTCATTTTCTTTTATTTATTTTGCTTCTAATGTGATGTTAAAACATTAAAAAAGCAGAAAAATATTAACAACGGATGTTACATTCTATGCAGATAATGGGAGAAGCAGAACAGAACTTGCACTCCAAGGCACTGGGTACAGAAAAAATTCCAAACATTACTTCCACTCCTGCCTGGCAGCACATGTGAAGAGCTTAAAGATAAAGACCAAGTGTGGAGGCAGGGAATACTTACAAGCAGGCAGGTAAAACTGATGTGCAAAAAGGTGTACTTAGCCAGTTTAAAGGCTCAAATAAAAACTGCATCTTCCTTACAAGAGGGAAGACAATATTTTAGGAAACTACAGGTGACTCATAGAAAGACAGGGAAGCTCAAAGCAATAGATGTGAGAAATCTATGACGTGTAAGAAATGCTGGCATCAGGAAACACCAAGATTAAAGTGTCAGGATTACACAGCACGTCTATAACCACACAAGATGACTGTAGCTTCGCAGAGACTGAACATGCCAGCACTACAGTTCTAAACATTTCTAATTCCGAGGAAGAAACTGCAGATGTTTGCTACTCAAGTTGAGATTACCGTTCTTTCCTAATAATGTATGTATGTAACGAGGGGAGATGAGGAAAGAAAGGAAAAAAAGAGTTTTCTTTTTTTCTTGGGACTTGAAAACTCAAGCAGGAAAGCAGCTATGAAATATTCTAGTCTTGACATACATTCTACAGATAAATGTAACAACGTAAGAAAATTATGTAGGAAGGTAATAGAACAAGCATTATAATGGAACATGTTCCAGAGTGTCTTCTGTTTTTTGTCCAAAAACCATGGGAAATTTGATACCAACACACATGAAGTATGGCATCCCCAAATCAGGCCACAGACAAACTAAAATATTATTCAATAATAATAATATATCCAGTTAGACTAATAGTTAATATTTAATAATTACAATTTTCTTTGGCATGCTGATCAGGAACATCGTGGGTCACTCCAGAAAGCCATTTTCCAGAAAAACTGCCATTTTTGTTTGTACTTTTGTGTAAACACAGTCAGGGGGGTGTACGTGCAAACAATTCTGTCCCAAACAAGGTGCAATACCAAGAATAAGGTGCAATTTTTATTTCCCAGGTGAAACACTTGTTGACCTCTTCAGAGTTTCACTAGAGTCAGATTCCAAAACTCAGGAATTTTTACTAAAGATTCATTCCCTTTCGCTCTGTAGAATTACAGCTTTTTGTATCACAGATGTCAAGCATGTTTGTGAAGCACTAAAACGTACATGCATTTATATTTTTTTCCTATATCTGCCTGCATGTTATGCACACATCCCTGGGGTGGGTCTCCTTTGGAAATATCCGATGCTGTCACGTCGCTGCAGTGCTTTGCCATTGACACTGGTGCCTGCAGCTGCCTGCAGCCGGTACGAGACCCCGCAGCAGGATGGGTCATCCCTACGGACACAGTGCAGCCCCCTCGAATGAGGAGTTCGGGGGAGCAGACCCTCCTAATTCTTTATTACCGGATACTCGGATGAATTATCAGCCGAACGGGTTCATTTAAAAGGTCAAACAGAAGGCTCCTTGCATCTGAGATGACACACAGGTGTTACACCTCAGAGGGCAGCACAGCACGGGCACGATTGCTGGGGTTTGCAGGCAGCAGGACCCGCAGGTTCACGCTGCCAGGGTGCCAGTGGGACACTCGGCATCTGCACGGAGCGGCAGGCACGGGCACCGCATCCCGGCCGGGCCCGCGTTCACAGGACGGGACTGCGCTCCTTCCGCAGCGCCCGTCCAACGTCTCGTCGGATGCGGCTCGATCGGGACCAGGCACAAGGCAGGAGGGGGATTTGCGGCAGGTGCCGCGGGGACGGTGCCAGGAGCGGCACCTCCGGGCCGAGCCCACCCGCCCGGCCTCCCCCTCCGTCCAGAAGCAGCCCCAGGCTCGCTCCGCGCCGCCCGCCCGCTGCCTCCTCCTCCTCCTCCTCCCAGCCAGGCGCTGCCACCGCGCAGACCGGCACCGCTCGGCTGGAACCCCCCCCGCCCCTGTCCCGGGCCGGGC
>VZRW01001850.1:47858-210533 GCA_013398125.1 Aegotheles bennettii | reverse complement strand
GATGGAGGAGGAGGAGGAGGAGGAGTGGGGGGAGCAGAAGGAAGCGCTGCCGGAGGGGGAAGTGTGCTGCAGCCCTTGAATCCAGGAGTCCCCATCCGAGGCATCAAGATGAAATTTGCGGTGCTGACAGGGCTGGTGGAAGTTGGTGAAGTGTCCAACAGAGACTTAGTCGACACTGTGTTTAACCTGGTAAGTTGATTGCCTCTTCGGCCTCGAGAGGGGAAAAACAGCATATGCTTGCAGAAAAAAACCCCATGCTTTCTTGGTGTTATTTGTCAGTATTTTTTTCCATGTCCAGCACTTCCACCATACTGGATTTTGGCTAGGCTCTTTTTGCTTATGGATCACAAAAGCTGTAAATGAAACATACAAGCCTCTCTGTATACGTTTAAAATTGAAACATCTCTAAACAGCATCCTCCTTAGTTTGCCTTGGAGAAATTGTTGCTTTATTTAGAACCAAGAAGTGTATTGTTATGTTTAAACATTCAACAGGTGTACTCAACAAGAAAGTTAAATGTTGATGTAGTAACTCAAACTGTCATCAAAAGGCACACGTTGTTGTTTTAAGTAAAAACAACTTTTCCCATGAAGATGTTTATGTACTGTTTACTTTGGAAGTGGGCAGAACTTTCGTGTTCTGCCTGCAGGGAGTTGGGGTGGCAGGGAGCAGTTCATTCAAATGCTTTACTTTGTTTATTAGGAAGAGTAGAAGGTCCTTTTAATGTCCTTTTTCTAATGAATGAGGTACTGAATGAGCTGGCTATTTTTGGAATACATTATGGATGTATTTAATACTTCCTAACAGATCTCACTAAAAGCTGAGGATACAACTTTTCCTGTTGAAGCTGCAGACGTAATGTACACCTTTGAACTTCCTGGGTCACATTTAAAACAATTAGGCCAGTTGTTTACGTTTCCTTGATGAAGGAGACCAGACACTAGAGAAAAACTGTCTTGGAAGTTTACAGAGATACTCTGCTGTTACCAGAGATCTCAAAACATCACTAAAATTACTCGTCGTTCCTCCTTCTTCCTTTTAGTGAGCACCTTTTACTTTAAACCAGTGTGGTTTCTGACAAACCAGGAAGTGAGAGTGGGTAATGCTGTAAAGCTCGGTAACAAGGAAAGCTGATGCAAAAGGCATACTTTTCTTTAAATGCTATTTGCCTTTCAGTTATTTTGTTAGTAATATTCTTTGTTACTTGCAGGTTTTCATGGCCACTAAATAATTCGTGTGTGCTGTGTCTGTTTAATGTTTTGATGTTATCTTTTTGGGTTAAGAGAAATGTTTATATTTTTAATATTTTTGTATTGACAGAATGTAATGCTCTAAATTGTTTGGGTGAAAGTCTCAGTACAGAGGAATTGCAGTACTGGCAAAAATGAAGTGCAGGTCAGAGTTTTCATGGATGCTTCAAGCGTGAGAAAGTGATATAAATTACTTAGAGTCCACTTGACAATTGTCCTTGGCAAAACCTAGTGCTCGGCTATATGGATGTGAGGTTCAAAAGGAAATTCTGGTAAATAGTTTACGATTTAGGATACTCGTGTGAAGGGAAATTGTTCGTGAGCATGTTAAATTTTATTTTGTTTCTAGCAAGGTCTTTTGAGTGGTGTACTGGAGATGTATTTTGTGGCAGCAGTGGAAAGAGGTTCAGCAGAATGATTGAAAGTGTAAAAGCTCCTTGATCCTGGGATTACTTTTCCGCTCCATTTTGCACAACAGAGGAAAGAAAAATTCAGCTTGATTCAGAGAATCCTCGATTTTAGATTTAAGAGGTCTGGAGACTGCATTCACCTGGATCTTCATTTCCCAAATAGAAGCAGGGGGGACAGTTTCTGGCCCTGGACAGTTTTGAAACTGTGTTTTTACTTTTTCTGCAAGTGAAACAACATCCCTGACCTCTTTGAGGAGATTCCCTGAGCATTGCAGCACACCTGCCTATGATATGTGAGGCTAAGGTTCATGCTTCTGCACCAGGTTATTTTATCAGACTGGAAGCAGTCAGTTGATAGTTACTGTGAAACAACCAATAGCTTGGTAGTAAGGA
This sequence comes from Aegotheles bennettii, assembly GCA_013398125.1. NCBI lineage: Eukaryota > Metazoa > Chordata > Aves > Caprimulgiformes > Aegothelidae > Aegotheles > Aegotheles bennettii. Next base: position 208,480 of record VZRW01001850.1, on the reverse strand, counting down.
CACTTTACCTGGACTATGTGAGAACAAAATCAAAATTTTGGGGCGATATCAAAAAAGTAGGTCCCTTGGTTTCTCTTGAGTCCTGGGAGAACAGATCATCTAGTGGTGACTAATTTGGAAGGAGATGTCTTGATATGCTGTGTTTTTATTAAAACTGGAATGCTTGAAAATCAAACCAGCCAACAAACTAATAGTTGTGTTACAGAAACATTTTCTGTTTGGTTATGTTGTGGTTTTTTGGTTTTTGTTTTTTTAAACTGGTAAGGTGGCTTTTTAATACAGCTTTCTGCGATGTGAGGTCTCCCTACAAAGCAATACTCATCCGTCTGTCATCGAGTTCTGCCACCATTCAGTTGTTAGCTGTGACCTCTTTGTTTTGTTGATTAATGCCTCTGAAATCACACTGATCAGAATTTAAGGCATGTGAAGTATTGGTTAGCAGCAGTGTACTTACCTTTCTGTGCGTGTGTGCAGGAAGGATTAAACTTTTATATGAAAAAGTGATTCTTAACTGTAACTTTTCTGGTAGTCTGTTTCCTAGTAGCTTTCAGAGTTTTTTCTGTGTGTGTGCAGGTTCAGTTGGGGCTATGAAAATTAATCTGTGACCTGTTGTTACTCATGGGGTTAAGCCCAACCTGCCCTTTCCTATTCAGTTTCGTTCAGTTTGGTGACTCATAACTGCACTACCTCAGTGTGTTAGCAGGAGTTGGCTGGCTCGCTTCTTGTGCTTTGAAAGGAGGAGATGTACAGTATTTGGGGGATTTTTTGTCACTAAAGTGAGACATCTTTAGACCAGAGTAGGAAGGAGGGCTGGGCAAATCTGTGTCAAAGTGTTTTTCCATACTTATTCTTCATAGCATAACCACCCTCAAGAGTGAAGAGTTTATTTTTTAAAGAGGGAGGTTAGCTGACCTGATTTTTATTTCTTGAACAAACATGTTCTTAGTTATGCTCTCCTGTAGCAGATGGAGGCTATGGTGAATTTCTTTGTGATACAGAGTCGAGAGAAGCCCAAAGTGCTGTCTTGATGTTCCTCATCTTTAAGGATTTAAGAGATGGTCGTGCTTTCTATGTGACAGGCTCAGAAGGTCAAAAATCTAAAGTGCATGGTAATTGACCTACTGCTTAATAAAGAAATTTAAGCTGCTTTAGTCCTGGTTACTTGAGCAAATAACTTCTTCAGTCCGGCAGTGTTGGGTCTTGGAGCTAAGGAACCACCTCTAACATCTTCTCTGTCCAGCAGTATAACAGAGCGCCTAGTGAGCTCCTTTCTAGCATGCATCAAAACCTAGTAGTCTCATTTTATTGTCTCTGGAAATTCTACTCTTAGAAATATTAAAATAGATCTACTTAGTTTTGGTCAGTATTCTCTGAGAACGTAGATTTCCAGCCCATGTTAGATACAGCTTTGTGTATTTCAGCATTTCTTAAAAATTGAAAGGAAAATATTGACTTTTTACTTCTTTGACAGACAGTAAGCTAAACTATGGGTATATATTGCTCGTGCATTGTGAATTATATTTTTAATTAACTTTGGGCAGCAATAGCTCCTTGAATTTCCTTTGTACACAAATCAGGTGAATTCCTGTTCATTACCTCATATCTGCTCCCCTCCCTCCCCCTCCTAGCTTATTAAAATAAAAAACCTCCTGGTAAGAGAAGGTGATAGAATGGAAAAATAAATTATTTACAGTGGGATCTGTTACTAGCTTAAAGTAGCTATGTGTTTTTCATAGTAAAACAGAAGGACAAGTTGACCTCCTGCTAATGAAGAAACTTTCAGGTGGAGTGGTAGAAATAGTTCAGCAATTGGCATTGGAAACAGAGGAGGTCCTGCAAAATCTCTACCATGTTAACATTCTGGGTGGAGCTTCTGGTCTCCTCCGTTCTTCTATCACATGTCGATGTTGTCCTGTTTCCAAGTTATTCCAAGTTTCTTGTCTATATATAAAGCTCAGGTCACTGGGTATCCTTGTCTTTTGGTAAAGGGTTCTCACTGTCAAGTGTCTTGTTCGTAATAGGTACAGTATGTGCATGGGTTAACTCTGCTGCATTATTAGGCTTGCAGTAAGAAATGGATATTCTGGCAAAATTCTGCTGTGCTTCAAATAGATGACTACAACTATTGTCTTTCTCTGTGGTGTTGGTGTAATTAAGTCTGGGGACTTCACACCAGAATTTACTCGGGTCTCAAGTCACTATTGTATAGAGACAACAGATACTCTACACTTTCTGCTCTTCTCTAAAGAAATGCCATGCCTTGCTGTAAGCCAATTCTGTTTCAGAAAGGTTTAGCACTTCTAATTGCTCTTTCGACTATAATATAGATTCAGTTATTTGTTTCGGTTCCTTATTTTTTTCCCCTTCAATCTGTGTTGCAAAGACTGTTTTTTAGTGTTCTGTCTCTCTCTGGTGAGGTGAACATGATGTTGCTTCTGATTCTGTTCATGGATTTTGAGGTCTTCATCAAGAATCTGCTAATGATGAGAAATCTTAGTTTTTATCACCTTTAGAGGAAAAATAATGTGATCCGAGGAGCAAAGACTAAATTTACTTTAAAATCTTCACTTGTCACCTCTCTCACTTGTGCCAGACTTTACTAAAACCACAAACAAAAATCAACATAACCTTTAAAAATTCTTACTGTTTGCTTTCCTTGTTTCTGCTTTTTAAAATAACCTTCTTACCCAACCCCACTTGGCTCAGAACAAATCTGAGATTAATGTCAGGACTGCCGCTTGTTTGCCTTCTGCTCATGTGCCTTCTGCTCCTTTTGTCAAGTCTCCATGGCTATGGTTTCTGCACTATAAACTCTTTATCATTATTCATATTGAAAGCCAGTGGCATCACCTGCTGATACAACAGGTTTCCAAGTTGATACGAACGCTTCTGAAACAGTGGTACAATGGGATTTATGAAGTAGAAATTCCCCTTTTTTCATCTCTGGTCACAGACCCTTTTGCGTGTACCTTCTTGTAGAAAACCCCCAAAGCTAATGGTGATAGAATTAAATGTATCACAGTAGTAAAAGTGCACCAGAAGTGTCTTCATAACAATGCATTGTTTTCCTTACCTTACTGTATGTTTTTAGAGAATGCTAGGATTTATTTTCTATGCAAACTTTTCAATGCTGATGATGAGTGAGAGTAACCAAATAGTTTCTAGAGCATCACTGAACATTGTGCATTTCTTAATGTATTCAGTGTTCCCTAGTCGATTCCCGGTCAGTACATCCCTGGCTACAGTTATCCCAGTTCAGTCACTTCTGCCCATTTACGGTGTAGATGGTAAGGTCGGTCTGTGGCTTTAGCTGGGTCAAGCTTCTGGGTTTGTTTGGGGTTTTTTGTTGTTTGTTGTTGGTGGTTTTTTGTTTGTTTGTCTTTTTGAAATCAACAAAATGTGGTAAATTGACCAGTCACCTGTCTGAGCGATCATGCATGGTTTTATTCTTGGTGAATGAGCAGAATTCAGCAAAAGATCTCTAACGCTTCCAAATTCTGTCTCAATGTCCTTTTTATAAAATACATTGGATGCAAGCTTACTTTTGGCTGGCCCCTTCACAGTGGGAGGCTTGTGCCTAATTTGATGAATGAATTTAGACTCCTTGGTTCTAAGATGTCTTTGTGGTTTTGAAGACATCTAATTTGGGATCTGATAACAGCAAAAGATGATTTTGGTAAACTTAGCTGACTAAGCGAGGCTGAGAGATGTCTTACCAAACTTTACCTAGTTCTAAGTTGTTGAGTAATGGGAGTCATTTGTCAGTCACTTAAAATAAGAATTACAGACCTTCATCTTGTTAGAATGTATTCTGAGTAGTTATGGATACACTTACTATTGAAGTGATGTGTGTTTGGGTTATTCAGGTATTGGCACAACTGGGACATTACTTTGTTGTTAGTGTAACTATCACCCTGCATAGGAAGTGTGGGAATTTTGGGGGAATTCTGTGGTCAGTTGAGAAAGGCGTGGGATCTAGTAAGTGAGATGGTAGTGGCAGTCCTGAGTTAAACATACTGAATATGTAGAAGAAAATTGTCTAGACTCTGAAGAGAAGCTGATTTGTACTTTGGCTGTGGTACCAACTCAATTCTGTGTTGGCAGCATGAAATACGATGCAGGACAATGAAATATTGAGGACAAAATCTTAAGACCACACAGGAAAATGTTTGTATTTTTCTTCTTCTTCCTCTAACTGGCCATTTTTTATAGCTTCTCATGACCTATCTAAACTTGCAAGTATCTGTGAAAGCCCGTGAATGACACATGCTCTGTGTTTTCCAGAAGTGTTGGCATCCTGTACTGCCACCGTACAAACCTAAAATAAAGCTGAAAAAGCAAGGCTGAACCAGGCATTTACATGTATCGTGTCTTAAATTGTCTATCAAATATTGCATTATTTTAGTCTATTGTGCAAGTAAGGCTGTTTAAAATGTGTTCAGAATTCCCCTTGAGAGGGGAACACAGCAGTTCAATGACAGATTTTCTGGTTGGTGTTCTGTAACAAAGGAGAGAGAGTCAGGTGTCTGTTGTGGTTGCTTTGCTCAGTCTAAGTAGTATTTTGTGTCACCTCTGTCAGCCAATACTGGGCTGGATGGACCATTGACCTGACCCAGTGGTGCAGATAGCACAGTAATGTAGTGACCATATGGACTGGCTCAGGAAAAACATTTGCGGATTAGGGAGTAGAATGAAATCAGTCAAGAGCATCAGGGAAAGAGGTGGATGGCATGTCAAGGTTGCTACAGAGGCTGGACACTGCAGAGTGAGATAAAAATAGATAATTATTGATGTCCGTTAAAAGAGGTCATTGGAGGGGTGAACCAAAGTGTGCAAATTCAAGTGTGAGTAAAAGGAGTTTTTTGAGGTGGCTGTAGTGGATGAATACTGGAGGCTGAGGAAAATCAGAGATGAGGTATTTGCTTAATTTTTTTAAGGCAGTGTTGGTTTGGCAGTGTTCAGTGCTCAGTGGCTACTGAGTTGTACGTTCAGATGCTGAAGTGTGCTGAGAAGTCCCAGTCTTCTGAAAGTCATCAAGTGGGATTGTTGTGTATTAAGATTTCAAGTCTGAAAGATAAAAATGAGCTTTCTCTGTGGTTTCTTTCACTATCTGTATGTTTGTTTTACCACTGGTAAACCTGCAGTCATTCTGAACTGCATCTCGCTTGACATGGTCTTTTAATTTTTTATTTTTTTTACTAGCTAAGTTGGTAACTTAAAGCATTTACAGCTTCTGTCTTTACGCGGTCATGAAGTTCTTTATAAACCTTAAGGAGGAAGCTTTAATCTGTTCCACAGATTAAATAAACTCTACAGCTTAGTCACTGGATGTGAAATAGCTACTTGCTACCTTCGGTGTTTCCGTGTATAAAACTCTTAAAGAGTCTTTTCTGTCAAATTCAGTCTTGCATGCGTTAATTTTATGCATATCTCTTTAAAGAACTTCTATTTATTTTAAATGGGTCAATCTGGAAGAAAGTTTTTGTTCATAACCACTAATTACAGTTAGCTAACTTTCTGCCATTCAAGTGTCTTCCCCAGCCCCTAGAGGCCTTGCTGGCCTCTTCGTAGCATTTTGCATGATGGTTTTTGGTATTAGCTTGACCCAATTACTAATGCCCTAATTTAGATTATGCTTCTGCTTTAACTAATTCTGGATTTTTCTGTTAGACTTGATATCTTACTAGAGCATATTATTGCCTGTCCGAAAACTAGTTTGGTCATTTCTCTTCCTCCAGGAAAGCTTCAGTCTTTGTCTGTCTGAGAGCTCTGGCCGCTTGCCAGGAATCTGAGGGCTTTAATTAATTTGCATAAAACAGGATACTGTTGCCACCTGCTTTTTTAATGCCGTGTGTGGCCCGTGGGGATTGTAGTTTCCAGTATGCAGTGCTCCATACTTAAAGCAGACAGCGATCAAGATGCATCCTTGCACAACTGCTGTAATAAAATTCGCCAAATAATGGTGCTGCGTGAGTTGCAATTGCACCTTTTCCTGAGACACTGTCATCCTTGTGCTGGTGCTGGGAGCTTGTAATTTGTGAAGAGCTTGCATTGCTGCAGCGCTTTAGATTCCAAAGCTTCACAAATAGGCAGAAGTAGTTTCTAAACAGAAACCGATTTGCTAGAGCAGACCTAATGCCTTCCATTGCACTGGATTCCCCTAGTAATAACTGGGTAGCTGGAAGCAGCTATATCCCAGGCATGGTTTTCTTGTTAATAGCTGCCTTGAAATGATATTTAAATGAAAATACCTAGTGAGAATAGGATGTACTCTGTTGCTTCACATAAAGTGCTCTGCAAGTTTGAGCTGCAAGTCTCTACTGCAGCCTGCATATGAGTAGTTCTGCTGGTGTTTTTGTGTTCTGCATATGCCTAGCCAAAAAACTTCATATGCGTTATGCAGGAAATTCAGATTATTTTCAGTGTGACTGAAAAGCTGGAAGTGAGTTGTTCCAGCAAAAGCCTGTCCTATGTTGTTGATGCGCCTGAAGAAAGCAACGCTTAAAGATCTGCTGGATTAGTTTTTCTTTGTGACTGAAAATCAAAATCAGTCACCACTTGGGACTCATCTGTTCTGTGGAAGTGTGTCAGGTGTTTTCATGTCAGCCTCCCCCCTGCCGTCCCCCTGTGCCATCAGCAGTTGTTCTCTGTGGTGTGGACAGAAGTTATAGAAGTAAATTAATGAAATGAGGTCTGTTCTATTTGACCCATTTAGATACTCCAAATTTTCAGTTTTATACTGGAGTAGCCCTGTAAAACAGTAAATGTAACAGTGCATGTGGTGGCCTGTAGCTTTTTTATTCTCTCTTTCGGGGATGCTGAAGGCTAGAGGCAGCAGTAAGCAGCAGGTAAGATGGTCACTGCAGCAGGAGAGCAATTTCACTTACAAAAGAGCAACAAGAGAACCAGTAGCATCTTGCAGTGGACTGGGAGGTGTGTGATTATGAAGTCCAGGATGCCGAATGTTTGCCTGATAAATCTCTTACAAATTGGTTCTTTTATCAAAATTGTGTGGGAATTGTACTGGTTGCTTTCCCAAATATGATTGGCATGGGGGTGGGTGTGCAGCTGTTTGGTAGCATGAGGTAAACCCTGTGGCTGTATAGTTGCTGAATAAAGGCTTTGCAGTTTTAGTAGTTCATTATTAGAGAAGTCTTTAAGTTATGCTGTTTGCACATCTCAGGATTAAAACTGTGTTCCTGAGGACAATTGTTTTTTGCAGGATTATTAACAATTCGGGTGGACCTTGGAATCAAATAGTGCTTAAAAAAAAAAAAGGCAAACAAACCCCCTGGAAGGTTCTTTATGCAGAATCACAGACATAAGTTCAAAAAAATGGCCAATGATACAGAAGTGGAATTGCTGATAAGCCTTAAAACAATGCAATCTGGGGGAGAATAGGAATCAAATGACTAATGTTGGTAATGGTGCATGACTGTTAAATAAACAAATGGAAACTATCAGTCCAGTCAGCATCTGCCTCCCGCTAATGTTTTTGTTGAAACTAAGCATGTGATTTGTCTGTAGTTTTGGTTGTGAACTTGATTGAAAAGATCTTGCAAGCTTTTTTTTCCCCCGCCTCTAATGAGAGCTTAGTTATACTGTGGGATTTGGTTCCAGTGTATAATTTGGGTGCTGTAATGCCTGACTTTTAGGTGTCTGATATGGAGTATGAGACTGAGTAACTGTGACTGCATTTTTAGGATACACTTCAAAATAACTACTGTGAGATGGAGCGCTATTATGGTTAATACATTGCTGATGTTGTAGAATGGGAGAACACCGAGATGCTGGGAATGAATATTTCAATTGGGATTGCAAAGAGTTCTCTGTCCACTTTGTAATCTACAGCCAAGGGTCACCTTCTGAAGCTCTTCATCACCTTCTGATGTTCTTAACACTTCAGATTTCCTTGATTTAAGTGAGGTAGCAGTGGTGCCCAACTCAACAATAAAGCGCTGTGAAAGGGATTTTCAGGTACAGAAACTGTCCCAGCAGCTTCCCTTCCTTATGCAAATCAGTAAATGCTCATGGGGAAAAGATTGCCTTGTTTCCTTGCCCATTTCTTCCTTAAAAATGAGGTCCCAGTCTTGTGCCATGCTATTATTTAACCTCACACCAGGATACTGTGCTTTGTCCTTTCTGTGGTCCCCTGTCTTTTCTGTGACCTGGCACCTGCTGCCTTCGTCCTGGGCTGCAGAAGTGAATTCTGAGTACTCACTGGGTTCTGTAGCAGGCTGGGGAGCTGTGAATGCCACCGCGTGCTGCAGTTGCTGTGGATCAGCTGATCGGCAGGGGCATTGCCTTTGGGGAGATGTTTATTCCATGACTCATCTGAGACCTGGCACTAGAGACTTATGCCCTTCCTGTGTACTGCTGTCAAAGTGAAATGTACATCAGTCTTTGGGAATTTCTCTGGCTTAGTAAAGTCTCACCTATGTAGGAAATGAAAGCCACCCTGGTTTCTGTCCTTAGTAGGAAGAGATTCAAATTGACGTTTGTCAGGAGTGCATAGCGATGGTGTTTTAAGTGGCTTGACAGGGGACCTTTCTAACACCTCTCCTGCAAAGACTAGGCTCATATACTGTGAAGAATGCTGGATTCATGAGTGTGGAGAGAAGGCACAGAGAAACAAGCTTTAAACCTTGTGGTTAAGGTGTTTGAATAAGGTTCTCCAGTTGCTCACATATGACAGGAAAGGTTTGGGGCTGGAAGACAGTGGATTTCTTGCCCACGTGTTAGGACTTTAGTAAAGTTTTCTTTATGGTGTACTGAGTCCTGATTTCCTTCCTGGGAGGTGGATTGTTATCAGTTGGAGGAGTTTGGTAACTGAAAGGTCACCGGAGTTGATTGAACATATCTTAAAAATGATGGTGTTTAGATTGCAGAAGCTTGAGTCTCTCGCTTCTGGATGATGCTGTCATTTTGCAGAAAAGTGATATCCCTATTTACAGGTGGATCTTGTTTGAGGACTGTGCTTAGTGCTTCTGTGTCCTACCTTGAGAGAAGCCATAAGCAATCTGAAAAAAAAATCTCATGTAACATTGCCCCTCNCCCCCCCCCGCAAAAAAAAAAAAGCTTTTATGAGTTCATAAATAAACCGTTTAGCAGAAACATTTGGGACGTGAGGTCCATTTTCTTCTCCTGTGAACCAGTCCAGATGTAAGTCAATGGCATCTTTACTTCTACTGGACTGCATTACTTGGGTTAAATTACAAATCTTCAGGATTAGGTTCTGAAAATGAGGAAGAATCAGTTTGGTTCCTCAAGGTGGAATTTCAGGATTTTAAAGTGACAACTAGAAAAGATGTTAAAGTAATTGAGAAGTTGCTCTCAAGAGTCAGTGACTCATACAGTAAGAATATCCGATGTCTTCCGTTTTAACCAATCCCTAAGGAGTTTTTCTGAAGTTTTTCTCATTTTTTTGCAGCCACCGTATGATACTGTGCCCCAGAGACACATTTGGGTTCAGCCTATGTTCAGATAAACTCTTCTGATTCACAGAGTCTTGCTGCTTTTAAGGCAGCAGCAAATGTGTGTTTTCTGCTGGATGGAGTCAGATGCCTAGGAAATGGAGTTGGGAGCTAGAAAAGGAGGACAATCGTATTGGGCTTTCCACTTCTCAGCCCAGCAGGTTGTACTGTGCTTCCTACTTGGAAATCAAGGAGAGTTGAGACTGTTTAGTACTCGACTCTAGAGCTGCCTCATTATGCATTGTCTTTTTATATAAAGCCTGAACTACTTTTGCCTTTAAAAGGAAGAAGGGAAGTCACATCCAATTCAGGCATCTTAACAGCCATCTTCATGGCATGGTGTGTAGCTCTGTTAATGTTTCTCTTTCCTCCTTCTGCAGTTGCCCCAGCTCCTGAGAAGGGAGAGGGCAGCAGGGCTTACCATGACAAAGGGTGTTTCAAAAAATAGACCCATTTGAAATGGACCTTCAGTTGAAATTAGGTCCATCTTATTGAAACACCCTGTAGTCTGATCCCAGTGATACCTGGGATGTTATCTCTGTCCTTTATCTGCTGGTGTGCTTGTTTCTGTAGCTTCAGTGGCGCTTAAAGGATTCAAACCCTGACTTCCAAAATCCTGACAAATTTTTCAAAATTTTGATAATTTTAGTGCTTCCATGAGGCAGTAGTAGCCCCTGTGTGCCTTCTGCCAATGTCTTAATTTCAAATGACTTCAGCAGAGTATTCTTTGTCATTTCAGATAGTACTGAAAAAGACAACTTTACTTAGACAGGGAGAGTGCCCTTTTTAGGGAAGTGGACTCTTCATCTTCACTGTATGTGCAGAGGCATGGAAGCATCTCCGTAATTTTAAATGTTTCGTGAATGAGGTGGTCCTCGTCTTCCATTTTAGTATTTGAAGCTTGAGAGAAGGAACTGATAAACCTTCTTTGGAAACAACCTGTTATTTCAGGAAACAGCTGAAAGTGTTGTCAATTATACATTGTATGTGCATTTGCATTGCAAAGACTAAACTGTTTAAATTATCTTTTTATTTTTTAAATGTGCTTCTCCTAGTAAACTGGTTTTCCTGTGTTTCACCAAAAGATATTGTAGCATAAATATTATCCTAATGAGAAGTCACAAGTAGTTACAACTCCTAATTAGAAGTTACAAGCAGAGTAGTGTCAGTCTTGATCTTTTTTTGAAAGAGAACAATGAACTAATTGCGCTGATACCTTTCTGAATTTGGTGGCTTATGCTGAATTAAGGCTCTAATTGCATTTGTTGTAACTCGCAACATGGCTCTCCCAATAAATAGCCACACAACTTTTACAAGCTATAATGCAATAATAAAATTGCAGCAGCATCAATCTTTCTTGTACCTTGTGTACAAGGAATGTCTTCTGTTTCAACTCAAGGCCTGTTGTAAGAGCAGGATTGCTGCTAGTGGGCAGCTAGAAGGCTGAAGCTCATTCTGAAAGAGTAACAAGCTGTCCTTCTTATGAAGGGTTGATTTTCCTTGTCTCCTTTTCCATTCCCCCTGTGTTTTAAGAAAGTGGGATGATTTACTGATCATATACAATGATAAAATAATCTGTAAATATATTTCAGGATAATCTGTCAGTATATTTCAGGATGTATTCCAGCATTCCACTGCTGTTAGCTAAAGTCATGAAACATCCCATGAGGGGTACTTGGTAAATGTAGTTTGCCATTTAGACGTTTGTTTTCCAGTTCCTGGGGCAGAGCATATGGCAAAAAAGTAGAAATCTGCTTAAAAACAAGAAAGCAACAAGTGAACCATTCAAATCAGAAAACTGGAATGAAGAACTAAAGTCTTAAAACTGAAATGGCACTATCAAGTGAGAAAACTAGAAACTGAGAAACTATCAGGTGAGCCAAACTTAGTGCTGTAAGGCAATCTGGATGTCTACGTTGATCACCTCCTGAACAACATAAGAATGGTATTCCTGAAAACCCAGTTTACTAGTAGGACATTGTTGTCTTAATTCTGTAGTTGCCCTATATTACAAAAGGGGAAGCAAAAGAGAAAAAACAGTTTTTAAGACATGTAATTTACTATATAGGTATTTTTTTAGCCATTTGTAAACTGTTACAACTGTGACTTAAGGTCTTCAGAAAAGTACTATTTGGCTGCATCAGCAATGATCTAAAACCTGAAATGAGGTTATAGATTTATATTAAAGCTCTAGCGAGGGTGGTATCGTTCTACAACTTAGGCGATGGAATCTGAAGCTGCTTTGTTCTCACTGCAGAAATTCTGTAAGCAATAAAGACCTTTGGTAGATTTGGGGCTGAGGAGCTACAACTTTTTTTATTGTTTTATAATCTATTAGAAAGATGTCAAACTGTTTTGTTGGAACAATCTCTTCTCCCCTGAAGTTAACCTTCTGCTAACTGCAGTGAACGATGAGATTTTATCATCTTTACTTACTGAGACCTCATTGCCAACTGCTACGTTACATAATGCCTAATTATGAAAGAGGAAATTAGCACAAAAGCTGTTCTTGGTGGCTGCCAGTGTATAGTGAGGGGCTTGTTTCTGTAAAGGCAGCAGACAGGCCACGTCTGTCTCGTCATGTTGCTGCTGTGCTGTGCAGATGGAAATTTCTGAAGCAGAGTGTCCTAAAACCTGAAGTCAGTTCATGGTAGAACTTCAATGCAGTACTTCCTTCAAACCAAATAATAATAGTTGTATGAGTGCAAAATGTTTCTTCTATTAAAAAAAAAAAGTGAAGAAGAACATGGAGCAGTAGAAGTAACTATTTTTCAGTACACAGAGTAACTGAAGAAAGCATGGTGAACCACTGAGGTGGTCCTGTTTGCTAGACCCAAAAAATGAGTTGGTTTTTCTATTTCATCTGCTAATTCTCTGAAATGTATGTTCTGAAGAAGCAGCTTTGAATGGAGGAAGATCTCAAGATGGAAATGAAAATTCTCAGGTTTTCAAACCTAAAATCAGAAATGTGTAATTACTTCCAGCTGAAGCTCTTTGGAGTTCCTGACCATGACCTGTGGCAGGATACCTTGGGGACAAGTCTGGAAGTTGTCTGGTTTTGTGCAGCAAACTCCCAAGTGTGAAAGATGATGTCCAAGGAGGCACAGATGTGTGATAATTTGAAGCATCTGGCTTGCTTTGTTGTAGGTGCAGCTGTTGTCACTGCCATCACTGCGGATGGTGGTAACTGTGGTTACTGCCAATAGCCATTCAAGGCTAGAAACAAGAGCTTTTATATTATATACTCCCAATGTGTAAAACTCCTTACAGTGGTAACTAGACTAGTGATTGTAATTTGATTAAAATTAAGAACGCTTGTCCCCTAGGATGATGATCTTAAATTTATGGGCATCTACTTGTGGATTTGATGGGAAGAATTAATGCTAGTAGGGTGAGTCATGGACCAAATGCACACTGAATGTTGAAATATGTAAATTGGATGATTTTATAAATGTAGCATTTCTTACGCAGTGTGACTAAAAACTATTATTAATTTTCGGAGTAATAGAAGACATAATCAGAGAAATTTACTCCTGTTTTTCCACCAAGCTCTTTAAAATTCTCCCTTAAATGGATGCATTTCTTGATTTATTTTTGATAGTCTTATAAAGTGTTGGGTTTTATGTGACTGACTTCACAGATTTTTGAGTTCCAAAAATGCTACTGCTCTATAAATCTGAAATTAGTTTTGTATTAAACACAGTGAGAAATGGCACTGGAACATAATAAGAAAAAGAAATCTAATTTTATCACTTCTTAAACCTTATTATCTCACAAGAGCATTCTTCTGATTACCTGGAGTCGTTTAGCACCATCTGTAGTGCCATGTGTAAGACACTTAAAGTGGTATAGTAGATGCTGAGGATAAACACAGTTAAATTAAAAATGGTTGCTGAGCAAATGAGTATATAATATTTTAGGAATGTAAGAGTCTTCTGTGGAGAGGGGTTTTTATCTGTAGTTTTATTTTCCATAACCCACTGCATTCCTCTTTGCTTCTCTCAGTGCAGAGCTATGGTAGCAATGAAGTGATAGCCACTGGTGTATTTTCTCTGAGAGAATGTTTGTTGTTACCGTACTGTTACTGTTGTTTCATCTGTATTTTCTGCTCAGTCAAGAACTGTGTTACTGCTTTAGCCATGCTTTACTGCAGCCTCTCCTCTTTCCCTGGAGTGCCCACATAAAGAAGGAGAGAGAAGTGCTGTGATGATTGTTCTTACTCTCATGGTGTCAGGAGTTGTTTCAGTCTCCAGAGTTAAACAGCTGAATTAGCTCCAAACCTTTGCAAGCAGCACCTGGGCTGTTTAAGAAACTAGGTGATGAATACAGCGGCTGGCACTCTGGTTAGTTGTCTCAATGGGAAATGCTTAAAACAAAAAGAGAACCTTGCTTGATATGACCTTTAGAGTTCGGTGAGTGGTGACATTCAGCAAGATACTCGTGATTCAGTAATGAAGTAGATTGGCAATTACACTTAATGTAATTTTGATGTATTCTTAAAGCTTTGTTGACCTTATTTTTTTTTAAAAAAAGCTATCTGAATGAGTTGATAGAATCAGTGGAATAGAATTTGCTATTAAAATTCTTTTGTCAGTGTTGCAATCAAATTGCTGAAAGCTGTTTTCTTTTCTGGCTTGACTGTAAATTGCTTTGCACAAAGGTTACGAACTTTTGCTGGCAGTATTTGTCAGCATATGATTGACACTACCTTTATACTTTGATAAGATTACAAATAAGTGTAACTCAATTTTCTTCTTTCTATAACTTTTACTTTCCTTCCTGAAGATTTCCTTAAAAAGTTTTACTAGAATCTGGTTGTACGGAACATAAATGTGTTTCACAAGTCCCTTTCCTGTCTCTTATCTCAAAATGTGCATGAGAAGAAGGAAAGAAGGTCAAGTTAAAATTTTTATAATGAAGTACTTCTCATATGATGAGTAATGGTGTCTGTATTTGCATCACAGCAGCCTTTCATGTTCCAGATCCGTCATTGACCAGCTGTGTTTAGGTGAAAATGTTGTCAAAGACAACATTGCACATAAAAGAAAATAGGTGACTGGCAACAAGGATGAAATAAGTTCTAGGTTCATCTTGAAATAAGAGTGGTTTCTTAAGCAGCTGTTGTATTCTGTGCTGAATGTTTTGCAAAAAGATTCCAATAATAAAAAGACAATCTCACCCCTTTTTAAAATTATACATGAAGAAAATCATACTGTTTTTCCTTCCATCTTCTATCCACTGTCAATGTGTTCTCCCCAGTGTTGATAATTGAATGATTTTTTTCATTATTTCAGTTTACATGCATTAAAAAACCAAACAACTTGATTTTTTGAAAGTATGTAATGCTACAATTTCACAGTATAAATGTATTCAAGTAATAATGTCAAGGTATAAAATAAGAACGCTACAGCTGTATGCCTGAGTAGTCATAGATGAGGCACACGTGTGCCTTCAAAGGCTTATTCCCTTGAAGAGGGCTTAATGTGGATAAAATGTTAATCTACTTCACTCATACTGCATAATTCAGTCTTAAGTAAATACTAAATAGGAAAAAGTCAGCTATATCATACATTTCAGAAGGAAAATTGAGACTTTGCTGGACAGAAAATGCCTTACTTTCCAAACATCTTAAGGGTATTGCAGAAAACTTTGAATTTATAAGTTTAACTGGATTTTCAAGACCTCATTGTACTTACTGCATGTGTTTGAGTAAACAAAGGCAAGTTTTTTTTCTTGCTGATTTTAACTTAGCAATTGATGCAGCTGAAATAATGTGGCAGTTATGTCAAAACCTTGTATTTATATATCTTGCTTCATTTTTCAGTTACAAAAAGTGAAGTGTTCTGTAATACAAATTGTGTGCTCACCTGTAATGCCAGTAGGAAGACATGAGAGGTTTACTTTGGGTTTTTATATTAACTGAATCTGGAAAACACAATGGAGATGTTTACATTTAGAGACCAACCTGAGCTGGGTTTGCAGTGAAGTGTATAAAAGGTATCTGCAACGTACTTAGTGTGTGTTAAGACATGCCAGTTTACCTGTGAAAGTATTTATTTCAAACTTCATGCATTTAAGATAAAAACGTACGTGGTATGTTTTACAGATATTTTTTAGTCTTCTATTTAAGTTCATCTTGTTAGCAAAAGCCCACAGCTGAGTTTGAGGGCTGTGCTGTAACGCTGTAGGACTGCAGAGCTATATACTTTTAACATCTATTTACCAGCTTAGATAATTTTGCATGAGTTATTGCTGGACTTCCTGTTCCTCTTACCTCTACTGTATATATAACTTTTTTATTATTTACTTACAGCTTCTGTTTTGTTACATTTTTCTTGAGTGTCAACTCAGTTCTGTTTTTCGTGTCCCTTTGATTTGTGTCTCAGTTTTTGGTCTTCTCTAAAATACTGTTATTGCATATGATACAAGTTTTGTTCTCTATAGTGTTGCACACACATCCTGTCTGTAGGTATGCTTATGCTTTTTTGAAATTTGTGGTCCTACATAGCAGTATGAGAACTTTCATATTATATAACAAAAACAGTTACTAGCATTCTGTGGAAGCAGCATGGTGCAAGTTAGAAGTATAGTGTTTTGTGACATAATTGTGGAGGTTGAAGTAAAGAGATACAAGGCAGGAGTTGTGTTGTAGTAATGGACCAATCAAATATGTAAAGTGTCAAAAACAGAGATAGAAATGTTTGAGAGAAGAGCAACACTCTTCCTAAAATTCAGATTCTGAAAGGCTTATCTTGGAGTAGCACTTAAAAATTGTCAGCTGTCAATAAAAGCTTTCCTTGAAAGACTGTCAAGTATAGGTTATGAAACCAAGCGATCAATGTGTTAATGTGACCTCCTGCATAAGGCCGACTAATATTTTATGCAGTTAGTGTACAGACTAAGTGTAAATAATAAATCCTTGCAAAGCAGATGGAGGGACAGCTTAGAACAATTGCTAGTAAGCCCACAGTCATTTAGGTTTGAGTGGCAGTCAGTTAAACAGTGCAAAAACTTCAAAATAGCCAACTGTTTCTTGTCTGCTAGAGATCTGAAGATGTTGGGAATGCTGCACTAAAATGAGTACCACTGAGTCTTACGAAGTGTGGCTCAACCTTGTAGACTTAACTGGAAAATGTTGGGTTTTGTAAAATACTACAATTAGTGGTGCATAAGCTTTGACTGCAAAGGGAAGAAAGTTCAGTGCTGTAATGAAAGCCCAACCAAAGATGCTAACATTGACTTGATACACTGGATGGAACTTTGTGTGCTTGGCATTACCGTAATCTCTTTGCTAGGGAAATCTGGAAACCTGGGTAATGTGATATTTGAACTGATGTGGACCTGACTGGGTAAGGAACAGAGAGTTATTGAAAAGTGTCTTGGATATGATAATTATGTTCTGCTTCATAAAAAAGATGCCTTTTCCTAGTGTTAACTTCTTTATATGAGATGTGAATCTTGGGATGAGGCTGAAATATTTGTTGCCAGGCAGATAACTCTTGTTGATAGGCAAGGTTGGTGACCAAAAATCATTTCTCTGGTGAATTTCTGCAGGTGGGTTGCTGTGTCTTGGTTACCATCATAACTAGGAGAATTATTTCAGCTGATTGAGAGTTTATGCACTTGGCTTGGTCAAAGTGAACTTGGGAAAAGGCACCTGTTTTGATCCTGATAGTTTCACAGAGATTCATGTGGTGGCAAGACAAACAGGGTAACAGTAATTTTTAACGTATTATCCTCCTTTGTGTCAATTCCAGAGGATCTAGACTGGCTAATTAGTATATTGTGAGTGGGAGCTGGCTGAGCTTCAGTGCCGAGGAGGCTGTGCATAGAGATCACTGCAGTGAGTTCTGGAAGGAAGCCAAGGAAACATTGTAGGGTTTGCTCAGAAGGATTACACAAAGTCATTCTGATCTGCCTCTGAAATACTAGAGCTGGTTTGACCCTCAGCAGCTGTGAGATGATTGCAAAGGTGGTGCAGGCAAGTGACACACTGCAGTGTCTGTTTGGAGAGTTGTGGCCTCCTCTTCCAGGTGCAGACCCTGCTGCTCTAATTAATGCCTTTCCCAGGGCTAGATTAGAGTGTGCTTGGGGCAGGGAGGGACACAATGATGCTTTATATCTTTCAAGAAATGATGTTGCTCTAAAATTAACGATCCAGTTTTTGTCGTGGAGTAGTTTGCCAGGAGCAGTTTTGTATGTGCTAGCAGAATCTGCATTCACTCTAATTTCATTTCTGCAGTGATTCTTAAAATGCTGTGATTAGTCTTTTGTTTTGGGTTTTTTTTGTTTGTTTGTTTTTTATTTTTAAGTGGTATCCAATAAACAAAAACTAGTAAGCAAACTTTCATTTGATGTGCAGGGCTGGTGAAAGCTAGCACTCAAAGGAGTACAACTAGGTTGGCTGTGGCTTACTATTACAAAATGCTTTACCAATAAGCCTTGCAGAAACCATAATGATCCCTTTTGGCTATGAGAAATGTGCTTAGCAAGAATAGTTGTCCATAAATTTATTTGGTGTTAAACTTCTTGATTAACTGAAAAAAGATCAAAATGTTAGGCGCTATAACAGGAGGACCTTTGTAACCTGAGCTGGTAGACAAGTGAAAGGGGATGTTCTCTCTGAGGTATTACTGTTACTGGGTAAAATTTCAGATCACAGAGGAACTGTATTGTCACCTGTCAAATACCTGAAGTAATATGGTCCATAAGACTGTTTTTAAGGAGAAATGTTTTAGTCATCCTAGGAATGGATCTAAACAATCTGTTAGAATCTCATTAACTACTGTGAAGTTGAAAAGAAAACATACAAGTGTGCAATCATGCTTTTAAAATTATTTTTTAGAATTATCTACTGGCTTAAAAGGGAAAATAAGAATTCTATTGGTACTGCTCTCATTTTTTAAAAACTTACTTTAGAGACCCTGTGCACGAAATTGGATTCTTTGGGATGGGGGTGGTGCCAATTGTATGTACATAACTGCTTATAAATACTTATTTTAGGTGTCTAAATACTTCTAAAATTCTTAGTGTGGGTGTGACAACGTTCCTGTCAGATATATTTGCAGTGACCAATTTTTAGAAAAGTCCCTAACTTGTGTCATATTTTCACATCTAAGCATCTGAAACTTTGAAATTATGCTTGTGTATTATTCAATTTCAATGTATTTATTTTGGAAGATAGATACTGGAGAATTCAGTTCTTTTTTTCTGTTCAAAATCTGTTACCTGAAATGCCCATGAGATGGTGCTGATCAGTCTTGTTTTTGCATAGCAGCAGATCTGTGCATAGTTCTGATTTATGAGTAAGGATGCAGTGGTTATTGTTGCTGTCTTTCTAAGAGAAAAGAAAAGAAAAAATGCAACTGACATTGTCTTGAATTAATATACAAAATACCTATTACTATGCTATTTTAAAGTGTGCATAAAAACGGTCTTGATATCCTTGCTCATCTTTGGGAAGATTGATTTCATGCTAGTTTACACAAATTATAGATTACCACTTAATTTTTATTTCTTAAAAATGAGTTTCTAAATAGCCAGAGGATAAAAGAGCTTTTAAACATGTATACCTTTTGTGCTTCTTTATTTCCTTCTGTTTTTCTCGAAGATCCGTGGAAGTTTTCTTTGTAGAAAATATTCTGTTACGAATCCACACTAGTGTGTTCTGTTCAGTAATGTCTTTCTGTGGGCATTTTATTAGTTAGGTTTGTTTCTGACAGTTTACAATAAGCAGCACAGAACAGTGGGCCTTGGGAGAAATGTTACACTTCTTAACTAAGGCAGGGAGGATGCTCTTTCTTTGAGGTGGACTCGGTGTTAGAAGCTCTGGAGCTGTTTTTCAAGAGGGCACTACATATTTTCAGGTGCAGGATGGGAGAAAAATAGCAGAATAAGAAGTAGAGATTAGAGAATACTGTCATCGTTCTGAAGTAAGTAAATACAGTGGACTGCAGCACAGTAGAGCCAAATATGTTGTTTTACATTCTGCTTCAGGCTGTTCTTACTGGTATTTTGAGAGTAGTAACCTGAATGATCTGGGGGAGTGTGTGTGTGTGTAGATCTGGAAGAGAACAGAGCTGACATAGATGAACTTTCAAGGACAGAGTTATCAATATTGATAGATGGGTATGGAAACAAGAGTTGGCTCTGTGAAAACTGGAATGAAGTGACCAGCACTGCTGCTGTAGTTGGCTAAGCTAAGACAACACTCAAAGAAAGTATCTGCTAAGTATTATTAGCAGAGATTACAGGCCTCTGAAAATGAGGACAGCTTTAGACTTGATGAGTTGGTCTAGCGAAGGTATTCGAAGATTGATTTTGTACAAAGATTATCTTTGTACAGGTTGCTCCAATTAGATCAGACCAAGAGGACAGAAGAAAATCTATTTCCTCTGGAAATTTCTTTCCCTTCCAAATTCTATGAATGAAGCTATGATCAATATTTCTTTTGTGTGTTTTATAGATTTTTTTTTTCCCCTTTGGTGTTTTTTTTTTTTCCTTTTTCAAATCACTATACCTTTGACCAAATAAAAAACCTGATTTATGGCTGACTGTACATTCTGTTCTATCAGGGACTACTAAAACCAGTATTAGGACAGCATAGAACAGAGGATACTGAAGTGCTTGAGAATAGCACCTTGACAGAAAATGGAGGCAAAAGCAGAAGTAGATGCATCACTGTACATAGAGGAAACTAAAAACAAGTAGCAACTGGAAAGCAGGAATTCTTCCTTTTTTTAGGGGAGAAAGAAAAAAAAAATAATAGAAAGTTCTGGCTGAATTTCCTTTGGGAAAATGGAATTAAAAGGTATCATTTTGGAATGTTTAACTTTACCTGGAACAGGAGGATTTGCACATGTGCTGGATATGCTGAAGTGAGTGGGACAGAGTTTAGAATGATGCCAAATTACAGTCCAAGATGATGCATTGCATAGTAGTTACTAGAGGCTGAAAGATGAGCAAGGAGGATTCTGAAAGTCATCTTGGCTATTTTAAACTTGATGATAATGTTGGTGAAAGAAGAAATTATATTGTGTGTGTCCTGATGCTGAACCGTCTGTGTTGGGATGATAATGTATGTGAATGAGTGGTATTTGGAGATCAGATTGATTTAAGGGTAGAAGGGAGGGGTAAGAACAAGTGGTTTTCTAACCTTACTTCACACTGATCAAACAAGTCTATACAAAGGAGGCATTTATGGAAAAGCTGCATGAAGCTAGGAGTAGTAAGTACCAGTGTACATGGAAGAGGAAAACAGGGAGAGGTACGAAGGGAAGATAACTCTCCAGAAAAGCAATCTTAGTTTCTCCTCTTCAGACTCTAGCATGGCTCCCTTGAACCCCTTTGTCCCCTGCAAAATTGCCTTCTGTCTGAAGAACATAAGGAATTTACTTTCAGATTTATTTTTCTCAACACACTGTTTCATTGAGATAAGTCTATAATTTTCATTGTATCTATTCTCTCTTAAGTATAATTCCTTATTCTTTGTCTTCAGATTTTTTGTTGTTTTCTTCTTCACTTCTGTGCATGTTTTCCCATCTGCTATCTCTTCAGTCCTATGTGTCTTTATACTTCTGATTCCTGAAAAAATACTTTGTTGTGGAATTACTTCAGCTTTTATTTGTAGCAAGCTGTGCCAGTTCTAGGCCAGACAACTTAAATGGAGAAAAAAAATTCCTGTGAAAGGAAATTAACAAAATTTCTGATTGAGTTTTTATTTGGGAAAACTGAATTGAAAAATTTTGTTTTGGAATATTTCATTTAACATGAAATAATGCGACAGTGCTTCAGGGAAGTTGCTGATTAGGGGAGGAGTCAAGATAAACTACAAAAGAAATCCTGGAGCTGGTTGTGTTGGTGTCAGAAAAAAATAGTTCAGCTGGAAGCAGGGCCAGTATGAGAGAGGAGAATGTGGGCCTACAACTCATATGAAAAAAACACAAATTTTGAACCTAAATCACTTTTGACATTCTTGAAAATGACATTTATAAGAATTGTTTTTATTCCAAGAAGTATTTTCATTTCATGGTCCAGAAGAACTTACCTCCTGTCAGATACTACAAGTCTCATCTTGAACAATTCCAAGAAAGTACATTTTTTAGAAAATTAAGTGCAGTTCTTCAGAAATGCATATTTTCATTCTCATAGAAAAGTGTAAAGAGAGCCAGAGGTGCTGCAATAATAATTCTAAAAAAACAGCAGCTGTATTTCTGGGGAAATGAATATTTTATAGCTTGAAACACCACACAGCTTAGAATGCAGCACTGTTTACATGGGATTGTTTGCATGGATATTTCCATACAAATGGAAAAAAACCCTAGAAAAATGTGAAACAAGCAAACAAAAAGCTTCCTGTATGGAAAATTGTGGGTCCATAATCAATAAACAGATTGTCTGAATAAATCATCATTTACTGAATTGACGGTAGAAGTCTTAAGTTTCACTCTTAAAAAAATTTAAGACACAAAACCTTAAGTTTTGTGGGAATGTAAATACCTAATTTGCACTTTCTGTTTATTATACATAAAGATGATTACTGCTCACTGAAATGATTGCTCAAGTACCTGTGTGGGGTTTGCTTTACAGTAAGAACTGTTTTTTCCCATCATTCAAACATTTGAAAGAAACAATGCTTATAATATGTTGTAGTTGAGATGAAAGTGGATTTTGGAGTCCCATCCTGTTCACCATGTGGGAAACAATGGATCCTAGTTACAACAAATGATTTTTTTTTTTTCTTAACTATTTAAAGCTAATTATTACCTTACTGAAAGTAACTGACTTTTGAAGGCAGCATCCTGAAATTTAATATTTTATTCCTTCTTGGAATGGCAGCTAACCTGCTCTTTCAACCACTATGTCTGTACTCAGCTGTCAGCATTAACTGTTTCTTTTTTGAGAAGCAGAGAAAGCATCTGACCTACGTGTTTGATTTCAAGCCTGTTTAGTTTTTTGAGGGATCAAGTTAAGCAGGTGTAGAATAAGTGGTTAGGGATCTTTCACTAGCAATTAAATAATGTTTTTCATCAGTTTAAAATGTAAAAAAACTCAAATGGCAGAATTTTCTGACTGTTGTTGTCACTGTAAGCAAGTACTTCTGTGATTTTGTGCCAGCTTATCTGATGGATCACTAGTGACTTAAAAGCGTAGAAACTTCTGCAGTTCTTTTTTTGCAGAAGTTTCTGTTCCCTTCTGTGAGACCCTGAGCCCAGGTGATCTGGAGCTCTGAACTCCAGGTTGCAGAGTAGCTGGTTGGCCTGGGAGTTTGGAAGTCCTTGGGATTGCGTTTTCAGGGCATGTGTTGCAGCTCTTGCACAGATGAAGAGTCTAACAGCTTGTAGGGTCCTCAGGTGTCTCCTGGGTAGTATGGCAGGAAACCAGGTCTGTTATCATGGACAAGTGCATAATTCAGTCAATGATGAGCAGCAGAAAATGTAGCACTGATGGTATGAATTTCAGGTAGCGACGTTCTTTTCCCCTCTGTAATTGTTTTTTCTGAAATGATGGGAAAAGATCATGGAATTGTAACTTTCAGGAAACTTCTTTTTGCATTTCTTTTAGCTTTAGGAAGAATTTTCTGAATTCCAGAACTGCAATGGAAATAGTACTGATCAAATGACTGGTTGTTTTTTTTTAATGTGTGTTCTTTGTGCAGAACCAGAAGAGTGGAAAAACTACAAATCCTGTGAGCTGTATACTTTGTTGCATAATTAAGGGAAGTAGAGAAATGTACTTGAAGTTGGATGAAAGTGTGGTATGAAAGAAACTAGTGGATTTGGGTATGCCTTACACAGAAACCTGCGTGCTGCAAGAACTCTGGAGTTTTGGAACAGTGCCATATGTCGTAATCTTTGACAAAAAACCCCAACCCACTGAGACTTAGTATATAGATAAATTTGGTATAACTGTAATGGTCACAGCTAGCACTTCAAAGTTGTCTTTCTACTTGGGAAAAGTATGGTAAGCTATGCAGAAGAGCATGTACATGCCAGTGTTTTTTCTAGGGCAGATGGTAGTTAGTAGTGCTCTCTGGGCTTTGTTCTCCAAAGTTACACTGGAACAAAAGGTAAGTGTAGACTGATTGAAAGGAAAAGGAAACTTTAAGATAAAAGGCTTTTGTTCTGTGTGGTTTTGTTGTTTTGTTTTGTTTTCTTTTCCTCTTAAGGGCACTTGTATTCATGAATTTCAAGACATTTCTCTTATTTGCAGTGAGATAATGAAGATACTCATGCTGATCTTCGGCTTCACACCTAAGAGACCACAGTTTATACTGTTACCATGTTGCTGTCTTAAAACTTGTTTCATGATTTTTTTGTGGTAATTACTTTTTCTGTTGTTGTATTGGGAAATCCCAGTTATGAGTAAATGTTTACATGTGTGGAGAGCCACAGGAAATATTGTTACTAAGAGCATGGTTTGATAAACATCGAGGAATGCGTCTGTGATTCTCCATAGTGCTGAATTTGCTTGGCAAAGCTTTATTTCTAGAGATAATGTAACAGTAGAAGGAAAGAAAGCAAAATAGCTCCTCTGTTAAAGGCTTCGCTGAATCTCCAAGTTTAGAATTTAAATCAAAATAGTTTACTTGTAAACTGAAGAATTCTTTCAGTTTGTTTAGATGAGAAATACTGAAATCATCTATCGTTTCGAAAGGGTTTTTTATTTATAAATTCTGTCGTTACCCTTGCAGGCCCAGAATCTGTGACTATGATAGATGTTATATGTTTTCTTTGAAACTTGTTTTAGTAAATAAATATAATTTTTATAGGAGGAATGGATTTTAAGAAACTAGGAAGATCGTTGCTTGTTCTTTTATTGTTGTGGGGTTTTACTATTTGAAGGAATTTGAAGGAAACTACGTAGGACTACAGTGGCTGTTAATGCTAAAGAAAAAAAGGAAAATAATTTGCATATGGCATGAAATAGAACATTTTGCTAAAAAGATTATACTGTTCTTTGTTTTGATGGCATTAACCTCTCCTTTTATAATGACACTTTCTTTGTGTTCAAGTTGAGTAGCTTTTGATAGCGGCAGATGTTCTTTCCTTCACTGTCTCACTGAAGCAAGATTTATTGTTCAGTTAATCACACTTCTCAGAGAAAAGAGTATTCTAAGAAACACCATTTCACGTACACCTACATTATTTGAATGTAGCCTTTTTCAGGTTATGTGCATTATCACTTGTGGATAGTAATTTAGTTTTAATTCACGGACTTGAGTGTGTGGAAGGTGTTTAAGCATCCTTCTAAATTCTTAAATCCTTATGAGTGTAGTAATTCCAGAACAAGCCTTTCTAACAAACCTTAGAAGTCCAGATATATGTCATGGCAGTGTTGATGAAGGAATGTTGAGAACTGCATTACTGCTGTGTGTTTCTCTGTTGAATTTTATGTTTAAAAAAATTCTTTTTAAGTTAAAAAATATTGGAGGCCAAGCCTTAGCAAATGCTAGCTTTGCTGGCCAAGTGCTTGCTTCGAGCTGTAATTCAAAACCCTTTTGTCTAACAGTTGTTGCTTTCCTCCAGTCCAAACTGCAGTTGGTCACAGGGGAGTGGGAAGGTCTTGCCAAGTTTTCTGAAGAATACCTGTTAGTTGCTGTTGGTAGTATTTGATTGCAAAATTGAAAAAAAAAAAATAAAAATCAAGGAGAACATAGTTTGAAACTATATTAATTGAGGATGCTTATGTCTTTTTAGGTATAACTTGGTTTGTAGCTCTGGTCAACAGTTAAAATGAGCTTGGTCTGTGCATGTGGCATGTGCATAAGCAGTTTGCACACTGGCCTATGTAGGAGGTGGCTCTCCCAGAGGAACTAGGAAACTAGTGAATGGGTAGAGCTGCTTAGCTAAATGTATAGGCAGATGTCAGACAGCTAGGTCAGAATTATATTGTTTTCTATGGAAATGGAAAAAGCCAAGGGGAAATAAGAGTTGTCCTAAAGGGTGATCGAGAGAACAACTGGAATTTGTTAGGAAAAGAGTGGGGACATTATGAAGAGGAGGGTATATTTCTAAGTGATAGTGATAACGTGTGCAACACCAACAGCATTGGTTTTGTTTGTTTCTGGGTTTTCTTCTTCTCTCCTTTACTGTTGTAACTATTCCTTGGAGCTGATTTCCATTCAGTCATTGCCTGTTTGCTGAGAAAAGGGGCAGAGCCAAATCGAGGTGGGACAGAGCCTTAGAATGGTAGTTGTAGCTTCTGTGCTAGGGGGGAAAAAAACCCAACCAAACAGAAAACTGTTGTGGCAAATCAGGGTGGGGAAAAAAGCTTCCAAGATGTTTTTGCAATCACAGAAATGTGAGCTACTTGTAACAGAAATCAAGTGGCTGAGTCACATTTCTGCCCTTGCTTTCAGCAGTGCTTTCTGTGAATTGAAAGAAATAAAAGAAAAAAAGAGGCTAGTTGTGGAGGCTTTACTGGTGTGTCTGTTCTTACAGGCACCTTTTTCTTCTTGTGTGGTGAGTAGAAATCATCAGTTTAGCAATGTCAGTCTCGCTGTTATAAAAGCCCAGGTGGATGGAGATTGTCCAAACACAGTTGTGACTGTAGTGGGTTTGGTTGCTGCCTTCGCCCTTGCCCCTGTGAGCAGTATGCGTGTGCTAACTAGACTTCTTGTGTCTGAACATGGCTTAGGCTGAAAAGAGGAATTGAGCACCAGCATTGGTAGCGGGTCTTTGAGCTCAGTCAAGTGTTACTGATTTGCTGTTTGGTAAGAAAATGACACTCTTAACCCTTTTGATAGACCACTTGAATCTTGTGCTTTCCTTCTTCAAGATACTTACTATTTCAATACACTTAAAGCACTGACTTCCAGTAATGTATTTTTTTAAACTCCAAACAATGGAGTGGCATATTTGGAGTGGGGTGGGGTGTGGAATTTGAGGACAATAAAAAAAGTAGTTTAATAAGAATAAAGTAAATGAAAGTAAGAATAAATGGAGGGTGTTACTTATTCTAGTCACCCTTCTATTCTGGCTAGGATCAACTGTATGGTTCTCATGTTGATCACAGCTACAGAAAATTAAACAAATGGCAACAGGGAGTTGAGTGTTACGTTTCCTGTAGCATGTCATTCAATGTTTCTTATATCCAAACTCTTAACCATCTCTGCTTTGGCCGTGGCAGCATTCTCTGCCAATTCTGAGAGGCAAGTGTGGTGTTTTCCAGCTGTTCTGGTTGAGGCAGTGTCAGAAATGACAGAAACAGATGTGCTGGTTCTTGGTTTCTGATGGAATTTGTAACCTGGTGCCTTTAGTTGTGCTGAAATTCTTTGCAATTAATCTGTGTAGCTGTGAAATGTGATGGCAGTTGAGGAGCTGGCACACATTTGCTTCTAGCCCGTGCTGTGTGAGGGCTGCAACTTTCAGTAGGAGAGGAAATATTTAACATTACTGTTGCTAAATCTGGTAAAACCTGCCAGAGCTGTATGAGATAACTGATTGCTCACTTCATCTTGTGTTCTTTCTTGGCTTTTTTAGCTTTGTTTTATTCCTCTCATAAGGTTATTCTTTGCTGTTCTTATACAATTCCATGTTTGGAACAAGTTCTGTTTTGTTCCTCTTCTGTGATTTCCTTTGTTCCTTTCACCTTTCTCCCTTGCTTGTAGCTGTTATTCTCTAGTCACTACAAGCTCATAACCTGGTTTTCCTCTTAGAATTCCATTGTTACAGTTTTTTTATGATGTACTTTCAAGTTTCACAAAGTGAATATCCAGTTTAAATCAAAAGTTATATGTGCAATCCTTCACATAACTTTATAAGACTTGCAGGATGCAAACTTCAGATTCTGTGAAGAGTGGTGGCTTCCTTCCCCCACCCCCAATCAACTGTAAAGTATCAGACAGATGTATTGTTTCTGTAGAAAAATATTGGGATCTGTTGTTTGTCCTCTAGCATCTAGGGAAGTGGTCTTCAAATCTTCTTGAT
This sequence comes from Aegotheles bennettii, assembly GCA_013398125.1. Taxonomy (NCBI): domain Eukaryota; kingdom Metazoa; phylum Chordata; class Aves; order Caprimulgiformes; family Aegothelidae; genus Aegotheles; species Aegotheles bennettii. The sequence continues at coordinate 181,077 of VZRW01001850.1, read as the reverse complement.
TTCACACCCCATCAGTAAAAAAATTTTGAGCACACACCCCCAATAATTATGTAACTACTTATTTATAAATTATATATATGTAATGCTGTATTTGTATATTATGTACATTATAAAGCATACAAAATAGAAATTAAAAAGAGTGGAATAAAGATAAAATAAAAAGTATTTTTAATTTTTAAGTTTTATGTAGTACTGATAGAAAAACCTTTTTCTTTCTGCACCCCAGAGGATTCTCTTGCACACCCCCTGGGGTGCACGTACCTCGCTTTGGATGCTCCAGGAGACTTTTTGAGAATTATTTACTTTATTTTTTTTCTAGTTTTTTTAGATTAGGAAGCTGCAACTTTCAGAAGGTCAAATATAATATATTATTGTGCACTAGTAAGCTGTTGTGTATATTTTTAAAAGTATTCCTGTTCAGTGTGTGTGGTATACATACATAAGTGTAATTCTGTAATTGTTTGTACTTTTTTATAATTGGAAGGGGTTTATTTATACCTGTGATTTCCTGTCAATTTGAAATAAATTCAATAATTGAGTCATTAGTAAAACTGAATGTTTAAAGGAAGTATCTTAAAATGCTTTCATATTGAATAATTATTACTGTCTTTGCACACCAGTCTGACAGAAACAGGTATCTTTGGTAATATTTTACATTTACGTAATTTAAAGAAAAAAGCTAGCTGTTAGTTTTTCAGATGCTGAATTCTAAGCAGGTTGGAGAAGGTATTTAAAGACACAACAAGCCTGGGCAAATTGTTTCAGGTAGGGTTTTTTTTTAGGAGTATCCAAATGCATTATTGGACTTGAAGTTTCTTTCTGTCTCTAGCCGTTGCAAGAGCAGGCCGTATTCTCTGGCAGTGGGACTCAAACTACTTTGCCCACTTTAACCTACCTGTCTAACTTGTGTGTGGGCCCTGATTTTTAAGTATATGCAAATTTACACTTATGTTGCTCAGGCGTGGTGTCAGTGTTGCATATCAGGGCGTTCTCTGTAGAGTCATCCTGACTGTGGGGTTTGTTCCCCACTCTAGACTTGTTTATTGATGAGATATTAGAGAAGTTAGCATTTGGGCTGCTTCTTTGAGGGGAAGGTCTGAGATAGGAGAGGATGCAGAGCTGTTCAGCTTGGTGACTGAGGAGTGGTTACTCTGTTTATCTCAGCATACAGCAGATTGATTTGTTTCACAGAATGTTAGGGGTTGGAAGGGACCTCGAAAGATCACCTAGTCCAACCCCCCTGCCAGAGCAGGACAACCTAGAGCAGATCACACAGGAATGCACCCAGTTGGGTTTTGAATGTCTCCAGAGGAGGAGACTCCAAAGCCTCTCTGGGCAGCTTGGCCCAGTGCTCTGTCACTCTGACAGTGAAAAAGTTCTTCCTTATGTTCACCTGGAACCTCCTATGTTCCAAGTTGCATCCGTCCCCCTTGTCCTATCACTGGACATCACTGAGAAGAGCCTGTCTCCATCCTCCTGACACCCTTTACGTATTTATAAACATTAATGAGGTCACCTCTCAGTCTCCTCCAAGCTAAAGAGACCCAGCTCCCTCAGCCTCTCTTCATAAGGGAGATGTTCCACTCCCTTAATCATCTTTCTGGCTCTGTGCTGGACTCTTTCAAGCAGTTCCCTGTCCTTGAACTGAGGGGCCCAGAACTGGACACAGGACTCCAGATGCAGCTGGATGATTTGCTGATTGATATTTCCAGACTTGACCAAAAGTTATGTGCTTGATTGAAGTTATGTGTATCTGGATCCTGAAAATAATCTATTTTTAATATTCTTGTATGTTCAAATAAAGATGTTAGATAACTTTTACAAGTGTAGCTAGGGAAGGAAGTGCTGGGATAATGAAATGGACAATATGGTACAGTGCTTTGCTATGTGTGTTTCATGTGTTTGAGTTTAAATTCAGAGTAATGTAACTCAGCTGACTTTCTACTGGATGTCACAAAATGACAGATTTCTGATTTTTAAAATGTCAAAACCATAAATCATTAGTTTGCTAAGATTGCACTAGCAAGCTATTAAAGAACATGGCAGTATTTACTGTAGATAAATGCAAATTTAAAAAGGCTCTCTGTATCATGGTTTAAATGATTTATTTGCTTTCAATGCATGTATGAATCTGATGTGATGTAAAGATTTAGGATATTTCATTTTCTGTCTGGAGCTACAAATTTGCATATTATTAAACCATCTCTTGTAGCCATATCTTTCTTGGATGTCTTAAATGGTATCATAGGTTAAGGTAGACTGAAAAAAGTTAATTAAAACAAAGCAGAATTTAATGTTATTAATACAGATACTGGAAAGATATGAATTTCAGCTGGATTTAGATATAATTATATCTGTGTCAATATCTGTTGAGATCTAGAATATAAGCCAAACTTGGGAAACTGCCAGTTTTGTGAATACGCCTTTAGCTGCTATTTGGAGCATGTTGAAATTTTGTCATGAAATTGTTAGATTTGCAAAATATCAAGCTGGTAGTCCTTTGTTTCCTCGGGGATTTGAAATAAAGCTTATGGTTGCATGGTGTCTTCAGGATCAAAGGGCCTCTACGCTCTGTGTTGTGCTTTGGACAAAAGCTGGTAGAGAATCAGTTTTATACTGTCTCCTGTTTTCTTCTCCAAACTTGTCCAGTGGCCTGCAGGGTTGCTGGTATAGCCACCGTTTGGTCTGTGTCAGAGTGTGGTTCCCTGTGTCCCTAGTACTCGTGTTTTGTGTCATGTTTGGCAATCCTTGTTTTCATGTCAGCTGTCCCACCTGTTGATGGATCAGTAAAGACTGGGAGGAGGGTAAAATTCCAGTATTGGGCTTGTCTGTGTCTTTCACTTCTGGAATCTATTGTTGAATTTCCAGAAGGGAAGATAGAAACACGGTGGTATGGAGTGCTGTAACTGCTTTGAGTTCAAATGTGTTATTTGTTTTTAAAAGATTCTAGACTGATAAAATAAACGTACGATTGTTTTGGTTTTTTTCTATGTTTGTTTTTGGATAAAATTTAACTTTGTTAGTCATTTCACTTAAAACTTGGGTTGTTCCCTTTATAAGATAGAGATTGAATTTCATTTTTTGGTATGCACTTAAAAAAAAAATTCTAAAAGCTTTTTCTAAAATAGATTAAACCCCAAAATGTATGAAATCTGAGATTCATAGTGTTGCTCCCCCTGTCCCTGTGTTTGAAAACGTTGTGTAGAGCTAATTCCACCTTGCATTGCTCTACTTGCATCGGGGCTTCAACTGCACATTACAAACTGAACTAATCGTATTAGTGAACTAATTTGGTGTAAATATGCTTGCAAGCAGAGTGAGAATACTAGATTATTACCTGAGGTAAATGCAACATCATTAATTACAGCATAATTATATTTTAAAACTGGTTTTTTCCCCCCCCCCCCCCTCCCCATTGTTGGACAGGAGAAACCCATAGGTAAATGTCACCAGCATAAGGATGCTTCAGATGTATTGTACCTACCTGGACAAGAATTTTGCCTTTTTACGTTTGTTATTTGGCTGAGTCATTTTAATGTGTGCGTAGACATAGCTCAGTGCCTTTTTAAAGAAAATTTTTAATGAACTGTGTCATATCTGAGATTAACTGGATAGAAGATATTTGCGGCTCTTTCCTGTGTAAATTGGGTAAATTGTGTGTCTTGTGTAGTTAGCAATTGTGAAGTTGAAGAAACTCTGGTCTTATATAAACCAATACTTAAATGTAAACTTTTCTGCTAATTTAAAATCTTATCCAGTCTTATTTCCTGGAGATACAGCTTCATTCTTCTTGTGACAGAGCATGAAGTATAAGCTGCTGATATAAAGCTGTCTTGGGGCGGGAGAGAATTATACTATGCTGAGGCACTGTATTAAAAACCTGTAGTGCTGTGCTAATGATTTCAAATACAACATTAGGTGGCAGTAGTAGACTCCTAACACCTTGTGAGTGCCTGTTTAATTTACTTTTAGACAGTTTTCCAAACAAGAGACAAACTTGAAGAAATTTTATATTAATACAGAACATTCATGTTACATCATTATCAAGAGAAGCAATGAAAATGACTTTTCCTGAATGATCCAGCTTTGATCACAGTTAGTAACAGTACTGAACAGAATTATATGAAAGCATCAAGGTTAAAGTGAGTGCAATGTTGTTGTGCAATGCAGCTATTGATATGCCTGGTTTAAAATGGACCGACCTTATTTTCAGGGTAAATGCAAGTGTTGACTTTGTTAGGAACTTGGCAACAGGCGAGAAAGCAATGAATTAAGAAAATGTACTTCCTCCCCTCTTTCTTTATCATCATCCTTTTTCCCTTAGAAAGCAGGGGAGATGAGTACTATTAGTATTCTTATTTTGTGGTATAACTGTTGAGTGGTGTTGGATGGGGGAAAACTGGTGACTGCCACCTGAAATTTCAGCAGGAAAAGTTTGTGGTTTGCTCTTTGATTGTTCTTGGGGTTTTTTTGGTGGATTTTGGTTTTTTTGGTTTTCTATTTTTTGTTTGAACGTGGAAGAAAGCCAGGTCAAGGTTGGAGCAATGTTGAAGGGGAGGCTTACAGAAGAGGCTGGAGTAGAGTCTCGTTCTGTGAAAGAGTCACTGGTCACTTGTATATTCATGGTCTTGGGGTACTTTAAATTTAGAGCTACTGCTAAGGTAGCAAATGGCCTTAAATCATCTGTGTCTTGCTGGAAGGTTATTACCTTGGCTTTCACGAGTGGGCCTTCCCACGGTTCTTTTTGCTTTCTATAGTTTTTATGGTTGCATTATGATTGATATAGTGGCAATAGATTGAAGAAAAAAAGGTGAACCTTCAGGCTTTTTCTGTCCCTTTCTGGCCTCCTTGTAACCTTTCTGTTTGTCATGATTTCAGTGACTTAACATACGTGCTAATGTCACTATTTGATATACTTATCCAAACTATCAACAGGCTTTCCTACCAAATGTCCTCTTAGGACTTGTATTTAATGTGTTCTCACCTCCAAGTGTTGTGTTAGTGACAGAAAGGACTGCATGGAAAAGAGGGGGGTTTGGGGCAGGGAACGAATTGCTACAAATTGGTATGTATGAGTTATACTTTTTGCCCACCTTTTTCCTCTTCTGGTCTGTAGAGGCCTTTCCAAATCAGAGCTGTCTTTTTATCCCACTTAGGATGTGTACTGCAGTGTTGACTTGCACTGTTTGTTGTGTGCCCTCAGGGGATTTGGCTGACTTGGGATCACTCATGATCCTATGAGATCCTTACTCTGAAAAGATTTTAGTTATTATACTTCCCAAATCTTTGGCATGTATTTTTGATGATCAATATGTTGAGTTTCTGAATATGTGAAAGGGGATGGAGCCCAGGATGTGGGTTATTTTGGCAGAAGATAAGAGTAAATGTAGGAAAATAATATTATATTTATTGTTACTGCAAAGCATAATGACTGAAATGAATCCATCTTTTTTGTTTGTGTTCTACAGAAGCTGTGTTCAGATTTCATCATCAAGGGATGAAAAACATGAGGGTGTTTTTTGCTTGTTTGTTTGTTTTTAACCTTGGGTTCGACTGATGTGATTTAAAATTGCAGTAAGAACCAGGACTGCTTTGGATAACACAGCTATTTTGTAAACAGAGGTTAAATGCAGGGTGTACATCAAACCTTTAATTGTTGAAATGGCAACTGGTTTAGCTTCAGCACGTTTTTCTTGATGTGTATCTTGTATAAGTACCTTACTCTTGAAAACAGAAGATTTGGGGCAGTTATCAGCTTTCTACACACAGCTTTGCTGGTTCTTATTAAGCATAAGCTTTTAATATTTCCACTGAGATAGAACTGGCCTATTTGACTGCATTTTTTTCTTCATTTTTTCTTTCATGATTCTGAGATCAACATCTTGAGGAAAAGGGAATTCACAGTTTGCTTGGTTAATAGTTCTTTCATCCTGTTTTTTAGGGAAAAAAAACAAGTATGCTTGTCTTGATGTGTAGATTATCTAGTAACCAGAAGAATGAGAAAGCTCTGCACACATGAAGTCTTTTTTGGAGGTTTGAGGTGATATTGTGGAGAACCATCCCAATAGTTCTCCCAAGTATACCCAGTTTGTTTTTTCCAGGAGAAATTCAGAGTGTGGTCTTAGACTTGATTTATTTTTTTTTCTGTTATAGTTCATCGAGATACTTTTCATCAGCTTCTTACAAGCTCTGGGAATATTTTATATCTGCCACTAGGAGAAAGGACTTTCAATTAGATTCCTAATTTAGATCATGATCTTTCAGGGAAGTGGAGCTTGACTGCGCTTGTTCTGAGCTATTTTCTAAATACTGTAGTTCGGTAGGTGCTCACCCAAAGAGTGCACCCTCTCTTTTATATCTTTGATAATTTCTCCCATTTTGTGTTCAATGAAAGGTTCGTTGCAAAGGGGGGTTTTCTGTGTTTAAGTTGGCTTTTTTTTTCTATTTAGAAGTGATGTAGTGCTATTTTATACTTAAAATTAGTGCTGTTATGTTGAATTGTCATTAGTTTGGTTCTCTAAGGGGAAAAAAAAATAAATCGCACTGAATGTGTACTTAAAAATTGCTATAAAGTGTTCTCCTTGTTCTCAATCAGCTAAATGTAGAAACATCTTACCAGAAAGCTTGAGGTACTCATTTAGTTTATGTATTTTTTTGAAGGTAAATATAACTGGCAAAGTGTAAAATTTGTGAGGATATATTTGAATGCTGTGAATACTTCACTTTAAAACCGTTCCTGTGAGCTTATACTTACATGCTGAAGAAAGAAAATGTTATGCCACCCTGTAGGTTGCTATAAAGATTGTTTATGCAGCTCAGCATAGGACTTAAGATACGTTGAATTGGAGAATTTTGAAAAATGTACTGTGCGACATAGGAGACCAAATCATGCTAAAGTGCAAGGAAAGACTATACATCAGTTCAAAGGCTACATTATTCAAAAAAATACAACCATAAAAAAGGTAATAAGATTACATTCTCACACTTCATGGCTAGTAAGGTGCATTAAGCTGCTCAGATATTCATAACTTACTGTGACATTTGGGAAGATTACATTTTGCTGTGCACAGCCATTACTGCAGCTCAGATAATAACTAGCCAATGCATGGACCTGGATTATGATCCCTGTCATTGGAAACAAATTTGTGTTTTGAAGGTTGATCAGTTTCAAATCACCATTAGAAAGGGTTAATATGAAATACTGTGGGGGGTGTGTGTGCTTATGTGTATCTAATGGGTATGCATACATATAGTACATCAACTGCTCTGTGCCTTTGGTATATTGCTTTCTCATGTCAGGTTTTTTTTGTCCTCGCTTCCCTTAAAGGAAATGTTAAAATGGTAATTATTTCTACCATAGCATATTATTTCTAGAATGTACTTGCTGAAATGCTTGTGTTTGCAGATTAGATTGGAAACCTAATTTGACAGCTTCCTGGATGGGTGGTTAGTGATAATAGTGTATCTAGCCAAAAAATGAAAGATTGGCGATGTAGACTATAGGGTGAAGGTAAGGTCACCTCTAGTTGCTGTATATGGTTTTGGTGTGATAATTGATGGTTGGCTGATAGTTAAAACCAAATGCATAAAGAGTTGAATTTCTTGTTAAGAATTAGCAGGTGGCTAGAATTTAACCTTCAGCTAGTCTGTCTGTACACAAAATGCAGTATTTTCTTCATTTCTTACCTTGATGGTGAGAAAGAGAGTGACTTCTTGAGGAATGCTTCATTTTTGTAGAGGATGATAAATTTAGTGTAAAATAAAGTGCACTATTGGTTATGCATTTTTTATTTTCAAAGGTTTTGTTTAGTGTTTTTTGGGTTTTGTTGGGGTTTTTTTAAGGGGGTGTACTTTTCTATTTGCATTTGTTTTGCCATAGTTCTGTGTTAATCCATTCTGTTCAGTGTTATCCCTTGAATTCTACCTTACAGAGTTTTCTTGAGGCAGGCCTCTGCTCCATGTTATGGAAGGGGAAAACTGAGTCTTGGAGGATGATAATGACTTGATAGATTTGTTCGAGTTGACAGTGAGAGTTGATACAGCAGGGGAATATAATTCAAGTCTCCCCATTCAGTTCCTGCGGTTTCCCTAGATAGTAAGGAACCATCTGATAGTAAATTGCATAATTATTTTTGTGACCAAGAAGGGAGAAAATGGAAAAGTGTAAATTACTGTTTAGAAATTGTTGCCATGAGACATTGTCTATTCTGTCATAAAAGCAGTAACTTTCTCTGCTTCTTGTGGTGTTTGGCATTACTGATTTATGCCCAGAAGACCAAAGATTGCTTCTTCAAAGTGACAAGATTTAGACACTTGAGGAAAATGTATGGTAATTTCAGTAGTTAATGAAGAGTGTATTTTCTGTTCTGTTGGGTAAGTTTATCTTCAGGTCCTGGCTAGCTGAGAGAAGCTGTCGGAGCTAATATGGCAGCAGGTTAGTATATGCATTTTTGGGGCAGTTTGATATGGTATGACTTTGGTGAGTGACAGTACTGAGTCTATTAATGGTCAAAGCCTGTGAAAGGAACACCATGTAGGACAGAAATAAAGACAAACTTGTAAAAGTGAGAACGAGCTGAAACACTTTTGATCACAAGTCCATCTTGATCATTTGAATCAATGCCATCTGAATTCCTATTTATGTGCTGGTATATAATGAGTATTATGGCAAGCAGGAAGTTTAATACAGTTCTGAAGTCCAAGAAAAGTTTAAAAAGTGAAGGTGGGGGGAACTGAGATAGAAGAGCTAAGTTAGTACAATCCATCTTTCCTTCAACTGGAATTTTTATTTTATTGAGAACACAAATGAGAATGAAGTAGGTTATTTCCTTCCCCCCTCCACCCCCTTGGCCCGTGCATATATACTTAGTTACTCCATGTACATTCAAACAAAGCCTGGATCTAGGAGACCTGAAATGTTACAGGATTTAAGTGCCTTAACCAAAGCATAGTCTAAGGCTTCAAACAGTGCTGCTGTTTCACAGTCATGCAAATAGAGCAAGAATTGGCTTCTTTTTAGTACCTGTGGCTACTAATGAAACTGGCCATTATACTTAACCAGCTTTATTCAGTATCTCGGGAATGACTCTAAGTGCTTATAAGTGGCAATATTTCTGATGTCTGTCAGCTACCATTTGGCTAGAATTTCCCTCTTATTTGAGGAGTGTTAATCACAGGTAAAGGAAAGCTTTTAGGGCCGCTCCAGGCCATTTAAGGTATCTTAGCTGACTTGGCTCTCTTGCCTGTTTTGACTCACTTGATCTCTTCACTTTTCAACTGTGCAGGGCAGCTCAGGACATCTGTATCTTAAACTAACTAAATATTCTTTGGCAGCAATTGGCTGGTAGTAGGTGGAGCACCTTCGTTGAAGTTACTCAACAGAACTTGAAACAGAGGAAAAATAAGACTTGATATATTGATATTGACCTCGTTATGTAATTTTTTTGTCTTTGATAGCTTGCTTCTTGCCAAATGAATATCTTTAAACATGGAATGGTACTTTGATACAATTGTCTTAAGATTTTTTTTTTTAATCTTTTGTCTGAAAGCTTGTTGGGGGCCAGTTTGACTTGGAAATGAACTTTATCATCCAAGAAGTAGAGGGTATCACCTACATGGTAGACTTGCTGGACAAGTGTGACATCGCCTGCCAGGCTGAGGTGTGGAGCATGTTTACAGCAATCTTGAAGAAAAGTATACGCAATCTACAAGCATGCACAGAAGTGGGGCTCGTTGAACAAGTGCTCAAGAGGATTGATAGAGCTGACAACATGATTGCAGGTGCAGTTTCACTCAGCGAATGACTCAAACAGTATTCCTTTTATGTAAAATCTCATGGAAACATTTATTAGTTGATAGAAATTTGACATTGCTTTTATTAAGCAATTATATTGCTGTTCTTTTCCTTTTCAGATCTCCTGGTGGATATGCTTGGTGTGTTGGCTAGCTATAACTTGACAGTTCGAGAGCTAAAGTTATTCTTCAGCAAGCTTCAAGGAGAAAAAGGGAGATGGGTAAAAGAAAACACAAAATTAAAACTGTTTTTGTAGTGTTGCTTATGGTTTTCCTGATGTTCAGAAGTTAAAAGGCTGCTTGATAACTTAGAATAAACAAATTTTAAATGTAGCAAGAAATACAGGATGCATTCTGGTATTATATGACTGAATCTTTTTGCTTGCAAACTATTAAAATAGAGTAGAATAGTGATGAAATTAAATTTCCTCCTGGGTCTATGGACTAGATTGGTCTTTTGAACACATGAGAATAATATGGTGACTTTAAGCAGGTGTTTTTATGCACATTTTTATAATTCCAGTTATGTGAAATTGAAGTAAAAAGGATTAATTTTTTTTTGAAGATGAAAGAGAGAAATAAACAAAAACAGTCTACACAGGCAGTTCAATGTGCTCCTATTTTCATTATGTTGTTCTTTACCTGAAGATTGGAAAAAAAAATATCTAGTTAGGGATGTGAGAGTTTGTGACAGAAATTGAAATGAAGGACATAAGCTCCAGCTGAAAAATCATATCATGTATTTTCTCCTGTTCTTGTGTGAACTAGAAACAGAAAAGAGGGTCTCCTTTTATTGTTGAGAACTTCATTTCCTAAAGTAAAAAAATATATGTTGTAGAGGCCACCAGATAAAGTTTTGTTTAAAACAAATTGTGCCATAATTGGGAACTATTTTAACAATTGTTTTGCCTGCTTTGAATTTTAATTCAGCTTCTAAATGCTCTGTCTGGTGTAGAGGAAAGGTAGGACAATGTCTCTGTTGTCTTCAAATAATGTAAAAAAAATGTATTCAATACAAAAGAGAGTATGCACAAATAATATACCAAATTTTAAAAAACTCTTATAAATAAATAACTTTGGAGATCTTGTGCAAATAAAAACACTCTAAACTTAACAGAAGGTTTAAACTTAATTGAACATACAGAGTATATTTAACCATAGGTGAATTGAAGTTGTCTCTGTAACATTAACTTTTTCATTTCCTGTCTCTCTGCTATTTGCATTTAATTTCCTTTCTTTATTAAAGACTAAATATAGGGGAAAGGAAGAGAAAAATGCCACAATTGTATTGCAAAGGAGTTGCACGACTCCATAAATCTTAAAATCAGCAGTGCTGTAAAGATACAAAGTATTTGGCTACGACACAAATTACTTAGCTGAATTCTGTAGTGCTGAAGACTTCCAAGCAGTTCTCAGTGTTTCCTCCTCAATTTTAACTGAGATTCATGAAGCACTGTTTATCTGACTATAATTTTGGTACATTTGATATACTTGTAACAGATCAAGCAATATTTAGATTTCAGAGGCAGGCTGCTAATGCGGGGAAAAAGAGCACTTTAAGGAAAAAATCAGAAGTGTAAAACTAGTTTAGATCTACAGTTTAGATTCAGTTTAGATCTACAGAAAAGTTATGAAGTGATAAAAGAAGATGCACAAAATTGTTCGGTCACTGTGACCAATATTTGCTGCTGTTGTGTGTTCATACACTGGATTTGGAGTTTATAGTTGTTGAGTATTACAATAAAATCAGTGCAGAATTAGGGTTGTGGTGGGGAAGTGTTAAGTATTCATGCTAACTGAGCACTAAGTGCTCCAAACTGCTCTTGAGACTTGATTCTTTCTTCACAGAGTTATATATGAGGGGATGTATGTAACCAAAGACACTTTAATCTAGCATATGACCGCAGCCCTTACGAAAACAGTCCTGTCTGCTGATCTTCCCTCTCCCTTTTGCTACGTGTTCCCCATCTCTCTTGTGCTGGCACAGGTTTCATGCAGCCACGATCCAAAACTGCTGTAACTGAAAATTGGTTTGCATTTGTTTTATCCTAAATTAGCTTTCAGCTGGACCAGTTGATTTTCTTTAGCTCCCTGCAAATCCACACGAGCAGTGGTTCTGGTGGGAGTGGGCAGATAGAGGGAGGAACCAACATTCGGGGTCAGTTTCGTTTATGCTGGATCAAAGTGGCTCAGGCCTTTAAGTCCTTAACTTAGTTATTAATTGTATTTCACTGCACCTACTGTGTATTGTGTGAAGATATCCACGAGTCTTTGTTAATGTTGTTTATTGAAAGTGCTAAGTGTCTTACCAGAGTATTTCTCAACCATGTGCAAAGCTTTAAAATGTGCCAAAATTCATTTTTCGTGTGCATAGGATTTTCTTTCTTTATAGGTGTGTTTTGTTTATTTAAAAGTGCAATAATTCTCTTTGTCAGCCACCACATGCTGGGAAGTTGCTGTCTGTGTTAAAACACATGCCTCAGAAGTATGGACCTGATGCCTTCTTCAACTTTCCAGGAAAAAGTGCTGCAGTATGTAGATATTTTAAGTTTCTTCTGTATTTGTTTGTCATTTTATTAGGACCACTGGTTATTTTCACTTGTGGTGTTCTTTTGCTTCACTGTCATTGTCACAGATGTAGTTTTAACTAATTTTTTTTCTCTACCTGACCCCTACGTTCTACCTAAATAAGTCATGCTTTTAATAAATGTGCATTATCACTATAGAAGGACAAACACTATTATCTAAAGGATGGATATAAATGAGGCTTTTTTTGGTTTGTTTGTTAATTTTTTTTTTCCAGACTGGTTAAGTTAAATCCTGTTGCAAGGAGAATCTGCCTGCTTTTCGCTCCCATATTTCTGTGGGAATGGTGTGTGTGTTAGTATCCAGTATCCAGTATGTGTGAAAGTGGCTTTGTGGTGGCTTGACCTTGGCTGGACACCAGGTGCTCACCAAGCTGCTCCATCATTCCCCCTTCTCGGCTGGACAAGGGAGAGAAAAATACAACAAAAGACTTGTAGCTTGAGATAAGGCCAGGGAGATCACTCGCCAATTATGGTCATGAGCAAAACAGACTCAACTTGGAAAAATTAATTTCATTTATTACCAGTCAAATCAGAGTAGGGTAATGAGAAATAAAAACAAATATGAAAACACCTTCCCCTCACCCCTCCCTTCTTCCCAGGCTCAACTTCAGTCCCGATTTCTCTACCTCCTCCCCTGAAGTGGCACAGGTGGACGGGGAATGGGGATTGCGGTCAGTTCATCACACATTCTTTGCTGATCCTTCCTCCTCACACTTTTTCCCTGCTCCAGTGTAGAGTCCCACCCATCAGAGAGTCTTCCATAAACTTCTCCAATGGGGGTCCTTCCCATGGGGTGCAGTTCTTCACAAACTGCTCCAGCGTAGGTCCCTTCCACAGGGTGCAGTCCTTCAGGAACAGACTGCTTCAGCATGGGTCCCTCAGTCTGTTTCACCATGGTCTTTACCGCAGGCTGCAGGGGAATCTCTGCTCTGGTGCCTGGAGCACCTCCTCCCCCTCCTTCTTCACTGACTTTAGCACATGCAACAGAGCTTGGTAATAGACATGTTTTTGTTCCTTTTGTCTATTTGTATTTGGCTTCTAATAATTGTGTTGAATGCTTGAATCATATGTGATATCGGGGTGCCTCAGTAACCTTAATGTGGATATTCTCATGTATTTTTAAATTAATAAGTCTTAGAAATTTAGTATTTAATATAATTATTCCTGAATCCATTGTGAGTTAAACCAAATGATAGTGCTACCAGTTCCCAAAGGCTGGGCTCAAAGACATGCAGACTGATTAGTTAGCTGGTATAGAGAAGGATTTATAGCATTTTTTTTGGACAGGGATAGCTGAATGGAGCGTGGGAGCATAATAAGGAGTCTGGCGACACTCAAGTTCTTTGATGTTTTTTGTTCATTGGTATTGATCATCTGGACAGCATCTTTGATCAGAGGTTATGGCAGTTGTAGTTGAAATGTGTATTGCAAATCTGTGCAGCACAACAGTGGAAAGTTAATGGTAATGTAAAAAAAACCCAACCAAACAAAAAAAACTCACACAATAAAACCCAAATGTTTGAAGCAGAGGGCCCTGCCACACAGTTTGTAACTTAAGTGTTTTTGAGCTAACATAAAACCAGTGTTTGATACAAAGATTTTAGCTGGTGGGGATTGTATTACCTTTCTTTTTAGGAAGTCTCTGAGTCTGCCATATTCTAACTGGGAGGCTACATAGACATGAGTTCAAGAGAGAAAAGAATCTGCTAAGTGAAATCTATATGATTCTCTTTCTGTGGCCAGCTTCTTTTCATAATCAGTTATTTTCTGAATACCAACTCTATGTGAAAAGAAGTTTATAAATCTGATTATTCTGTTAGTTTACCACAAAACCAAATCGACTTGAATTTGCATTTTTAGGCTGTGAGGCTTCCACTAAAGCGCTTAATTTTTGAGGTGTAGTTTGCTATTAATAAATTTCTTTGAGATATAAAGACCAATTTTTAAATATTTAGAACAATTAAATATTTTAGCAATTGAGTGGAAAAGGCACAGAAGTTAGGCCAGATTCTTTTTTTAGGGTAGAGAAACTGTACAGACTTGTAGTGTGTATCTGTGTATTTGTAGTATATATCTCAAGCTGTATACTCTTACTATTGTGATGTTGGTCTTTCTACATTAACAACTTTTTGCTCTCTTTAGGCTATTGCCTTACCTCCTATAGCCAAGTGGCCGTACCAGAATGGTTTTACTTTCCACACTTGGCTAAGAATGGATCCTGTAAATAATATCAATGTGGATAAGGATAAGCCTTACTTATATTGGTGAGTAAAACCATATTTCTCATGTTCAATTTCTATTATTTGTTCAATGACTTCTGCTTTCATCTGTGCATGTGCTGATTTTGTTCTTATTTGTTAGTTTTCGAACAAACAAAGGACTTGGTTATTCTGCTCACTTTGTTGGAGGCTGCTTGGTTGTAACATCTATAAAATCAAAAGGAAAAGGTTTCCAGCATTGTGTAAAATTTGATTTCAAGCCACAGAAGGTGAGTGAAAATAATAAAATATTTCAAACAGGTTTCATGAATTTAAAAATGTAGCCTAGAGGGAGTGTTGTAGCTATAGATTTGGCTCATCTTTCTGTATAAGAACAGTTACACTGTTCTGAATTTGTGTTCTGAATTCTTACTTCTTTTATTATTACTTACGAAACATATAAGAAAGAGCTAGAAAATGCAGTTTACCAGACAGTTATGACTTTGTGAGGCTTGTGTGAGTTCTCTGAAAACTCATAGTACATATTAATGGTTAACGGCTGGACTTGATGATCTTTTCCAACCCAAATGATTCTATGATATACACAGCATGAAAGTTACAAGGCTTGTGATTTTTTTATTTTTCCTTCTCTGCTTATACTGTGTTTTCTCCTGCCTCCAGACATTCTCTTCTCCTTTTCCTAAAGGAAAGTCATCACTTACTTGATGGGGACAAATGCATTATTATTTTAAGAAAGCATGATTACTAATCCACATTTCATTTTCCTAATCAAGTTAGTACCATTGACAGGAGTTTGGTCTTCTTACATGTGGAAGAACAACAGACTCATTTTTGAAAGAATGTTAAACTTTGTGTTTGTTCAGGTTGTCCAGAAAATAGTATCCTTGATTTGGTACTTTATTGTATATATTTCAAATGTTAGAATTAAAATATGAATTGATTTTATTGCTCGTGTTCAAGGCTTGGTTGCCAATGAAGTAGTAGTATGCTATGTTGAAAATATTTCCTTTTTCACTTAGATATTCTGCTAATGTTTCTGGAGCAATTGGTGTAAACATTTTGTGGGAGAACAGGCTTCCTCAGGAATTTCTTATCAGTAATCCCTTGCTGTAAATATGGGTTCTGTTTGTGATACAGTCTTTAGTCTGGAGCCGTCCTTGCTCTTTGAAATGACAATATTAGCAGTAGTCCATCACGCTAAGAGTAATCCAACTTAAAACTTATTTACACAATGGTTTCAGTGTAAATTTGGTTCAGCACTGCTGTGAAGATTTTTTGAGTTCTATGCCATAAATATTGTTTAAGCTTCTCTGTCTACTTTTTGTGAAAAAAAATGGCATATTATCCTTTGACATAGCGATGCAAGAAAACACACCAATGACTGAATCTTTTCAACTTAAATCTTTCAATCTTAATTTAATTCATATAAATAGTTGAATTTGTTCTACTGTGCCCCATTTTAATGCATAAGCTACTTTAAGTGTCTATAGAATTGTATCAATTGTTTTCTTATCATTTAGTGGTATATGGTTACTATAGTGCACATCTATAATCGCTGGAAGAATAGTGAACTTCGATGTTATGTGAATGGGGAACTGGCATCTTATGGAGAAATAACATGGTTTGTCAACACCAGTGATGTAAGTAGCCCCTGTATACTAATATCTATAGTTGATAATCTTGATGGATTAAATAGATATCCTTTTTCCTTTTATTAATAAACCTTTCCCATTTTATGTATTTTTTTAAAAAATGTTGAAATAAAGTTAACTTTTTGGTAGAGGAGTAGGTTCTGCTTTTGTACATCTCAGAACTTAAAATTGTTTCTGCTGAGACCCCCAAATGCTTCTTTAAATAAAGACAATAATCCCTGATAATATGTATGTTCTTTGCTAAATTTGCTTATGTTGCATGGATTAAACCCTTCTACTGCATTCTGTTTCATTTTTAGACATTTGACAAATGTTTCCTGGGTTCTTCAGAAACAGCTGATGCCAATCGAGTGTTTTGTGGGCAAATGACGTCCGTTTACCTTTTTAGTGAGGCTCTCAATGCTGCTCAGATCTTTGCCATTTATCAGCTTGGTCTGGGATATAAGGTATCTTAGAATTGATTATAAGGTTTCCAAAGTCTAATTTTGACAGGACTCTTTATGATGGGTTTTAATAATGTTGTGACACCTCTGTGTCATTCTAGGAATGTTCTTACTGTGTAATCTTCTTAGTAAACTCTTCCATGTTTCTTCTATAAGCCTACGTCTTGCCTCTCATTAAGCATTAATTCAGTTATTTAATTTCTTATAAAAAATATATTTGTGTTTCTATTCTCAAATTTTCTGTGTTGGTGGTTGGGAGAGGGAGAATGCCACTGTTATCTCTGGTTAGGTTCACTTTTTCGTTGAGGCTAAAAACTGTAGATGAAGTATGATGCATTTGTTTTAGAAATGTAGCTTTGGAGTTGATTGTGCTAGTCAGTTTTTTTTAATGTATGAAGTTAGTGCTGAGGATTAGTTTTGTTGCAGTGATTTATTATTTGTTTTGCCATTGCCTGAGGGGCAGTAATTGAAGACTGTTATTCCCTAGCAGCTGTACAAACATACACTAAAAAAGATGGTTCCTATTCTATCTGCTCCTCAATTATTAGTTCCTTCTGAGTGAACATTGCTGACTGTCATTCTGTTTCCTAGCTAATGTGTTTCTTTTACACTACCCACAGTTTTGGCAATGTCACTCTTCAGGGGTCAAAAAAAATTCTGCAGTTTTAACTCTGTAAAATTGACTTTGAGTCAATGTTCTTATGAGACCTCTTCTTTCTGGAATATTGCTAGATTGAAAAATCAACATTTTAGTCATTTTTTGGCAATAGTTATGTTCTGAACCTTATTCTCAATGTGTGTAATCTAATTTTTTTTCTTTTTCCTTTCCTCAACCCTGCTCCTCAATCCAGGGAACATTCAAATTCAAGGCAGAAAGTGATCTCTTCCTTGCTGAACATCACAAATTGTTGCTATATGATGGCAAACTGTCCAGTGCTATTGCTTTTATGTACAATCCAAGGGCTACAGATGCACAGCTGTGTCTAGAGTCATCCCCGAAGGATAACACTTCTATTTTTGTTCATTCACCACATGCCCTCATGCTGCAGGTATTTCAACATTTTCATGGATTTGGAGGATACAAATGATTTCTGTTTGAAAACCTAAAAATCAAGTTTTATAGGGATTTGGACAAGATAGGGAACTGCTGATAGGTTGGGTTTTTTTGCATTGTCCCCGCTGCTACCTCCCCTTTTTCTTGAATTAATGTGGATGTACAGGAATCCTAAGAGAAAAGTTTATTTTATCAAAGTTACAACCTAAAAAATGTCAGTATTACAAAGACTGTGTTAGCTTTTCAAGAAAATCCTTCTTCCTCATTTCTGACATATGTTCACTCCCTTACAGATATTGCCTATCTCCAGTTCTCTGCCCTGTTCATACTCTTTTCTTCCCTATGCTTTGAATGCCTTAATCTTTTAATTTGTCAGAAACTTTTTATGTGTTCTATGGTAGAGTTTCTCTATTACTAAAGGCTTGTTTTAGAGTTTATACACCACCTTCTGTATATTCATTTGAGGATCTACACTGTAGACTGTATCTAAAGCAGTAGGTCAACCAGACTGAGCATTTAATGTGGCTGTGACAGCAGTTTGTACTACTTGCTGTTTCTTTTTATTTGGCAATAATACAATTTTTATATTGAAGAAACTTCAAACTATTTCTAACAAACTTTTTAACAGTTTCTGGAGATTTCATTTGTTTTTTCTTCATTCTTCTTTGCCAGGATGTGAAAGCAGTCTTAACACATTCTATTCAAAGTGCCCTGCACTCCATTGGAGGGGTGCAGGTACTTTTCCCTCTCTTTGCACAGTTAGACTATAGGCAATATTCATCGGACCATGTTGACACAACCGTGTGGTGAGTGCACGTACTTACTGTGTTCTCTTTTTTGTTTCTTTTTAAGTAAAAGAAATTACTTCTTGCTCTATAAAGTGACATGGTGATTTAAATTGTCTTGTGCAACAATGCATTATGTTTAACAGCAAAAAGGTGGCCTAGTTATAGGCAGGACCTCAAAGCGAAGTGTTTATTTGTACCGAATTTTCTATTAAAGTTCACATAGAATAAAAACGTGCACATTTTTGCTTCACAGTTTTTGTGTAAAACAGAATTACAGACAATTCTCATGAGCTTATTCCTGTCATGGAGAAAATCCACTGGGGAAGGCTTCAAGAGAAGCTCCAGGAAGGATGAATTTTTCAGCTACATGGAGTTATTCCTTGGATTTTATTTTTTTTCTTTTTTGTTACCCTCAAACTTCTTGGAAGATACTGCTGTTGAGTGTTTCTGCCAGGCTTTTACCCTGGTTTCAGCTCTGTTTCAACTCAGTCCAACTTCTGAACATCCTGGCACAGAAACTGGGGGAGCTCCTAAGTTAGAGTAGTATTAATAACAAAGGGATTGCTTTTTAGAATTCAGGTGTAGTTTGCTCTCATTCATTGCAAGTAGAGATTCACAACTGTTTAAAGATGATCTACATCCATATTGTTCCTAAGAAGGGGTAGTCACAATGTTCCTGCAGCTCATTTGTACATTCCTTGGCCTCTTGAACTGGCTCAGACTTGGGCATCTATGTAATGAGTCTGGGATTTGATTCAGTTGCAAACTGGCCCTGCAATAGAAGAGTTCTCAGCTGGCTAAGGTCTTGATTCATAGGCACTAGTGCTGTGACACAAGGGGAAGGACATGAACGTTCTTTCCGGCAGTAGCACAGAGGTGAATTAGCTTGAACCAATAGCAGAACTGTGTCTAGAAAAGTATTTCAAATATCTGCTCATCTGAAAGAAGTAGGAAGGTGAATGGCATTTGTTACTGATCTTGCAGAAGTTTGTAAGTGAAATACAAAACAGAGAGAAGTACACACTTACCTGCTGCCTTTTTGAAAGAACATGTTTTCAGAAGAATTTTGCTATTGTGCAGTTAATTCAGAATTCAGAATTTCAAGTTAGAAATGCATTAATTAGAAACAATAAGTTACAGCTTTCAAAATTTAGTCTTGCTTTTTGTTTTAAAAATTCTGATCTGAGCATTTATATAACACATTAAATGTATCTTTGGGCTGTGTGATGGAAGCATTAAGTTGGAAATACTTTCTGTCTCATTGTAAACCTTTAAAACATTTTTCTTTACTAAAATTTATTTTTCAGTTCTACTTTATTGGCTTTCATCATGGAGTTGTTGAAGAACTCTATTGCTATGCAAGAACAGATGCTTTCCTGTAAGGGCTTCCTTGTGATAGGATATAGCCTAGAAAAGGTAAAGCAAATCTTTCTTAATGTCTTACATTAATGTTTATATTTTTTGAGAGAGAAATGCTTTTTCTAGGCTGTTGCAGGGCTCTTTCTTAAGCAGATCTTCTTTTACAGTCTTCCAAAACCCATGTTACCCGAGCTGTACTGGAACTTTGCCTTGCCTTTTCAAAATACCTGAGCAACTTACACAATGGGGTGCCCTTGCTGAAACAGCTGTGTGATCATGTTCTCCTTAATCCTGCAATATGGATTCATATCCCAGCACAGGTAAAATTGCTTATTCTTATGAATAAGGTATCTTATGATGTATTGATTTGGAAGTGTTGAGACTAAGCCTGGCCTCCAAGAATTATGGGTTCCGGCTGTCCAGCAGAAATCATACAGAAACTGTTTTCAGTCTCTGCTTTTCTGCATGTAGCTGTCTATCAGGTTTTGCAGACTCCTGAGGTTTTCAAGGAGTTCTGCAGAACAGAGTTGGGAGTGAATTCTGGTTTCCCTGACCCAGTCAGTGTTATAGATTGAGAAGGAATTTTGGATGAGTTAGTTGGCAACAACCCAGCAATTTTTAAGAGAAATTATCCTGGGTATCAGATTTGAAGTCTTCATTTAAATTGACATATTCCCTGCAGAGTATTTTTGTGTTGGTGAATCTGTGTCCTCTTAGAGTGAAGAGCATGGATGGAAACTTTCCAGTTGGTTCTACTTAAACCTTCTTACCAGTGTTTTTGATCCCCTCTGTAAGGGTTTCTTTTGAGTTTCAAAAACTGAGATGGTGCTAACAATTCTAATGTTGAAGTTGTTGTAAACCATTTGTTTGCTACAGCTAAATTAAATTATCAAGTCTTATTTAAGTCATTATTTCTCAGAAGAAGGGAAAATAGATATGTGAATAATTAAGCCTATAATGAATACTTAAGCCTATAATAAATAGGCACCTTTCTATAATACTCCATGTGTTACCCTGTTTGGAACAGAGAGGTTGGATTGATGATTTCCAGAGGTGTCTTTTGATCTCAGCTATATGTCACTGTGTGTATAATACCATGCTTTCATGCTCCAATGAGCATGGATCAGCTTGAAAAAAACATGACACTCTAGTTTTAGAAATAAAATGAATTTTTTTATCAGTTTGCAAGGGTTTTAAGAGCTTTGTGACTGCACTATGCAGTGAAAATCTGTTTCTTTAAGACATTTTGATAGATGAAATTTAGGAATGCAGTTGTCTGATGTGCTGCTATTTTGCTTTAATGATTTTTAATCTCCTGATTGGGTGTTGTAGGTTCAGCTGATCCTGTACACTTACCTATCTACTGAGTTCATTGGCACTGTTAACATCTATGGTGCAATCCGGCGGGTTGGGACAGTTCTTTTGGTCGTGCATACGCTGAAGTATTATTACTGGGTAGTGAATCCTCAGGATCGCAGTGGTATAACTCCCAAGGGCATAGGTATGTACTAATTTCTACTCTCACAAGCTGGTGTTTGTTTAAATAATACAAGATATAGAATAGAACTGTAAATGTTCCAGAAAGAATTTTATTTTGATTTGATGCGTTCACTGTTAACAGTTTGAGCAGTGTGCTTTTGTCCATAGGATGTTCTCAAAAGCTTTTTATCAGAAACTAATGGAAACTTTCTTCAGAAGTCATACCCTCTGTCACCAAAGACCTGTGTGAATTAATACTAAATACACTTGCTCAGAGAAATGGTAGAATCTTGAAAGTGTAGAGCTCTGCCTGGGAATGTGGTCTCTTTATGGAGCTCATTCCATTACTGGACAGACTTTAAGTGCTTGTAAGATCTATTGATAATAGCAATATAGCTGAAAACAGGCATATTGAGTCTACCTGACAGGTGTAGGGATATGAACTTGTTGGAAAACTGCTTAGTAAGCGTGCTCAATGCAGACAGTGAACTCATGCTGAAAGAAGGAACAAGAAATTTAGAACAGGTACTTAGTACTTGTCATTGACACAGAACACAGAACAAGAATATTGACTGATCCTAAGAAAAGGCGATGAGAATAGCCACTCAGCTCAATATCCAGTACTGTAAAAGCAACTGGGAGAATTGAAATGTGCTCCAGCATAACATAAACACACGCAGATGGAACTGGCACAGATAGGGGATTTAATGCTTTTTGGAAGTACAACTTCAGAACTCTTCTAATTGTTTTTCTGTGTGTTACGGGGTTGGGCACACAGCCTTGGCAAGGGAGAATACCTTACATCTCTACTCTCTTCTGTAATGAAGAAAAGCCCTGGGAATTTCAGAGAGAGAAGCAGGTGATGAAAGAGAGATAGAGGTACTGGGAGTGAGTGCTCCCTGGATGTGCCCAATTTCCTACCACCAACTTCTCAAAGTGATCAACCATTCCTGTTAGAGTGTTGCAAAGGTAGTTTTGTAGTATTTTACTTCCTGCAAGGAGCAAAGCATGTGTGTGTGCTCCTTTTTTAGTGAAGACAGGGATTTACTTCAATAGTTTCTGAACTGAATTATTGAGCCTGAGGCAAGTGTATGTGTGGGATAGTCTTACTAATACAGTTTAATGGCTTATTTTGACTAGACCAATCTATATTGAAGAGAACTGTTCTTAAACCAAATATGCCTGTGGGCCTATACTGTATAAAACCAGACTCGTGTGATCATTTACATTTGCTAGTTTGCTTGCTTTTCCCTGATGATCATAAGAACTGTGAACTTATAAGCAACTGTAAAAACTATCCCTATAAATGTATTTGCAACAGTTCATTTGCTTTCGTTATGAAAGCTTTTACTTGTCTTTGACATTTGGTTGCACCTGTTTTTTTAAGCTCGCCTCTCCTGGGAATTCAGTGTTTGAGTATTTAAAATGTTTCAGTGAAGGTCTGCTTTACATAGGAATGCCAGAAGCAACTCCTTTTGCCTCTGAGTTAACAAATTAAGTCATGAGTTTCAAGGTAATCTTTATATATAGCATTGTAAGATTGATTTTTGTTGTGCATATAGCCAATGTGTAATAATGGCCTGTCGCTCTTCCTTTGAGCATTAGCAGAAGAACTTTAAAAACAATTATAAACTGAAAAAATAGAAAATCTGAAAATTCTGATAGAAAGTTCTGATATCAGTCTTATTCCTTGCATGAAGTTGGTTCATAGACACTGCAAGGAAGTGTTAAAATCATTAAAAGAATTTAGAGAGGTTTAGAAAACAGTATTTAATAAAAGCTTTAGTAGAACCTCACTGGTTGAGCATTTTTTTAATAAACAGTGATAAAAACACATTGCTATTTTGCATCTGGAGTGGAGGAAAGATAACTTTACTTAGACTTGTGCCCTCTTCACCCAGAAAATGCCTTCTATTTGCATCCTATGCTAATAACAGCTGTTAATTTATATTTCATATATCTACTTTTCTTCTTTTGTAGATGGACCAAGGCCTACTCAAAAGGAGATTTTATCTCTGCGAGCATTACTGTTGATGTTCATTAAACAGCTAGTGATGAAGGTAGGATAACATTGTTATGGTAGGATATCCAAGTTTCCTTTCATAAATGCACTTTAATATAGCATTTTTTTTTCTAAGCATGTTGAATTTTGTAAACAAATAAATAAATAAAAATGTCATGTAACATGCATGTTTTAGATGTTGCTCTTGCCACAGATAACAGTGCTAAAGATGCATTTTTCTCCCTTTCAAGCTGTTTTTATCAAAAGTGAAGCTGTTAAATCATTAACTTGGAAATGTTTACTACGGGGGAAATAAGTATATAATTCATATTTTGTTTCTGACAAGAACAATATCACCTGCATCAGAAGAAGTGCTTAAAGACTAAAAAGAACGTTTGACATTGTATGCTGTGGGCCAGCAGGACAGATGATAAGAAAAATTCTATCAATAAGTTTCACAACTCTTTGTTAGACATTAAAGGAATATTGAAATCCTGCAGTTTAGTGCTTATAGAGTTTTCTTAACCCCTTCCTATTCCAAGCTCTGATCTCTCTCCTCTTCTCTCCCTTTTGTAGACCATCTTTTCTGGGTTTGAATCTAGCTCCCTTTTCCCCTCTTCCTCTGTGTTGCTAAGGGACCAGGATGCTCTCTGTTTCTGCCCTTAAACCCAGCAGGTTGGAGCAGTAATTACCAGAAAAGTTCTGCTCTTGGCTCTTGTACTCTTCTTTAAAATGGATGTTCTGTAGTTGAAGTATCAGGGACAATTTAGCTATCAAACTCTAAAAGACTTCTGTCAAGTCTTAGCTTAATTTTTATTTTATTTATTTATTTATTTATTTCAATTTCTGTCAGAGATTTGTAACTTGGATAGTTTTCGATAGAGTTTCACAGTAAAATCATGTCCACCATGTAAGTTTGATTCTTCTGCAAGTTTTCTGTTTGTACACAGTGGTGCAACATGTTTCAGGGAAATGAGAGACTTTTTTAAAAATAAAAGCCCTAGAAATGAAGCAGCCTGCTTTTCCCTTCCCTCATACTGTTCTTAGAGACTGTTGGCTTTTATTTTATTTTCAACAAAAAGACCTCAATTCATATTCCTGACCTAGATGCCATAAATGATTTAAATTTATGCTAAGTTGATAGCAACTGTAGATAGGATTCTGTAATGAAAAATAAGAAACAAACTCAACTGTAGGCATAGTTAACAAGCTTATAATTAAATATCCAGGTCTACTTTTGAATCCTCTTAGCCACCTTAATTTAATTCTTCTATTAATAGGAATCTCTCAGTTCAAATTATCTGTATCGATTAACATGTGTTAATCTAACAATTTCATGTGCTATATTATTATCGATCTTATTTTTATGCCTGTATTGGAGTTGTCTTAATACACTTTTATAACCTTCAGTGGGTATTTTTTGGGCAGGGAAAATGCTACCTTCCATCTATGAAGCTATTATAGTACCAAGTGAAAACAAATTTGTCTTGTGGGACTTGCTCTTTATATAACCATGGCTTGTAGTAATGCTCTTTTGGGAACAGTACTTTTGTACTTGGAAGATGATAGTTAAAACCTGATTGTTTTTAAAGGACTACGGAATAAAAGAAGATGAATTGCAAGCTATCCTCAATTATCTGCTCACTATACATGAGGTAATCTTTAATTTGGGGAGGGAGGGAGGTTGCGAGGGGGAGAGAGGTATTACTTCTGCTGTTTGTGACAATCAAATATTTGAATATTTTCAAATATTACCTTCTTTATGCCACAAGATGGCTCTGTGGAGGAAGTAGCAAACATGGTCCAACTCTTTAGTTTAGTGTGCTGAATTGCCAATATTCTTGCAGTGATTTAAGTGCTATGTTCGATGTTAGATTGAAGTTCATTAAACCAGTAAGTCAAAATGGTTTCTTATGTTGTGCTGTAAACTGATTTACCAAGCAGAAAAACAGATGGTGAGACTGACTTAAAAAAAAAAAAGACAAAACCTGGTTTTATGCTGCCTAAGTAATATTTTTCGTTTGTTTTTCTCTTGTTTTTATTTTGCTTCTTAAATAAAGCAATAAAATTGAAAACATGCTTTAAAAAATAAAGATGTATGTTAATGGCATCTAAGAGAAGCATATAAACTTAATTGGGAGAAAATGTTGGTTACCACTGATACATCTGCATCTTCATATTTTAGCACCAGGAAAAGGCACTTTATGCCAGATGCAACATCAAAGACAGGGGAAATGGGGACATAAATCTTACTGATCTCATCTCTGTAAGGGTGCTTGAAATCAGTAAAATAAGGAATTAATTGAACTTCAAGCAGTGTGGACTTTTTCTTTTTTTGTTTACACCTTTATTTTCCTTTTATTCTCGGTGTTGGTTACTGCTACCTAGCAGTACCATGATCAAGCAATTTAAGTCATTCTACTTTATATGGAGATGTGAAAAATAAGATTCTTGGTAACATGTGAGAGTAAACCAAGATAGAAGCTTTATATAGTTACCACCTCCTTATCTGAAGGCTATCTTAGCAGTTTGCATGGTCAAGTCTGAACAAGTCTGAAAGATGCATGAATGCTGAATCCAACAGAATTAGGTATCTAGTTGTAAATTCAGAAAAAGATCAACAAAAAAAAGTAAAATTCAGTCTTCTCGTAGGGCTCATTCATCAGTGGTAGCGACTGTAATGTAAGCCAATAATATCATCAGGTGAACACAGTTTAGTGGGTGTAAGGCTGGTTCTCCATCAGGGAAAGAATCAGAATATTTGTTCAAAAGTGTTGGAAAGTGGTTTTGGTTTTTTTTAATAAGTTTTCATTTTAATACTTGAAAGAATGAGAAAAGGAGGCAATTGCATTTTGCACTTTGTAGCTTTAGTTGTAATTAACTTGGAACAAATTAATAAACTGTAGTTTAGAGTGCTTGAGACTGGTAGTGTGAAAACTTTACTGAGCAGCTTGAATGAACCATTTTAAATATTGTCTGTGGCATGTTGTGGTATTTTCTTTTCTGGGCTAGGGCATTTGTTAGTAGAGATTTTGCATTAAACACCACCTTGTGCCCCAGAAAATGTGCAGCAGTTGATTTCTAGCTCCTGTGCCATAAACAGGGGAAATATACATGCAAACAGATGAGCATGGGTGTGGAAGGAAATAGCATAGTCCAGTAGTCCATTCCCTGTCAAAGACTTACTTCCCAAACACAGATGTATCACTTTTCACTCTAAAAAATAGAGAGGTTTTTTGTTAATATTTTTTCCTGCACTTGCCCTCCAGATCTATAGGTATTTTGGTCTTGACCTGCTTTGGTCTTTGGCTTACTATGACTGTCCAGATAATTTTGAAATATTTTGTAGTGGCTCTTTTAACCAAAACAGTGTTCTGGCATACATGCATTTTTAATTCAGATTTGTAACTTTTATTCAACAGGATGACAATCTAATGGATGTCTTGCAGTTGCTTGTTGCTCTGATGTCAGAGCATCCCGGTTCTATGATCCCTGCTTTTGATCAGAGGAATGGATTACAGTAAGTTTGGATTTTGAAAGAGGGCAAAAGGAAATAGTATTTTGGCTATACTGTTGCTTGCTACAAATCCCATGAAATCTAAAAGGTTCTCATCAGGGTATGTGTTGCAGTCTTAGACTCCTCATCTTGGGAGGTTTTTGTGCCCAGGTGTTCTTTTAACAAGAGGTGATGTTGGATTTATTATCAATGAGGTCTTTTTTGTTGTTGTTGTTGTTTCCAAGCTGCCAGTCACACTTAAACAGGTAGTGATCAATTCGAGTTAGTCTATACATTGATGTTAAGTCTTCATCTACTAGCACTTACTCTTTAGCCTCCCATTCTTATGTATGTATTAGAACTGAAAGTGAGCTGACAAAATTTGGTTCAGATTTCTTCTGATCCTTGTTAGCTTTCTTTCCTTTTTTTTTTTATTTTTTTAAGTGTAAAGCATTATGGCACTTTTGCAGAAAAAACCTTTTATTTGCTTAAATTTATCACCTTGGGGTATGGATTGTTTACAATCTCTTTTTCCCAACAAACAGAAAACTATTGTTTAACACTATTGTGAGAGAAAAGTAGGGAAAGTAGCAAATTCTACTAACAGTAAAGGCACAAGATACCTACTAGAAAAAGACTAAGCTAGGACTCTGTGTTGTGGTTCTCAGAGGGTGGTCGCATTACTGAACTTTTCTAGTTTAAAATGAACCTGCCTGGATCTAGTCGGGAAAGAATTGGAACAGGCTAACAAATGTAAGAACTATTCCTAGAAGGGTATGTGGAATAGTAATTCTCTCGCTGTGTAAAGGCAGAGTCTCATTTCATACATTTTGTTGCACCTATTGGTTAACCCCTATTTATACATATATTTTTTTTAGTTGCCCTTTCTCAAGAGACAACATTCAGGCACATTCATAATTGTTTTCTCCCTTTTTAGTGCTAGGCTGTTGTGATTTTTTTACCCATTTTCTTCAGCTTTGACTTAATTTGTATGCTAATGTATTATGCTATGGGAAAATAATAAAAACTGTAAATAATAAAGTATTTGAATGTCATGTTTGGTCTCCAATGCAATATGTTTTTATTTAACAACTGGTAGTAGACATTTTCTTTTTTATTAACTAGTATATGGGCAAGTTGGTATGAATAGTGAGTCCACAGTGAGAAATCACTTTGTTTTCCTGTCTCATTTGTTATGTTTCTGGCTTGTGTATTGTCTCCAGTCACTTAGCAAGTGGCTTGTATCCTTATTAATACATCTACTTTTTGCACCTGAAACACCATATTCTTGAAATAAAAAATAAAAAATAAAATTACAAAACTTTATAAATATTTGGAGTTTTTTAATAATTAAAAATTTAAAATTAACCAGTCTACTGAATAAATAGCAAGCATAAGGGAATATTTTTTTCCTGTGTGGTTAGATAACCCCAATACTGTTCTGTTAGGACAAGCAGGGAAGTGGATTATATTGCTTGAATGAACATTGTGTTGTCAGCTTGCTCATTTGTTTGATTCTGTAGCTGCTGTGGCTGCAGCTTTGTCCAGGATAAATTATTTGTTATAGGTAACTGTTTTTTAATCACTCCTGCATTTTCACGTAAATTCTAGTATAGAACCAGACTCTTTTTTTTGTCCTAAATCAGATGTCCTGGGTAATATTTTTAGGTATGTAAAAGTGAAGGAATATATAGTGGTGATTGCTCAGTTATGTACAGATAATGCCGAAAAACTTGAATAAGTCCTTAGAAATCTTTAAAACTGGCTGATCTAAAATGAGGTAATGTAACATGTAATCATTTTGGAAGGACTCAAGAATGATTGAAATTAGATTTATTTTTTTTCCCCCTAATAAAGTGATACAAATTTCCTCAAAAATTTACTTGGAAATTATTCACAGTAGAGGCTGAGTACTGTGCCTTCTGTTCCAATATAATTTCGTGGAGAATTAGGAAATTAATCTTTTGTCAGAGAGCTTAGTAGTCCATGTAGATATAAGCTAAATCATGAACCATAGCCCAGCTAAACTCAGATAGTGACATGGTCATAAGCACTTTACTGTCTAAAAGGTAAGCAATGAATGGAATTAGATGTAACTGATAAATACATTTATATGTCTTATATTTTTATGGGAGATTTACAAGGGTCAAAAGCCTGCATTTTTTGTTCTTTACATTGGTAGGCCAATATTAGAATATTTTACTGTGTAAGTAAACTTACTAAATAAAATATTAACCTTTTAATATTAAGTACTACAAATAAATGTTTGAGAAGTTAAGATTAAATACTAGTCCGATTTCTTTTTTCATTTGAGGAGCGGAAGGCATAGATAGACATGATGAGATCTGTGCAGTTTTAGAGATTGAGTTGGTAGTGTCAAATATATTTAAGGTTACTGGACACTTCCCAGTGTAAGACTGTACTTCCAATTGTTTATTAGTTTACCAGACTTTCATCAGTTACGTAGACACTTTCCTTGCTGTTTTTGTTACACACTAATTTTCTTTCTTGGGAAAACTTCAGCTAGTTAAGTCTAGTACTTTGCTACAGACATGCCCCTCACTCCCTTTGGGTTTTTTCTAAACCTTCTTAGTGGAAATCATAAGCAGGTGTAAAGCATAATCATAAGAAGGTGAAGAGCAGAAACCGGTGTAGGTGAAATGACAAGAATGCCTCCTGACTTGGGGTCTTCCTCTATCCCTCCTTCCCTCCTGAGGAGGAGTAAAAGCATACACAAATGTCAGATATTAGTGCTAGTAATAAATCCCCCTCTATTCATGGCTATTCCTATCCAGCCACATTTATACTAAAACGATTGCTTGCTTAGTTTTCTGGATAAAATATCAGCTTAAGACAGTTCTCCATATAGGAATTGCAGCAGCCTTTCACAGCATGCTTTATATATTGATATTTGGGAGATGTTTATATTTGATTAAAAATCTCTAAATATAATTGTAAAATGTGAAATCACAAACTTTTTTCTTCATATAGGGTTGTCTACAAGCTTTTAGCATCAGAAAGTGAAGGCATCAGGGTGCAAGCTCTAAAAGTGATGGGATATTTCTTAAAGCATCTTGCTGCAAAGTAAGTACTGGTTTAGGTATTGAAACAAAACCACCCAAAAAAGAAAGAAAAAAGGTAGGCTGTGACACATTCACACCATACTTTGTATATATATTATTTGGTGTGTATATACACACACGTTTGTATGTAAAGTAAAAAAAGCTATATTGGAGGTTAAATATGTTTCACTGGATAGAAGCAACTGTTCTTCAAAGTGCCCTTCAATTTGTCATTAATACATTTCTGACGTGTTAGAATACCTTGTTATTGGCAACTATTTCCAGGCATTATCACTTCCTTACCAAGTTCCTTTAATACTTACTTGCAGTATGACTGCCTGCTTTTTAAAGTGTTCTCTTTCCATATTCCACTGACATTGGTAGCAAGAGTTAAACTGGTGAGATTGTGCCCTGGGCTACTTATGGAAAACTAGGTGCAGTGTGTCTCAAGTGGCCACAGCAGCCCATCACTGCTGAGATCGCTGTCCATGGTCGTGCTCTGAGTGAAATGAGGACACAGATGCCCTTTCCTTAGTGGTTATCGAGAAATCCCCAAGGATGTGTTTCAGCTTTGTGAGCCCATGGGTGAGTGGACTGTATTTATGGCAGAAAGTTAGCTCTCGTCTGTCTGCCTTCAGGAAATGACTTGTCTCTTCAGAATTTGAATCCTTGCCGTTTTCCTTAACCAAAAATGAAAACCTGAAGGAACAAAAAAAGAAAAAAATGTTTCCAGTGATTTCATATTTCTTGAGGCACACTTTTTAAAACTTTTTTCCCCTAAAGCAAGTTGAATACATAAGTTTATTTTATCTTTCTGTACCATTTTAGGAGAAAAGCTGAAGTCATGCTTGGACATGGATTGTTCTCTTTGTTGGCTGAAAGGCTGATGCTTCGGACAAACTTAATCACCATGACCACATACAATGTCCTATTTGAGGTAGTAATATACTGTAGTTAGGATCCAATCTTCCTAATTACTTGTAAGACATTGTTAGAAAATTGCTTACATATTTGTGCTGATATGTTCCAGATGACATTAAACCTTAGCATGATGCAGCTGAGTGCTTTTTTTCACTTTTTCAAAGCTCACTACTTGATTTCCCCCACCCCCCTTAACTTGGTTATGCTCATTATGAACAATTCTAGATAATGAGTAACGTGAATGTCTCAAGCAGACACTCGTCTATATGTGGAATTCTATTATAGTAATGATCTTGCCTTATGATGATTGTTTTGGTTAGGTTCAGGGTTCCCTTCCAGTGTATTTAAAATAACTGTGTGTGCTTAAGAGAAAGCAATAAAAAATAATAGTTTAGAGTAAGATCTTAGGAACAGAATGAAATAAATTATCAAGAAGGGCAACAAGTGGCCTCTTTGACAGTTTTTAGAACCATGGTGAAATGCTGTATAAAGAATATATCCAACTATTTTTCAGTCGGCTGTCGTTACGAACATTGATATGGCATCTTCTTCTTTCTTGATAGATTCTGACTGAGCAGATTTGCACTCAAGTGATACATAAACAGCATCCTGACCCAGATTCAACAGTGAAGATACAAAATCCTCGTAAGAACAATACACATTTCTAAGTGCTACCGTAAGAAAAGTCTGCTCTAAAAAAAAAAAAAGAAAGCCATAAGGGAGCTTATTAATTACAGCCACAATTCTGATCTCAGTTTTACATTCTTTCATACAAAAGGAAAGATACTGGGCATTTAGTTGGAGTTATTTAGGAAGTATGTCTATAGTTTTTTGAAAGACATTTTATGTGTCTAAATGTGTATGTAGTTCATAACTCACCCTTTTTGGCTGTGCAGTCATGTTATGAAATAGTTCTTCAAGACTTGCGTGCACAGGATACTGTGATTTAATACATGTTAAGGTTCCAGCAAAATTCTGATTGCATTATTTAGTGATGTCAGACTAAATTACCTGAAATATGGAAACAGCCTTCATCTTTAATTACCTTCAGTACGTCAGCGCTATATGGAAAGCAGGAGAAATGTATCTACTCACTGTTTTGGTTAGCTCACTTTATGGAAAATATCTTGATATGAAACTTTAGATGTCTTTTGAACTAAGAGAAAATACTGGTCTCCTTTCCTGAATTATATGCATCATTAATGTGCTCCGTATATAATACAATGGACTTACGATAGCTTTGGGAGTTCATTTTTTCTGGAGAAATAATAGATTTTTCACTTTCATAGCTACTTTGTCATTAAATGTAGATCATAGTTGTGGATTTGCTTCATGTGGAAAGTGGGGGAAAAGAGAGGAAAGCAAAGCAGATACAGAGGAAAGAAATCTGGTTGCGGTATGCCATTTGCCTTCTGATAAATCTGTATGAAGTAAGAGATGTGAGGAGGTCTCTGTTACTTTTTCTTATGATTTTTGAAGTTGGCAGTCACTGCTGTGGTTAATACAGATTATTTGTAGTGTGAGGTATGAGTCTGGAATTATCTAGGTCTAGTGGGAAGAGTGACTGCTAGAGTTCCTTTTTAAGATCAGTGCTAATATTATCAAATAGGGAATTTCTCTTTTTAAATAAATTGTACAAGGTGTACTGAAACTATCACAGTGATCGTGTGCAAATTGTGTCCTAATTTATTTACAAAATTAGGGGTTTTTTTTAATAAGAACAGACAGTGCCCCACTGCTTCAAAAAGTGCAATGTACCCAAAATTTTGACTGTCTCCTAAAAATATAGAAAGCATTATGGTCAGAAGAGGTTTATCAGGAAGGTTTTGTCTCCTTTATTATCACAAAAATTGTTAAGTATATTAGGAAGTTCTTCACATTCTTTGAAGATTCAGTATTACCATAGAGCAAAATCTAGGCATTTTTTTGCATTTATTGATTTTTATAACATTGTGTTGTGTGAACTTCCTTAGAAGAAGGTTCTGACAGATTCTGATAGCTTGTCATTTGTCATGCAGTAACATTTATTGGCTTAAACCTGATAATTCAAAAAAATTTCAGAATAATTTGACTTGGATTCCAGTTTCTTCAACTGCAACTAAGTATGCAAAGCTCTCTGATGGTGACCATGTTTTAGAAGTCTTGGAAGAAGGGATATGTATCAGTTAAACCTTCTATTCAAATAGAGATGTCCTTTTTCTCAGCATGAAACTTTTTTATGTAGCATCACTTTTCTTTTACAAACAATACTGGAAGATGTCCTGTATTTTATGCTGTGCTTAGTACTAATATTTTGTTGCTCATGAACTGTTTTACAGAGATTTTGAAGGTTATTGCAATCCTGCTACGTAATTCTCCACAGTGTCCAGAAACTCTGGAGGTTCGGAGAGCCTTCCTCTCAGATATGATTAAACTTTTCAATAACAGCAGAGAAAATAGGAGGTAAGATAGCTTGCCATATGCACATGCATACAAAGTAAGTAACAAGGTCTCCTGGTAAATTAGACTCATTAAGCAGATACAGCTTGATTGCTGTTCAGGAAATTCTATCTCTGGTATAGTCTTCAATATGTAAACTCAGAGAAACTTGCATATAGCGATTGTTTTAAACATGCTGAATTCCTGACTTAGCTGATGTATATTTCTAAGATACATTTTGAAATTTGATTAAATAACATGGGTTTTTTACAGGAGCTTGTTGCAGTGCTCTGTCTGGCAGGAGTGGATGCTTTCCCTTTGCTGTTTTAATCCGAAGACTTCTGAGGAACAGAAGATAACTGAAATGGTGTATACCATATTTCGAATTTTGCTCTACCATGCAATCAAATATGAGTGGGGTGGCTGGCGTGTTTGGGTGGATACACTGTCAATCACACATTCAAAGGTGAGTGTTTGAAATGGTTGGGAAATTTTGTTACGCTGTGTAATTAGATTTAGAGCCTTAAAGCACCATATCTCATGGTGAGATAGTCTAGAAGTGAAGGTCGATAGTTAAATATAAGCCCAGTGTTTGTTATTAGGCATATTTTTCAAATATTTGACAATTAAATGTTAATTTTGTTGTTTCAACGCAAATCTATTTTTGTTGTTACTCAAATTGTGATGGTATTACTTTACTGAAGATGGCACATATTTTCACAAATTAGATAATCAAATTTCAGGAGCATTTCTGAAAAACTCTAGTGCTGATTTTGCCTTTTAATAATGACATGAACACAAGGTGGCGCACCATATCTATTCATGAACAAAAGTACCTTTTAGTAACATCAAAAGGCAGTAAAACAAACCAGTAAAAAGCAAAGAAATCAAAGTTAAGACAGATGCTTCAGCTGTTAAGCTGTCATAGAATACAGGGTGAGAACACAAATCCTTGCAGTATGAATGAAACTATTACCCTTCATTATTTGTCCTCCTTATTTTTTGTTGTTGTTACAACCAGAATTATGACATAAAACTTATTAGTGAATCTTCAAACAAGGCACGGTAATATAAAAGATAACTGCCCTGCCTTATTATGAACAAAAGAGTGAGGCCAGTGTGGGCCTTTTAATTATTCTGGTTTATCAGAAATATTTACTTAAGGTGAATAGAATTATAAATTATATGTTTTTAAATGTGTGCAACTTAACTGTGTGAAAAGGACATCTGTGAAACCTAAAAATCACTTTGGTTCTAAGGAATTGTTTAGCACTTCTGAGGTCCTTGATTGTGTATGATTTTTTTCGGAAAAAAGTCAGTCTCTGCTGGCAGCATGAGTACTGTTATTTTGCAGCTTTGTTTATTTATCACATTAATAGCTCAGTGGTGGATGATTGGGCTATGGGGAGACAAATGTAGAAATCTATATAATAGGAGTGTGTGAAATAATATTGTTAAATAGTCACTTAGCTAAATGGAATCCAGGTGCAAAGAATCCAGGGCCAAATTTTAACCCTTGTGGATACCATGCTTTAGTTGTTGAAATATCCTTAATCTTCTTTTGTGTTGGCTCTGCAGTCTTTAAAAAACCTGTTTCCTCTCTTTCCCCCAAGATGCAGAGGGCATGGGCGGAGTAGGTTGTGCAATGGAAAGCTGTAGCCCGAGTAAAGATCCCTAATGTGCTTTTATAGAAACCGGCATAATTTAAAGCATTTGTGGGATTGCTGGGAATTGCTGGGGAACTGTCCCTGGGGAAAGATGGAGAGGTGAGCGAAGGGAGACCACCTTTTTACCTCTGTTATACAGAGCTGTGGTGTATTGGATTTAAAAAATGTCTAGCACATTCTTATAAGCAGTAGTTCTATTCTTAGACTCTTTTTGTAGGCTAATGTCGGAAATCTCATTTAAAAAGCTTCTATACAAAATGGATTTTCGGTCATTATCTTCAGTGACTTAATGTAGCTAATCAATGGTCTAGAGTTCATAGAGGAAAACCCAAGATTTTATTGTGATGCCAAAACCAAATGTTAAGGAAAAAACCCCATGGTTTTAGAAACTAAAAAAAAACAACCCAAAAAACCCAAGAAAACAAAAGAAAAGAAGTACAGATAATCTTACTTGTGGAGTTTTTTTTCCAAAGGCTGCATGTTTCTGTGTAATACCATAGTGAATGAGAAAATGACGTGCTTCACTCTGTGTTTCTCACTTTTGGTTCTGGGCGTGTTGGAATAGTGAGGTATCCTTGGATGTAGAAGTAACTTTCTGTATCAGTTTTCCCAAGTCTTAACTTTGGTGGTTTTCTGATCAATATTTAAGGATTGTTTGTTCTTCCAGCCTACTTCAGAGGAAGTTGAACAATGGAAGGGTTAGATGTGTGGGCAGAGCTAGCAGCAGAGTGGCGGTGTGGTTTTGAAGGAATCATAGAGGAATTCGATTTATTTAGACATCAGTGCTAATATTATCCACTTTCAGAAGCCTAAGTGAAAATGATGAAAGCAACAAAAGCACCCAGAAACTTAACAATAGTGATATGAATGATGTTGCAATAATAAAAGATTTTAAAATTGTATTTTTTCACCTTTGTTTACCATTTGAGCTTTTTTATAGATAATAAATGCTATTTATGCAACTAGCAATATAAAGCTAGATGATATTTCATAACTATCTTTTAATTACATAAGCATAAATTAGGATAAATCTCAAAAAAAGCTCTTTGTGATAAAACCTTACTAATCACTTGAAAATGTCCTTATAAACTGATATTAATATCTAATAATAATGAATTTTTAATCCCTCTAATTTTACTTATTTTGAATGTTCTTGTATCCTGCTGTACCAATATTGAGATTCATACAGATTCACTTATAACCTAGTGTAGACATAATTCAGTGGGCAAATTTTTTGATGCTAAGTGCATCTCTGAAGTTTTTGATTTCTAGCATGCTTTCAAGGTAATGTGGGAATTATGGGAACAAAAATATTTCCTTAATATTGCTAAGACAATAACCAATTTGTGTTTTTATTATTTCATCTCTAATTGTATTGGGTTACTGCTTATTTTTCCTTTTTACAGCCCTTTGCGCCATTCTTGCCACTAATTTATAACACCATTCTGTGATAAAGAACTAGTACATAAAGGGCTAGTGTTACACAACTGGATAGGTTTTGCAGAGCTACACATCAAGATACATGCAGCTGCTATAAAAAGCCAAAGAAACTCAATTGCAGTTTTATTGTCCAGTTTGATAGATTTCCTGCCACCTTTGTAGCAGGGAAGCTGTTTGTCACTGTAACCCTCTCCTCCAACAGCTGTACAACGTTTTCTAAGCAACAACGGCTTTTCGAGCATAATTGCACTACATTGGCTTCCTTGCACTCAGAATTTAAAAGGTGTGAGTAACCTTTTTAAAGCCAAATCTCTTGGTATTACCCACGTATTTTGCTCATTTCCATATTATATTTTTGGATGTTTTTCAGGTATTAACACAGTGTATACAAAGGTGTTTAATCTGTGGCTCCTAGTTCCATAAAAATGTTAACAAAAAAATGAAATCACAACTCCAGTTTGTTTTAACTGGCCAATGCTGAATTTATGAAAGCATCTAAGAACTTCTGTTTTTTAAACATTGTAACCATGCTATCTAGGCCTTAGATTTTACCTGTCTGGCCATGTTACTATGTATAAAGCCCCAATGATTTTGGGGTTAATAATAGGAAACAAGTAAGAAATGGTGGACAACTTGCCTTTTTGACCTTTCAGCTTCTCCAAGTTTTAAAAGAGTATAAAGATTTACACAGTATAATACACTCCTAAATTATCTGAATGTTTTACACTACTGGGAAGAACTAACATTTGCTTATTTCAGGCCCTTAAATATATCTTACTACTTAAATTTGCTCAGTGCTATCATGTGATTCATTAAAAGAGAAGATATTTGGGTAACTTCTGGGTTTTGTTTGATTTTTTAAGTAGCTCAAGAAATTTTTATTGAGTAAGACTTAAGAATTGTTAATATGTATATATGTATAAGCTACACATATTGCTGTATAAGTGGAAACGTCTGTGTAAGTGGAAAAAAATATTTTCACTGATCTGAATAGGAAAAAGTATAATCTTAAAACTTTAGTCCTGTGACTTTAACATACAGTGTATTTTAAAGTAATTGTTAGTTTTCAGTCTAAGGAAGTACAGTTGTAATAAACATTGGTGAGCGTTAAGTAGATTCATATGTTGTTTGATGCCCCACTCATTTAATACAGGAGGGGAAAAAAGGTGTGCACAGTGTTTACTGTGTTTTGTTTGCCTGATTTTCTTCACTGTCAGATGAGGGAACACTGGCAAAAGAAGCAAAGATTAGGTGATGGAAGAGTTAATATATGATGGCAATTTAAAAACTAGTTTGCAGAGAAGTGAACGTGGCTTGGTAGTTTTAAAAAGTAACAGGTCATCAGGTTCTCCTGATTCCAAATCCCTTTGGCGTTCATGGGTTATTGACGATGGTTTTGTCTCCATTTTTTTCTCCCAAACTTGAAGAAGGTAGGGTCTCCCACAGTGGTATGTTGCAGGCATTTTTAACTCTAGGGCATTTTGAAGACTTCAGATGTTCTTCAGTCTCCTGAAAAGTGTGTCTGCGTTGCCCTGAAGGGAAGCAGAGGCAGTTAGCCAAGAGGGTCATTGTACTACTGCAGGCTTTTGGCTTTCAGTTGTGCCCAATATTTCAATGAAGCAGTGCTGGGGGAGATACAAATTAAATAGCAAAATTGAAATGCTTAAATATGGGGTTCATTCTTATGGTAAAAATAATTATTTATAAAAATTATTGCTTATTCTGAATAGATTGTTCTTGGGGGGGTCACCTGACTTACAGACAGCAGAAGGAATTTGGAAGCTAGAATGTGCAGCCTCCTTTAAAGCTGTGTACCCTCAGAGGTGTGCTTGTGATGCAATCCTTCACCTTTTCTAGGTGTTCCTTATTACAGTTTTTGTAGTAGGAAGGCAGAAAGGCTTCTCCTAATCAATGCCTCTGAGGAGAAGAAAGTATTGTTCAGTGAGCAAAATAGTTGGGAGGAGGGATCTGTAGCACTGATGGGCTCTTACCCATGCAGTGTGTACGGTTAATGGAGAGCTCCTCCATCTCATTATTCACACAGTTTGAGTGAGTGGAATGTCAGGAATAAAGCTGCAGGATGCTAAAATGTGACTAATTCAAATGGAAAGAAAAGTGTGAAATAGGGGATAGGAATAGAGTGAGCAAGGTAAACTAAGAATTTATGCAGCAGGAAAGAACAGGATCAGCTGGGTAGAGGAAGCCACACACAAGCCTTAGAAGAAGAGTGTAATAGATATTTGCTACTGGTTGAGAAGTACCAGAGGTCTCAAACAGAAGAAATGGGGAAACAATTTCAGCAGAAAGAACTGATGCGTAAAGAGGCAAACAGCTATTAGGTAGTCTTCATAAGCAAAGATGAAGAGAGAATGGATTATCATTTGTATAACTTGATATAAAAGTCATTGGAAGATGGGACCTTTGTCTGCAGCCTCAAGAATTGTTAGTGGCCGCCTTTGCTGTTGCTGCAGAGTTTGAGGCAAACTTCCTCCATGCTTGCTGCTACCATGATTTGAAAATGATGGATGTGGGGTTTCTGCTGTAGGGCTCCAACAACACATGGAGACATTGGAAGAGGGTGGCCACAGAGAGAAGTGCACAAGACCTATAGCTGGATATTACAGCAATGCAGAGTGGTAAACACTGAATTTAGTTATGACATAGTTAATAACTAATTATCAAATGTGCACAAGGCAGAATGTACACATTTGATAGTCTACTGAACTGTAGGAATGGTGACAGAGATTGAGATAGTTGGGAAATATATACCTTGAGAGGATAATGCGCTCATTTTTTGCAATTTAAACAAATTGCAAGCAACAGTTGCATTAGCGAAAATGAGCAAATACATGTTTGATGTGCTGTTTCAATTTATTACTGCATGGTGATGTAACTGTAAGCTATACATTGACTTGATTTGAAAATAAAACACTGCCAACATACATACAATTATCTGTCAGATAAGCAAAGACTTTTATGAATTATATAGACTAGTATTTGCATTCTTATTCTAGAAATAACCCAGAGATTTCTCAGGCCATTGGGTTACAGACCAATTCAGTGTATGCTCCACACAGTATCTTTCACTTCACAGAACTGAAAATTAGGCTTGTTATCTTGAGCTATTGGTGCCTCCCATCTAAACAGACCTGTTTTTGTTTGGAGATTAGTTTCCACTTTTGAACAGTTAGTGCTGTTAAAGGATAAGTGGAAAAACAGG
Source organism: Aegotheles bennettii (assembly GCA_013398125.1). NCBI lineage: Eukaryota > Metazoa > Chordata > Aves > Caprimulgiformes > Aegothelidae > Aegotheles > Aegotheles bennettii. Next base: position 141,477 of record VZRW01001850.1, on the reverse strand, counting down.
TCAATAAAGTCCCTGTTAAGTTTTAGAAAGTTGTAATGCTTTCTGGAATTAGGAGGAGTTTATTGATGGTTTCAGCAGCACTGGAGTTAGTTTGCACTGAGCAGACTCTATGAGGGAACAGCAGTAGCATATAATTGTGTGACCTGTCTGGCAGACATTCCCTTCCTCTCTCTACTCTACAAAATTGCCCACCTGATAATGAAAAAAAGACAAAATCTCAACATACAGTTAAAATATTTTCCCTATGTTCTTTAATGCAAATGTCAATCATCTTAACCTTTTTCATTGCTGCATGCTAATTTTTCTTGTTGGCAATTAGTAAATGTTGGATGTCAAATTAAGTTAAAATTAATGGCAGAGGCAAATGTTGCAGTTATTATCTCACAAGTGTCTTTAACTAGTAGTGCGTAGAGATGCATTCCAAGCATTGCAAACAGCTATGGATTAACCATCAAATGTTGGTGAAGATTAATGATTGGCCTTTTAGCTCACTAATTTAGAACAATTTCTAGTAATTAATTTTGTATTATCAGCTTTACAGTCTCAAATGCCTTAAGGAAAATAAAAAATGACTTGACTTAAGTACATTTAAGGTTCTTGAAGCTAGCAGTTGTCTTGTAAATTGTTGCTTGCTTGCAGATCCTGATGTTTAATCTTTAATACCTTTATATACTACCTCTGTCTACTTGTGTTTAGTAATCATAATTTCTACTTCATTTCATTGATACTGCTTTTGTTAACCTCAAGTTTTTTCTTTGTAGGGTGTATTGTTTGGCTTTGTGAACTTGTGTGCTTCATAAATGCCATGTCATGCAACAGAAGTGCAGGGGAAGAGTGGTCCAGGGCCTCCCTCATAGTACCACTGTTTCTTGGTTTCCTGTCAAACCAAGTTACAAATTAATATAGTGAGCAGAACTGTTTATACAGGATTGTTGAAAAGTTGGATTTTACAAAGCAGTGTTTCTTAAATTTATTTCCTTTTTTATATAAATAAGAAAATCCCAAAGTCAAAATGCATGTTTGAAAAATACCATTTTAGGTAGTTTATGTAATTTTGTACATTGCTATTTTAATGAGCATGGAGCACACTAGAAAAAAGTCAGCATTACAGAAAAAGAGTACATGACAGGTTATACAAACTGAGATATAACTAACTGACTATTTCGCAAAAAGTAGTTGCAAGCACTGTAGAATGTGTTCATGGAGTGGAAAGTTAGAAGGCATAAAGTAGGTTGGTTTTACCTCCTGCATATGAGTTTATTGATACTTACACGGGAATGATGCATGGAAATATGGATGTTCACATTATTAAAGATTTTTTGCAAAGCTGAAAAGGTTGCAGAAGGAGGTCACAGGAAGGATTCCAGTCCTTCAGAATGAAAGCTCATTCTTTTCATATGGTCCTGTTACTTCCTATCCTTTGGGCTTTTAAATATGTTATAGTATGTTAGAGGAAAAAAAACAAAAGCCACTTTGGAAACATAGTATTTCTTCCTCATTGAGGTGTTTTTAATAACTCAGAAATGCAGATATAATTATTGACTAGAAATTGAAGCTAGACTTTCAAAATGAAGAATACTTTTTTTTTAGATGGTAGAGTAGATTTGGAACAAACGATTCAGGGGAGATTTCATCTCTTGATTTCAAAAACCAAGGCTGGACAACTTTCTGGAAGCTGTCATCCAATCCATGTTACTGGACTCAATGTATAGGAAAGTGGATAAAATCAAGGCCTGGGCTAGATGATCTGATGTTACTTTCTGGCCTTTATCTCAGTGATTCCTTGAGGTGCTGGGGGAAAGCAGCTGTAACAGAACAGATGATATGTCTTTAGAATGCATTTAAAGTTATAGTCCTTGATGCTTGCAATTTACTTTAGCCAAGTTAGTAATTTATCAAAGCACTTATGTAGATGGGGCTGTCAGAACTTAGAACTTTATATTGCTGTTAAAGCTTGTTGTGTTTTGCAAGGACCAGTGTTAGCATCAAGTATTGCTTGATGAAATGTGAATGTGCCCTTTTTGCAAGGTGGATTTAGTACCTCCCAGTCCTGCAAGACATCTCTATGATTCGTTCCATTAAGATTGGGTTGTTGCTGTTATTGGAGATGTTCTGTGAGTCATGTACTACTCTCCATTGCACTCAAGTTTGAGCACTGAAGAAAATGTGTTTTAACAGGTCCCTCCAGCCACTCTCTTGCGATCATCTTAATGTCATCATGCCTATTCCCATTTATACTGGGGAGAGATGGCAGCAAGAATTTGACATGCATGTGTCCTGCATTTGCCCCTTTCCACAAAAAAATAATAATAAAAAATGCCATTCTCATCTTTATCTTGCTTTGCCTTTGTTCAAAGGAACTAGTGAAATAAGATTTTGAGGCTAGACTTGAGGTTTATTCAACAATTTTGGAAGCAGTGCTTAACCAGAATAGATCCAGGTCTCATACTTGGATGTAGCTTAACAGTGTTAAAAAAGTAAGTATGTAGTGTAGCTAAAGCCTGCAAGCCTGCAAATACTTTAATACTTTTTTCCCATGTATTTTTCAAAATGTATGTTGCAATAACAAGTCTGATACTGAAAACAGAAGTGAGTAAAGGTAGCTATGGTATAACAGATTTGTTGCAGCTGTACTTGCATTGTGTAGGTAACGCATATACGTATTGTAGGCCACTGCATTCTGGGAAGTACATATGATAAGTTTTGCTGAAATAAACCAACAGTATTTGTTGAATGTCTCTTAAGGACTTGTTGTAATAAAAATTTTTAGTAGTTTTGGAAATGGAGGAAGCAACAGGGAGAAAGAGAAAGAAGAGGGAAAGCTAGATGGAGATAAGCTCAAGTTGTCAAAGTTCTTTAGAAAGGTAATGATTTGACCAAAAGTTGCAGCTTTGCCTAATCATGGTTTTGAAAACAAATTAAAAGTGCAAGGGAGAGCTTATTAGTGTGATCTACTTTGGGTTGCTTTTGATATTCTGACTGTGGTACAGGTTAGGAAGGAAGTATTTCTAAAATAATAATGCCCTGCACATGCTCTATTTAGCAGTACCCTATAATCAAATATTTTATAGATCCATTGTGACAGATGGATGAATTTTCAGTCATTTGTAATCATTCGCACTCTTTTGTTTGTACATAACTGATTTAAAACGAATACAGGAGGACTCTTTCTTTTTTTAAACAGGAGCAGGAAGATATCCCAGTTCTATTGCTAGAGACTAAAGCTTTGATTAAATCAACTTGAACAAGTAATATGCTTCAGGTCATGTGTGAGAATGGTTTATATTTGATTGATGGAGAAAATAGTATGTTAAAAAGCTAATATTGAAAACACAACCTGTTAAAAATATTCCTTTTTATCTTTGTTCTCTCTGATTTCTTAACTGTAATTTCTAGTACCTTTTTAACCTCTCAGATTAGTTTTTGACTTACATATATTGTCTTAAGAGACAATACTCCTATGGACTAATCATCACTTTAAATACCACATACGTGGAATTTTTAGATGAAGTCCAAATGAATGAGTTTAGTGTGTAAAAGAATAAGATGTGCATTCATATATTTAGTAAAATATACTGTTCTGCTTTCTCTATGGAAAATGTTTATGACAAAATGGTTTAAAAAACCCCAACCCTCAGCTGCAGCTTGTTAGGAAAATTTTGAGAACTAAGCTTACAGATAAATAAACACTTTTGTTATAGAAGATAAATCTAAATCCAAAATAGAAATGTATGGATAAACTAAATTGAATGATAGTTTAATAAAAACTTCAGTTAGTCTAGTGAGATTTTCTTTCAATACACAGCTATTTATATGGGCATATTAGTTTTATCAGTGAATATGTAAATTTTTTTTTCTAGAATTTTTAAAATATATACCTAAAAACAATAATATTTTTTCAGCTCATCTGTAGGAAGGTCTTCTTACTTCAATCAGATTGTGTAGCTGTTCTCATGTGCCTTTTATACTGAGTGAACAGCATTCATCAGAGGAAAAGTCCTCTGGAGAATTTTAGATATCGTTTGGAGGTCCCCAGGATTTTGGCTTTGTTACATGCTTCTCTCTGCTCTGACTTGGTGGGATTGCATTTTTTTTTTCATGTAAACTTCTTGAAAGTTTATTTATCTTTGCAGATTGTTGAGCATACTTAAGGTGCTGAAATGATGTGAAAGCTCAGCTCTAGTACGTGCCCCTACTACTTGTCACAGTGTCCCCTTACAGAAAAATTGAGATCGTCAGCTATCCCAAATTTAGTAATTCTCTGGATGTTATACTGTTGCATTTTTATCTGCATCTTATACAATAACATGAATGCAAATGGCACAGATAATTCTAATTACAGATGACTGTAATTAGCCCAGGAAATAATGCAGGTGTTAACTATAAATGTTAAACTTCAAACATTTTAACTTCTTTTACTAATACTTCTAGTAAACATTTAATTTCCTGTCCTTAGGATCAGTCTAGGATTTTTTTATTTTGGTGTTATCCCTTTTCTTTCTTTCAGCCAGGAGAATATCAGGTACACTTAAGAAAAACTTACTCTCAGTTGTAGTGGTCTCCAATGTGAAATTAATTTTTTTTATCATGAGGACAGTATGCAATATACATTTATAGTATAAATTTGTGATTTTAGCAATTAATTTGGCTTTTTTTTTCAGAGAAAACCGTCATTAATATATAATTTTTAATGTACTTTCAACTATCTTCTTTTAGGTAACCTTTGAAATGCACAAAGAGAGTCTTTCTCAAATGTACAGGGAGTACCAAGGGAAAGGAGGTGAAGGGAGTGGAGTGCATCCTTCAGCTCCAATTAGAACAATCTCTGGACTTAGCAAAGAAGCTGAAATCAAGGGAAAACAACAGTGTTTGGAGTTAAAAGAAGATGCTACTGCTCCTTCCTGCATTACTGATGGTGATATGGAGTGCAGTACTGAAAAAAAGGAGACAAATACCTCATCAGACGATGACCAACAAACTCATTCAGTGTCTAATCATAGGGAAGAGTTAGAGGGGGAAGACAGAGAAAATACAAGGGATTTAAAAGTAGCGTCTTATGAGGAATTTTCTCCAGAACTAGGAGTAATAAAGCCCAGTGTTTCAGAAATTAGTACTGGAATAGCTGAAGCAATTATTGAATCTCCGAGCAAAGCTGGCGAGCTTGTGGAAGAAACAGTAGCTATTACTGCTGCTTCTTTAGAAATGCAAACTACTTTGGAAGGAGAAACTCTTGAAAGTCCAGAAAAATCAACAGTAGAGGTGGAAGATGAAGATGACTTTGTTGATTTGAAAGAGGAAGGTAGTTTGCCTTTACCTTCAGAAGAGTTTGCAGAAACGAACAAGGAATGTAGCTCTAATGAAAGCGAAGTGACAGAGCAGGAAAAAGCAACAGAGAAGCAGCCTGAGTCTGTGCATTTAAAATCCGAAGACACTGAAGCTGTGGATGGGAAAAAACAAGAACTGACTTCCTTACCGGAAACTGTGAGTTCTGCAGTTCAAGAAGTAGCAACTAAACCAGATTCAGAAGGGAAAAAGAAGCTGGAGGGAAAAAAGGTTCTTTTTAGTGAAACCAAAACAACTGAAGAAAATGCAAACGCACATGTGTCAGAGCCTGCTGGAGCCTCTGACAAAAGAATTGCCAAGCTTGATGTTTCTAGTGTTGCATCGGATACGGAAAAACTGGAACTGAAAGCTAACACGTGTCTAGAAGCACCTCTGCCCCCCAGATCCATTCCTGAGGTAAATTCTACCTGCCCTCCACCTGTCTAGCTTAAATATAAAAGGTAGTTCTTATTTTATGAGATTTTTGAATGTGTGCTCATACACATTTTGGGGATTTTAATATGTGTGGATTTTGTGAGTTAGCTAAAGAATACTTTCAACCCTTGATTAAAATAGCCATAATTCTTACTAATTTGTGTACTGAGAAGTCTCCCAAGATTTCATTCTTTGTCCATCCCCTTATGGATGCTGATGGAGAGTGAGTGGCTAGACGGACAGTTCACCTGTGCTGGTACTTCAGTTGTGTTGATACTTCTGTTCTTAAGTTTGAAGAATTGAAGGAAACATTTATATATTCTGAGAGGATTTTATCTAGAATTTCTTCTGCTTCTTTACCCAACCTCCCCTTTACTCTTCTCAATCTGCTCTTTTATAATCTCAACTTCATAATAATTGAGAAGCGAACATTGCTTGTGCAGAAAAAAATAGCACAGTTTCTTTCATATGCTGATGGAACTTGCAAAAATATTTTTGTACTAGCTACTCTGCAGGAGTTACACACACAGAAACACACACAAGTATGTATTTGACACTATAAAATTTGATAGGATTGTCTCTCCATCACGTCAGCCTACATTTTTCTTGGAAGTGTAATTTAAAACTGGGCTTCTGTTGCATGCTGTAGTGCTGCACCCCTCTAGTCTTTAGTTTTTAACTCAGCTTTCTGTGGTTAAATAGTCATGTATCTTCTGCAGAGATACCTGATAATGGATGCTCTTCATTCTGCACCATTCTTCCTTAAAGGAGGAAAACCACTGTCTACAGAAACACATACTCTCCCTGTGGTAAGGTTGGGTTGCTGCTTGTGTATGTCTAGACTGACAGATGTGGTGGTGCAGCTGTAGACTAGTCTGTAGGCTTGGCATATCCAGTAAATAGCATTTGTGTAGTAGTTTTAGCTTTATTTGTTACCATGTACAGTCTAAACTTGTTGAATATCTAAAATCTCAAGTCTATTAAATGCATTTCAGTGTATGTCGGGGAAACTATTAACCAGAGAGTGTGGGGTTTTTTGTCTGCAAACTGTGTATTTAGACCTCAAGGCAGCAGGATTCTTCAGGACAAGAGCTAGCTGCTACATCAGATGGGCAGAGAAGAGACTCTAGGTCAACTGTGTTCCGTATTCCTGAGTTTAAGTGGTCACTGATGCATCAGCGCTTGCTCACAGACTTACTGTTTTCCATAGAAACAGATATACAGATGTGGAGAAGGTAAGCTTCTATGCTTTATATGGAATCATCTAGACTAGCATTTAAATTATAATTAACTTGAGATTTTGTTGAAACTGCATCAGAGTTGCTCTTTGCCTTCAAATTTTGCACATCTGGTATTTTACTCATTATTCAGTAGCATTACTTATTTTGCGACCTATACCCAAATATTCTCAGATTATTTTTAATGCTTTTTACAAACATAAATGTGTATTGGTTGAGGGCCTGCACATATATATTTTGACTGAAATCCTGACAACACTTAAATCAATGGCAGTCTTGCTATTGATTTTTACTGGACCATGATTTTCATATTCCTAATATATGTAAGGACCTGCATCTTTTATTAATATCTAAATATGGACTTAAAAAAATCCAAATGGTATTTATTACTTCTGCATTTACATACACTATGTTGCTGCTCTGATAGGGTTCTGTGAACACAGATGTTCTATACCTTTAAAAATTAACTTGCAAAAAGGATCTGGAATGTAATCATCAAGATTAATTTAGCAAAAAAAAGGAAACTTTGGAAACAGTGGTAATTCTGCGTTTTAACGTTAAGTTTTAATAACTTCAATAAGAGTGGTGTCTATTATTAACTGGAAGTAGTGAATGTCAAATGCCTACAGGAAAGCTGGAGAGGGACTTTTCACAAGGGCATGCAGTGATAGGACAAGAGGTAATGGTTTCAAACTGAAAGAGGGCAGACTTAGGTTGGATATTAGGAAGAAATTCTTTGCTGTGAGGGTGGTGAGACACTGGCACAGGTTGCCCAGAGAAGTTGTGACTGCCCCTTCGGTGGCAGTGTTCAAGGCTAGATTGAATGGGGCTTTGAGCAGTATGATCTAATGGAAGGTGTCCCTGCCTGTTGCAGGGAGTTGGAACTAGATGATCTTTAAGGTCTCTTCCAATCCAAACCATTCTGTAATTCTTTGAAAATGAACCATATAGCTGTACTGACCCAATAAAAGGGATGAAGAAATAAAGTGATTAAACCAATTTAAACTGAGGTGAATTTTTGTCTGACTATAATTTTTAGGATGTGATTGAATTAATCTCTCAGGACATCATCAGATACAGCTAAAATATGGTTTTAGGTTCTGTTTTGAAAATCTATGTCCATATTTAACAGGATTTAAATTTTTGTGTTTTGTTGATTTTTATTTTTTCTGGTAAGTCCTTAGTATTTGCTTTATTTTCCTAAAGATTTAAGTTTAAATCTAGTTCACACTTCCATGAAACTTTGTGTTGCCTGATTCAGTGACTTTTGCTGTAGCAAGTAGTCACAGACCAGCCTATAACATAGCTTTATCCAAATCATGATTAACACACATCTCAATGTTTTTAGCAAGCTATGATCTGGAGAGGTTTAAGAACAGAAAGAAAAGTTAGGTTTAGGTTTAGATTAAAGAACAACAGTTGACCCTTATGGTCACATGTTATTTGCTGTCCCACTGCTAACTGTCTGGTTTGAGTTGTATGAAGGCATAAAAATGCTAAAATACCACAAAAATAAAGCTGTATTCTGAATTTTTTTTTTTACAGCCATTCTACGAAAACCGTGATGGACTTTGTGAATAGCAGTGACAATGTCATTTTTGTGCACAACACAATTCACCTCATCTCTCAAGTGATGGACAACATGATCATGGCTTGTGGTGGTATATTGCCATTGCTTTCTGCTGCCACATCTTCTACTGTAAGAAATTTGATTTTTATTTGAAAATTTATCTCTTGTGGCAGTTGCCTTTCTTTATGTAGTGTTTTAACTATTACATCTGTCCTTTTGGGAAAGAGGAATGCGTGTGGGATATTTCCACAAGCATCTCTTTCCTCCCTTTGCTATCTCCATGCTTTCCCTAAGATAAATTGAGTGCCTGGCCTCTTGGCCTGAAGACATAAAAAGAAGGTGCCTAGCTTTATTGTCCCACAGTGGTCTGGACTGGGATTAAATCCCAATATTAATGATTGTTCCTAGAAAATGACCAATTACTACTTATGAATGTGACTGGAAATAGACTTCCAGCATACATTTTTCTTCATTTAAGTTGTAGGAATATCACCTTTGTGAAGAAGTAAATGTTGCTTTCAATTTTTCTGTGTAGCATGAATTGGAGAATATTGAGCCAACTCAAGGACTTTCGGTAGAAGCTTCTTTAACGTTTCTCCAGAGATTAATCAACCTTGTGGATGTGCTAATTTTTGCAAGCTCTCTTGGTTTCACTGAAATTGAGTCTGAGAAAAATATGTCATCTGGAGGAATTCTGCGACAGTGTCTTCGTCTGGGTAAGTGAATAAAACCACTTAATGTGCATAAGAGCTTGCTGTTACTAAATAGTTAGCAACTGTTAGCTTTATTTTTTTCCTGTCCTTTTTTGTTAAATCAAGATTAAATTTAGTCAAAGAAGCATTGGGTTCTCTTACTATTTTGCTTTTACTGTATTCTGCAATGAATATACATACATGGGGTAATTTTCCTCTTAAAAAAGTTGAAATAAAATAAATGGTGAAGTTTGGTAGCCTGACTGTTTTGGATGCCTGTTTTTATTTTATCCATGAAGATACTTCTTTGGCTGAAATTCCAAAAATAGTCAAGGCTGAGAATGTAGTAGCTTTAAGAAAAAGAAATCTTGTACTATATACAAAAACATGAACCATTACAGTACATAGAAAAGAGGTTTAAATCTTGAGGTCAGTAGATGAAGGTATGGTGAAAATTAGAGGTGTAAATTTCTAAAGAAATCAGAAATTTCTAAAATTTTAGGGTTCAAATTGGTCAGTATTTGTGTCCAGTATTATAGTACGTTTGCATCAAATTGGATTGAAAGAAAGTGTCATTACCTAGAAAAGTAATGACTGTTCTGGAAATGAGGACGTACAAGATCATACCTGAGTCCAGTTAGTTAATACAGGAGGGGAGTATTCATGCTAGTTGCATGCTGTAAGACTTTCTGTAATGAAAAGTTTAATTTGCATGAGTGCCAGAGCAGCTCAGAGCCTCAACAGTAACTAGCCTTCCTCTCCCTTTCTAGGCAATTAAAACTTTGTGCAGGTAGAACAAGATTTATGGGATGCAAACAGGTATAGAGGTGGGGTAGTTCTTTTTTCCTTTGAAAATAATATTAGAAGATGGAACAGGTACAATTGTGAAGCTAAAAAAATAAGTGTAACTTCAGAACATTTAGTGCAAGAGTAAAAGAGCATTGTGAAGCAAATGTCATTTGTTTCACTGGTCTATCACTTGCATTTCTTCCTTGCTAGTCTGTGAAATTTGGCTGTCTTCACTCTCCCTGCCCCATGGTTGTATGCATGGTAAAATTTCAGTGAGGGATGCTAACTTACTCACTTTGAAGTATCCATTAGATACAGCATACATGTTCCGATAGTATTAATTATTAGTTGTAAATTATTAAATAATTTTGAGCATTGTTTTGTGACTATTTAAAATTTATGGAAGCAAAATATGACTTTACTGATGTGTTTAAACTTTTTTAGTTTAAATGATAAAGAGAAATGTATTGTACATCTCTCTAAGGAGTATAAACAATACTGCTTCACAGAGTAATTCTTAACATTTCTTTTCCCTTCAAGTATGTGCAATAGCAGTAAGAAATTGCTTGGAGTGTCAGCAGCATGCACAGATGAAGCCTATTGGAGACATTGGGAAGAACCAAAAACCAGTGCAGGGCTTTATAGGAACAGGAAAGTCTGCAGCAAAGGCAAGTATAAGACCGCATTAAGGAGCACAAAAGTCAATAATTATTACTCTGTATAGAGGGATCAGTTTCTAAGTTTATACCTGCACCACTGATACTTTAATAGAGCTGAAGGGCATGAACGCTGGAAATCCTGAAGTAGTTTTTCTGAGATGTGAATTTAATTAACACTTACGTATTTAACCTTCCACAGTGAAATAAATCTGTCACAAGAATTTGCCAGATCTTTTTTTTCCTTTAAAGATGAACTGCATATCTGATATTTGTGCTCTGGTTATGAGAATATGATGTACAGTAGGTGATTGTACACACAATAATTTTTGGTAGAATGCTTTTAAAAACAGAATCTGAAACACTTGTTGGTTTGTTGGTTTTTTTTAATAGAGTCCAGTGGATATTGTGACTGGTGGCATTTCTCCAATACGAGACCATGACAGACTTCTGCAGGATATGGATATTAATCGACTTCGAGCGGTAGTGTTCAGAGATATTGTAAGCTACAAATAATGTTGTCTTTGTAGCCAGATGTCTGCATATATATGTTTGCTGAACACTTGCTATGTGTTATGCTGTTTGGCTAAATTGAATTTACAAAAACTGAGTACTGCTCACAGTAATTAGGAACTCATAATACTCTGCAGCTGTTGTAGTGTTTGGGATTGGAAAAAAGGAGAGGTGAAAATCACTGCCTGCTGATAAGGCTTTTTGATGTGTTCCTAAGAGCTGACTGTGAAATTTGCCTATTATATATAAAATATGTTGTATTCAGTGCAAATATATATTTCACATGTACATAGACCAAATGCTTTTGTATACTATGTATCATAAAGACGTTTATGTATACTTTTTGAAAAATTAGTATCTTTCTAGCTAATTAGAAATTAGAGGTCATCTCTAATTCCATTACTTCCCCTCAGAGGAACCAATTTGTGTGCATGTGCTGTAAATATGCATATGTTTTTTAGTCTTGAATTGACTAAAAATATCTTTGCCCTATGTCAGCAACTTTATAGCTGATATTGAGGAAATTGAGATTGATTGCTTAGAAGAAACACCTCTGTAAGCAAATAGAGCATCTATAATGGCTATGAGTCATCGGTGGCCACAAGCTTGGACACCAGAACTTATTTTACAATAATTGGACTATTTAGCAAGTATAATGATTTACGTAGTGACTTTTGTTCTATCCAGAATAGTGAAGAATCTTTGGATTTTATCTTAACAGCAATTATTGATTGAAGCAGGCTTCTATGAACCCTTACTTCAGTATCAGTGTGCAAAAGAGTAACAGGAAGTGAATCTTCCATGCTGGTGGCAGCTAAAATAATCCTACTCATGCAAAATCAAAGCACATTTTGTGAACTCATTTTTTTCTTCTAAAAAAACCCAATATACACACATCTGCCTGTGAGTTGGGGTTGTTTAGCCTGGAGAAGAGGAGGCTCTGGGGAGACCTTAGAGCAGCCTTCCAGTACCTGAAGGGGCTACAGGAAACCTCGAGAGGGACTTTTTGCAAGGGTATGGAATTATAGGACATGGGATTAAGGGCTTCAAACTGGAAGAGAGTAGATTTAAGTTGGATATTAGGAAGAAATTCTTTGCTGTGAAGGTGATAAGACACAGAAAGAGGTTGCTCAGAGGAGCTGTGGCTGTCCCCTCTTGTGTCAGTGTTCAAGGCCAGGTTGGATGGGTCTTGGGACATCCTGATTAAATAACCCCCCTGCCCATGACAGGGGGATTGGAACTAGATGATCTTTAAGGTTTCTTCGAACCTAACCCATTCTATGCTTCTTAATAGAAAGCTTCTTATAAACTCCTCCCAGTATAGTTTACTAAAGAACTGTTACAGATTATGGGGCTTCAATGGACACTATAATCATGGTAAAATGAGCTTTATAGTTTACTTTCTTGAACTACTCAGAAGGAAAAATTGAATGCTAGCTGAACCCTTATGTAAATGAGGGGAGAAAAAGCCCACAACCAACCTTTCTTTTACTGACTGGTCAGTAAGGATCCAAATACTCAGTTCTTCCATGATCCTAAAGTGTGCAAAGCTTTTCTTTCTTTAACAGCCGAAGGGGACGGGCTTAGGCCAAAACATAATGCCTAGTCAGATCTGGGATGTGACTCTTTCCTCTGTTTCACTAGGAATGACTGAGTACTCTGGGGAGGTACCTGGCATAGTTCATTGATTTTTAAGATTTTCTTAAATTCTCTTCATAATCTTACAGCTGTAATGCAAATGCACATTTGCCAATTCTTATTTAAATTGTACATAGTATAGTACATTTCTCCGGACAATCTGAAGATGAAATAAAGCCCTAACACTGGTTCTGGAATTTGTTCCACTTCCTTCATGAATATGTAATGGTTTATAAATGCTTTCACAGTGTTGTTGAGTACACTTGCCTGGTTGTACTTCACAGCAAATGCTGTTAATATCTTGACACATTTTAGGAAACGTCATAGAGGAAACACCTATAAATAAATAAGGGGGACCTAGTCCCTGCATTAATTTGAAGTATGTAGTCAAAACACACAACCTTAGTCAAAGCTGTCATATTTATAAATGAAAAATGAAAGGATTAGTGCCACTTGAATACAGTTGCTGTGTTCCCTGACTTTATAGGTGAGACAAACTGTGACTAGAGAATATTGTTCTTCCGTTGTTGACATATCAGTTTGCTCTCAGTCTGCTTATGACAGTGCTGGGCATACTTTACAGAAAAATAAACATGCTGCTGAAATTGTAATGGAAAAATCTGTGTATGTGTTCTTTTTTTTGTTTTGCAGGAGGATAGTAAACAGGCTCAGTTTTTGGCTTTGGCTGTTGTATATTTTATTTCTGTGCTCATGGTTTCAAAATACAGAGATATACTGGAACCCCAGAATGAAAGACGACTACCAAACCATAGCCAGTCATTCAAGGAATCAGAGAATGAAAATAATGAAACTCCTGCTACAGGTGAGCTGTTAATTATTTGACCAAATGAAATAATGTGGCTTATGCATTATGTTGAAGTCCATGTGAAGTTGTATAGAAATATGCACATTTTAACTGCTTAAATAAGCAACATTATAGTATTGTTTGCCTCAGTATTTGTGTGTATCTTTTTCTGATCTAAGAAGAGCTTAATCTATAGGTTGATTTTACTGTGTAGAGGTGATTAAGTAGCTAAGTATTCATGAATGCTTGTTGTAGAAACATTATGTAAGGTTAAGTATGCATAAGCATGGCAGCTTTTGGCTTCCACTATAAGATTTCTTTCTGTTCTTTAAGACTTCTTTCCTTTTCTTATTTAGGACAATCAATTGATTTTTGTTCTTTGACTATTGAGTCAATATCTTCTATTTCTTTGGATGTTATAACTTTTCAAGCTTCTCAGAAAGTAGAAGGAAATTTTTCTGTTATAAGTTTCCTCTTAAATACTGTACAATATAATATTAAATCACAAATTATTAAATAGATAATATTAAATCACCGAATCACAGAATAGCTTGAGTTGGAAGGGACCTTAAAGATAATCTAGTCCAACTCCCCTGCCATGGGCAGAGACATCCTCCACTAGACCAGGTTGCTCAGGGCCCCATCTAACCTGGCCTTAAATGTCTCCAGGGACAGGGAATCCACCAACTCTCTGGGCAACCTGTTCCAGTGTTTCACCACCTTCATGATGAAAAACTTCTTCCTTAAAACAACCACCCCTCGTCCTGTCATAACGAACTCCACTAAAAAGCCTGTCACCTTCTTTTTTATAGCCCCCCTTTAGGTATTGAAAGGCAGCAACGAGGTCTCCCTCAGATCCTTCTCTTCTTCAAGCTAAACAGCCCCAACTCTCTCAGCCTTTCTTGGTAGGACAGGTGTTCTAGGTCTCTGATCATTTTTGTGGCCCTTCTCTGGACCCACTCCAACAGGTCCATGTCCTTCCTGTGCTGAGGGCTCCAGAGCTGGACGCAGTGCTCCAGGAGGGGTCTTATCAGAGCAGAGTAGCAGGGCAGAATCATGTCCCTCAATCTGCTGATCACAGTTCTTCTGATGCAGTCCAGGATACAGTTGGCCTTCTCAGCAGGGCTGCTTTCAATCCCTTGATTCTCCAGCCAGTATTGATACCAAGAGTTGTTCTGTCCTAAGTGCAGGACCTTGCACTCCTCTTTATTGAGCCTCACGAGGTTCCTGGGCCCACTTCTCAACTTATTTAGGTCCCTCTGGATGGCATCCCGTCCTTTGGGTGTGGTACCACATCTTGGTGTCATCTGCGAACTTGCTGAGTGTGCAAAAAAGGGTGTCAATCTCCAAGTAAGCAAGAGGAAATACTTAAAGCTGTGTTATTTGTCACCCAGTAGTGTTACTCTTTTAGGATCAATGTAATGAATGCAATTCTGTTAATAATGAACTTAAAATTGTGTTTTCTGCTTTTGGTATGAACAGATGTGGAAAACCCATCTGCTGCTCTCTGTGCTTCAGCCTCCACTGAAGATTCAGAAAGTACAGAATCTGTACAAAGAAGAGATTCTGGTCTTGGGGAAGAACCAATTTCAGGGCAAAAAAACAGTTCTGGCAGTGTTGCTGAAGAAGGACCTCTGAATGTCAGTGCAGGTCCAGATGCAATCAGTGAAGTACTATGCACGCTCTCATTAGAAGTAAATAAGTCTCAGGAGGGCAGAAGTGAGACAGGAACTGAAGATAGTAAGCCTGCAACTTCTGTGCCAGCTGCAAAAAATGTCAATGTAAAGGACATCCTGAGGAGCTTGGTAAGCACACCAGGTGATGGGACTGCGGTGGATGCTACTCTTCTGCCACCAGCCTTCCTTGGAGTTCTTGGCAATGGAGCTGCTGAGCAGCCTGTACAGTTCCATTCCTTTGACAGGTAATGTAACATCAAAAATATCTGGGCTATTTAATTTTGCTTAAGGTATCTGTAAGGAACAGAAAAATTCACACTTCAGTTTGCCAGTTCTCGTGTATAGTGTCATCTAGTACTTAATATAATCAAGGTGCTTTGATGTACAAGTAGAACCTTTGACTGCATAGTCCACTGACATCACATAGATGCATCGTGAAGGTACATTGCAATTCATGGGATGCTATGTTATGCTACAAAAGACTCTGGAAATGAAAAGTGACTGGTGATTGGGTTATACTTGAAGGTCTTGAAGTCAGCACCTCTTTGTAAGATTTAACTCTCCTGTCTCCATGCATGTTATAGTTCAGAAGCAATATGGTAAGAGGGCAAATAAACTGCCTAGAAATGACTGCAAGAGTAAAAGGAAAGAGGAAGGGTGTAAGCTGTTCTTTTGTCTTTCCTGTTCTCTTATTCCTAACTGCAGCACTTGCAGATGAGTGCTGCTGTACTGTCCATATTTAGTCAGTTTTAAAGGACTCAGGAAATAAAATGGACATTAAATAACTTAAAGTAACAATTAGCTTGGGTACTAATCACAGAGCTGTATCTAGTTTCTGTTAATGTGAACCTGCAAAAGAATACTGCTTCAGTAGTAGCTACAAATGGATTAGAAATGATGGAGCAGTCATCTAGGTGTCCTTTTACCTATAGAGACTCCCATATTCATTTCTGAAAACGCACCTGTGTTCTGCCTTCTGGTGCTAAAGGCCTGCTTTAAATCCTTCAGGCTTCGTTCAGTAGATATATCCCTAAGTTGTTAGATTTGCTTTGATGTTATAATGGCTTTTAAAACTCTGTTTCATTTTAACAAATACCTGCCTTTCTTAATACTCTCATGCTGCAGTGGATTTGTTTCTTTTTCTTCCTTTTAGATTGAAGTTTCCTTTTGCTGATGATAATTTTGATGTCCCCTACATCTCGGTCTCATTAGCTCCTTATCTTTTCCCATGCATAGTAGACCACGTTGTCTTTTACTACCCTTACTGACTTTCACATCTCTAGGATTCCTAAAAACAACAAAAAAACCCCAAAGAATCAAAGAATGAATCCAATAACACCTGTATTCCTGCCTCTAGAAAAGCCTTATTCATATCCAGAAAACCTGCAGTCAATCTGGTGCAAGGGGATCCCTTGTTAACCTTACCAGTATCTGATCCTCTGCTTATTCCTGAATTTCCTCTGGCTCTGTCTGCAGTCTATGGCTGCCTTGCTCAAACTAGCAAACCTAGATGACCCAAGAAAGGCATGCAGTTCTGCTGTGGGTATGGATGCAGCTGTCACAACATGTCTTCTCAGCTCAGATGGCCGTATCACTAGTGAGGGAATAGATGGTGGTGGTTGTCTGGTTAGATTAGACACAGATGGTGTACGCTAGCATTTGGCCCCCTTGCTCTTTTCTCAAAGTAAATACTGTGTTCTGCTTCTGATGCTAAACAGGAGGACCTGTTTTGGGAGCAGTAGGAAGCTGGGGGCAGAGGGGGAAAATTGGAAGAAGGGAGACACTGAATTAGAACTTGTCACACCTCTCCCCCTGCTGCTGGGCAAGTGCTTTTAGCGCTTCCCCATTGAGGTGTATCATTGCTCTTTGCAGCAAATGGGCAGTTGATGTGAAATAGAATAATGTTTTATTCTGTGTCTAATGTGTTTCCTCAGGAAATTCTTACTGTTCATTGCCAAGTGGTAGAGATTTGAACTACAAAGTAAAATTTGTCTGGAGATCTGGTACAGAAGTGCATGTTGCATTTAGGAATTATTTTTTAGCTATTGCTAAAACTGGAGGTTTGTACTGCCTGTGCAAATCTGATTTGAATTGTTGTAAAGCAGGTTAACTAGACAGGAAGTAATTGGACACTTGCAGTCCTGATATCTGACATAGGTAGATTATGCCTGCAAAACCTTATCAGGGGAAACCGAGCGATTTAATTTGATAACATGTACACTAATGAAATACTAGGCATGGTAGCAGCCCTTCAGTCACTTGCAATTCTGTGTTCTTCTTTCTCTATAGTTACAAAGTCACTCGAATAATGAAAAAAAAAACAAACCTGAAATTGCAGTGTGTTTTGTAAAGCAAGTCACTGAAAAGTTAAACTATTTGGTGTTTTGCCCTTTTGCTTTTCCAGTGCTGCACTGTCCCAGATGGACTCTTCTCTCCTTTTCCCACCTCCGAAGTGCCAGCCATTTGTAACAGCAATTCTCAACATTCTCTCACTTAACCCTGAGACATAATTACTGTATCAGATATAGTCTGATAAGTGAAAGGGGTGCATGGACTGCAGCAATAAACAGCACTGTGCTTGTGAATGGAAGAGCAGAAGGCAAGGGGTTTTGTAGGTGTTCATGTAGCTATCTGGACAGTGGTAACTTGTGGGTATTACTTTCCTATGACTTTCTGTGTCTAGTAGGTGGGGCTAAACCTCAGTATGTCTGTGTTTTCAGGTAGGTTAATTTTTAATTTCCTTCCTTTTGTGGGTATGTCAGATAGACAAAAGTGTACTTAATGATGTAGAAGTCTTACCTCTAGTTGATTATCATCTGGTAGTGACATGCACAATCTTGGATCTATGGTGAATACATTGATCTATGATAAGGCATGTTGCTAACTAATAAATCAGTTAATCAAAAAGGCAGAATAACTGTATATATCATAGATATGAAACATTTCTATTTCAAATTCGCTAGACAGGAAAGTTTCATGACCACTTCAAGGTGACTGTATCTTTATATAGTGTAACTCTGCTGAAAGTAGGAGCTTATCCTCTGAAGTGACTCCTAGTGACAACAGTGGGAAGGAACTTAAGAGGGAAAGAAAAACCTTTTTATAAGAAACTGTAATAGAGTTGGAAATAGTAGCTCTTATCTCTGGGGTAGACAAAAAATACTAAGGTACGTTAGGAAAGTTTGGAAGAACAGGCTTTGGGATGCTCTCTTATTTTCTGTGTCTGGTTTACATTTAATGTATTGTTTGATGGCAAACACAAGTTTTGTGAGTTAATTTTTTTTTTGTTTTTAAAGACACTTTGTTAAAAGTTGTTCCCATGTAGCAGCTTACCAGTGGGGTATCTCTGGGAATTTCAAAGCATCTCTCTGATCCTGCATTTATCTCAGGAATGCTGTGTCAGAAATCAAAACTCTCCTCATATCTTAAGGATTATCAACTTCCCAGCCATAGCTGGAGAGTATACAGTAACAGCTATGTGAGTGAAACCTTACTGAAAGGCTGCCAGGTTGCAAGCCTTTGCAAACAACTAGGTGTATGTGTTCATTCCCATGCCAAAAATCTTTCCCTTATCTTATGTGAAGATGCAATCTTGTGATTAGTGGGTGCCAGGGGTTTATCATTATAAAGTTCAAGACTTGCATTGGCTTTTTCCCAAGATCCACAGGGACATGAATTAGTGTTCCAATTTCAGTGTGTCCTAAAACAGCGGTTTTCTTATTTAGTAGTAATCTTGTAGAAAAAGAGGGGAGGCTAATGCAGGCAAATTTAAATAAAACAGAGATAAAAATAACCAAAGCTTAGGGTTAAAATAAAAAGAGACAATATTTCTCTTCAGTTAGTCTAATAAAACCCATAACCTATCACTTGCCATTTTTACTGTGCAATTTAAAATAAAACCTTAGTCTCTCCTGGCTTCTACTTCTCTTTGTGGAAACATCCAACAATCATGTCATAGGAAGCTGATGCTGAGAGTTCAGAGGAGTATAGGCTCTTAAATCATGGTTTTGTACCATAGAGCTTAAATCTGCAGCTAAGCTGTAACTTACGGAGTAGATATGTTAATAAGCTTGTTTATCTTTTTGGAACATCATCTATAAGCTGCTTAGTTTGGCTCAGCCTGTGTTTGCACATTTGTCAGTGGCGTCCATGTGCCTTTGTAATGGTTGGTTGTGATAGTTCAGTTAAATTTAACCAAAGTCCTTTTTTTATATGGAATGAATACATTTTAGGCTTCATTGATTTGGGCCTCAGAAGTAAAAAGAATAAACTTGTTGCTGACAAGATTAAGTCTACCAGGTACAGGTAGAGACAGAACATGAGAATGGAGGATCTGTAAATCCAGGCGCATATGCTGCGATGAGAAGCTCAGCTCTTTTGACACATCCCACATTTTGCATTCTGCAGGGGCTGAAGAGGCAAACCATTTGAAGCCTTCTCGCTGCCAAGCTGATTTTAAAGTTCTCTTGCAAAATTTGATTGTATTCTTTCGATCGTCTCTTCTCTCCCTACACTCCCCTCTGATCTCTCCTGGTTTTGAGAGTCTCTTATTCTTCCTTTCTCCTTGGGTATTTCAAGGGGGACATAAGAGAATGGGTATTATCTACAGACAGCAGAGCCCTTAGAATGACACTGACATGGCAGGCTGCTTTCCTGGATCACAAAGTAGAGGTAAAAATAAGTCTCTGATCCTCTTTATTTTGCTCATTGCATAGGAGTCCTGCGGTGGGCATCATTCTGGTAGCCTGGAACAAGACTAACTTTGGTTTTGAATGAAAGCCATTATCCCATAGGGAAACAGACAAACTGTCACCTGTCTTGCTGTTCAATGATAAAAAATGGAATGCTGATAATTAAATCTGTATAAATTCCTGTATAACAAGAGTAATTAGAGCTCATGTAGGTATTTTTAAATTATAGTGAGGTCATCAGTTTGGCCTGGCCCATGTTGTATTCGGAATATTTGACTCACACCCAAGGAAAATTTGTACCTTGAAATATGCTTAAAATTAATTGCAGACTTGCCAACCTTAAAAGTATTTAGGAAAATATACTCAAAATTTATTGATAGTTTGTAGATAGTTTGATATTTATATATAGATTGTATCTTTATATTGACACAGAAGAATCAGTGATCTGAAACCAAGAAAGCTTTCAATGAGTAAATCCTTATAGAATTTGGCAGAATAGATCATTATTGTATAAGCTTTTGTCTGTGATGGAAGTCAGTGTTCAGCTCAGTGGTCTGTGCTCATTCAGCAGTGAATAATTGTCTGCAACACGAAGGCTTCTTACATTTCAGCATAATTGGGACTAATAACACACTGACCTTGTGGCTAAGATGTGTTTATGGTGGCTAGTTCTCACTATGCCTGACCTACGTTTATCAGTTCACGTGTGGTAGATTCCTATTTTAAACCTTAAATATTTGATTTTAAATTTTAAAAGGCAAATAACTAATACAGTCATTTAAATGGAGCAACTAAGCTATCATTTTTACCATGGTGCTTGAGGTCCGCTTGAAATACTAAAATGTATTGAAGGTTTTCTTCCATGTGATATGTCTACCCATGTGTGAGGTTGCTTAATGTATGTTGCTATTCTGATGAAATTAATGCATGAATACAGATGGTTTTAAAAATATATTATTTTTGTAGATATAAGGAAATATACTATAAGGCCACTTATTGACTAATATTTTATTCATATGTGTAGCAATATTTAACTGTTTAAGAAATGCTTACAAGTTTAGCTACAGAAAAGGACTGTCTTATCTGTGTACTCTTTAAAAGCAAGTTCCCATTACTTGAGATAAATTGAAAGCACACTGATTTTTAAGACACTTCTGACAAATTTACGTGATTTAATAACGTGCTAAACACTCCATGTTTTCCACATAGTTTATTTACTATAATATTTAATCTTGATTTTTCACTGTCTCATGCATTCTTTCTGCCAGTTGCATTCATTGCATTTATATTAGCATTTAAATAATCTTTTGAAATAAGAACACAAAGGAACATTGATGGCTAATGGCACATATTTCTGTCTGAACACAGTTGTGTTTTCACCTAAATATTCACAGAAAATACCGTATTGCTACACAAAGAAGGAAAAATGTAGGGATTTTAGAATGTAAATAAAGAATGACCAATGTTTATGCTTCAAATATCTTAATTTGCTTTCCAGTACGTGGTAGATAAGAATCTGTATGTGATTGCTAAGCCATGCTTTCATACTTTGAAGAAGGCCTGGAACTGGAAGCTCCTGAAACAAATCCTGCAAATATAACATTGGTCAGATGCACCATTGAAAGGGAAGACTTAGAGAGTAAACATTATGCTACAAATATGCAGCAATGTGTAGCTATGAAGTAATTACGTCAAGATACTTCGATGTTTTGGTTTCTTGTTCTTGAGCTATTTTAAGGATTTTTTTGGATCAGAAGGTCATGACAGCTGACCGGAAGACTGAGAGAAATTACATTCATGGTTTGGGGTTTCTTTACATCACGTTTTTGGACAGTTTCCATTGCTTCTTTTGGCTGTGTGCTTCAGAATGACACAGCTGTCAGGAGAAGGGACCTTCTTTCCTCAGCAGGAATGATGTTTATTTTATTTTGGCTGGAAAAGTCGGAATCATTTCAGTTGACTGTTGAAAAACTATTTAAAATAAATTCTGTTCAGAGCTAGTCTGAGGCTAGAAAACAGCTTTATGGTGAGTTGGTCAAAGCCTCTGTTTTCTTCCAAGGTTCAGATTTTTTACCATGAGGCAGGAATTTCTCCAGCCCCTATACTGTTTTCTTTTATCTTGCTGAATAGCTATGGAGCACAGCAGAAGTCTTTGGGTGTGGTGCATCATGAGCACTTTGAATACTTAAGCAAGCTTTTGACAGGGGAGACCAAGATCTAACATGACTTGTAAGTGTAGGAATTATCATAGAACTTATAAAGTAGATTTTATATTTTTTTAGCTGAAAGTTAAAACTTTTTTTTCAGTGGGATATGATAATCCACCTAAGTTTCTCAGAAAACATTGTGAGAGTCAGTGTCTCTTGCTCAAAGCATGTGGGTGACTGTGTCTGGAATACACACATGCACACCCATGTGTACTGTTTATAAGGCAACACGCATTCTTCTGTATTTCGAAGTCTGAAACCTGTACTTACTCATTTTTATTCCTTGAATGAAAACAAAAGGAATTATGTTGGGTAATTAAAAAAAAAAGCCTGCTAACAGCAATACTTTGCAGCTGTGTATTAGTGCCATATTCCTGGTGCTAGTGATCGGAGTATCTTCCTCAAAGTAAATGTCTTTGCCAGATACTGACAGTTATAATGGAAGTGTTATAATGTAATTTATTATTTATATACTTAATGAAAAGTAAGTTACTGAAGATGTACTTGTATTCCCAAACTTCTACAGGTTTGAAAGTGAGAAGGTGTACAAAAGATCTTAAAAGGCAAAAGATCCTATTGTGATCATTTACTGCTGTCTCTCACAGCCCAGGGGAAAAAAAAAAAAAAAGGTCTAATTCCTTTGCTTGAATGCACTTCTTGGGTAGCTATTGAGAGTCTGGCAACTTGTTGAAGCTACTCCCTCAGTGCAACTATGCTTAAGCACACTGAAGGTCAGTAGAAGTTTACAGGAAGAAATGATAATATATAGTCTTCTGTCAGAAACAGCGCAGAAAATGGAAGACTGTTGTAGCTGGGCTTTCTTTTGTCTCCACTCACTGTCAGATGCAGATGAGCGATGTTAAGGTGACAGCTCCATCTGCACACAGGCTTCCTTGCTCCCATGCAGTTCCAGAACTGTTACTTACCCTGTGAGAAGCTTCTTGTAGTGGTGCTAAAAGTTACTGCTGCGCTAAAACTTCTTCTTGATCTGTCCAACACGTTAATTTCTGTATTTTCATCTGAAAGGGGGAGGTTCTAATATATAAAATTAGTCAAAATTTAGCCATTTATGTATAAATTTTTAAGATGTAGGTCTGGCTTTCCCTTTATGGCTTTAAATACCTCCTGTTTCACTGTTCCTGAGGATCTTAGTAGAGTCAGAAAGAAGGATCAGTAGCCTTCATAGGCACTCAGAGGACACAGGCATTCTGATTTGATGTTTTGAGAGAATTCTAATTGACTTTAAGCCATGGAAACAGAAAATTTCTCTAGAATGTTTGTTTTTACCCTCAAGGTAACTTCTTGTTTTCCAATTTAAAATTGATTACATGAATGATATGTTTTGAACAGACACTACCTGTATTTACACAATTGCTGTCTACATGTGCACCAAAATTTGTCACTAAACGTTCTCCCATATCACCTTACATACAATATAATTGTGTGTGTTTTAGTTAGCAGCAAATGGACAATTGGTTTTGTAACTTAGTGGGTGTGCAAAGAAGTATTTCTAGCTCATGTATTGAGATCTCATAGAGTCCACATGAATAGACACGTATCTGTAGTATGTCTGTATGGTTTGGGTTTATTATTATTGATCTGTATTTTTTGAATCTGATAGCTATACAGTAAAAGAACTCTAAATCTGTAAAGGAACAGACTTCAGTGCTAGATAATGAACGTTGGAGAAATGTCCAAAAGTCTACTATGTGTGGGTGCATCTTGTACTCAGTAATCTTACCTGAAGGAACTGGGAAATTAATATATTTGAATGTGTTATAGAAGAGTAGTAACAGCTTCAGGACAGTGAATGTGACAGAATCTTGAGCAAGAAATCCCCTTCTCATCACATAGGTGATGCAAAATTAATTGGTAATGTGGCTGTAACAGTCTAAATATATGATTTTTTATTTTTAGTGCATTGTTTGAGGGAAACTGGCAAATTCATGGCTTAGGCACAATATC
The DNA here is from genome assembly GCA_013398125.1 of Aegotheles bennettii. Taxonomy (NCBI): domain Eukaryota; kingdom Metazoa; phylum Chordata; class Aves; order Caprimulgiformes; family Aegothelidae; genus Aegotheles; species Aegotheles bennettii. Next base: position 117,280 of record VZRW01001850.1, on the reverse strand, counting down.
TTGACTTGGGGCTCAGGTGTTATTGCTTCTATTTTTTTAGTGTATAGTTAACATTAGCAGTCACCCTTATAATGATATGACATGTACTGCCTCCAAGTATGGTGCCTGCCTACTCCTGCCGTTAAGAAGGGTTGATTTAATCAGTAACATGGTCTGGCTTCTGTGACATCCTTTGGACTAAAGAAGGGAGTCAAATAGAGTCCTTTTTTCCCATTCTAGCAAGAACTATTTTGGAAATATTTGACAGAACTTTGGTTGTTATTATCGCACCTGATTTGGGTCCAGTTTCTAAGTTACTTTATTTAGAAAATGAATATTTTAAAGCTATTAAGGGAATACTTTCAGTGTATAGTTATAGTACTGTCAACAAAACATGTGATTAAATAAATTGAATGTTGAAGACTTTCGGCTTACGGTTAACACCAGGTAATTAAAAGTAAGCGCTGCTGTGGGAGTGCATTATATATCAGCTGTACTCTTTACCTCATTAGCTGGATTTTTGCATGTTTATGGAGCTAACTTGCAATTAAAAATGCCTTTAACGTATGCTTAACAAGGCCTTTTAGGTATTTGGAATAAAGTGCTACAATTTAAGTTAAATTGGTATAGCATAAATAGATGTCTTAGTAACATGTGAAATAAATCTCCATGCCTAACTTGTCACTTTGCATCTTTTCCTCTTGTGTAATCTTTAATGCTGACTGTAAGACCTAACATTTAACTTGTATACAAGATGGAGATTCTCGTCAACTCCGAAGAATGTTTTGATTTGTTATAGAAGTAAAACTTGTTTGACAAAATATGCTCAAATTCATGCCCTAGCCATATTTTTAACAAGTGTAAATGTTTGTATGTGCACGTGGATATGTGCTAGGATGTTTTTAGCTGTAGTATATCCTTCTTCAATTATTCTTCTGATCTACATTAAAATCCCAAAAGTAGCATACTGTCAAGGCAACCTTCAGTGTTGATAATTTATCTTAATGTTTTAATTTTGAACACTGATATATTTTGTAAATAGTTGCCTGAAGTTTAAAACAAAATCTTAGGGAAACTAAGGTGAAAAGTAAAACCTACCTGCAGGTCACTTATCCTGCTGATCTTCTAACTGGGTCCTTGTTTGTCAGGGACTTTGTGGAAATGGATGAGATATTAAAGTGTACCATAAAAACTAAAAAAGGGTGAAGTGTCCTTTACATTAAGGTAGATTGCCAAAAATGATAGAAAAAGAAAATAGGGAAGGAACAGTACTTTTGCAGGACATAGAAGTGTATGTGCTGGATGTGTAAACAAGGATCATCATGTGTGAACCTTCATACAGTATTATTTACTAACTTTTTGTCTTCACCTAGGAGTGTTGTTGTACCAACGAAGAAATCAACTGTTTCCTCTTCTACAGCTGCTATGGGTATTCCTACAAATGCTGTCAGTGTGGTTTCTTCTTTAGATTCAGCCCAAGCCCTGGATTTGTCAGGAGAATCTCCTGGTGAGTAAGGGTAAATTAAACAACTTAACTTAAATCCAGACCCTTCCCTTCTGGCTTCTCCCTCCCTTACCATTCACTCTGAATACAAATGAACAAGTTTTTGTTACATGTTTTTTGTTACGTGTCACATAAAGGTGAGATAGTTATCCATATCTCAAAATGCTGTAGATGAGAAAAATAGTTTTTCAGTCATTAGTCACCTTCGGTTGTAATACTGATTAGTGTGTATATATGTTATCTGTCTGTTTGTGTCTTATACTTACTGCTGGTTGTATTTTCTTGAGGGAAAATTCTTAGGGGAAGATGGTGTTTTACACTTAGAGTGTATGTGGTACAGCATGTCCTAAATTATCAAGTGAGACAAAAGGACCTTTGAGACCTTTGTATCCTGCATACTACTTTGTCTGTATCTTTGTCATATGCCCTCACATAGCAGCTTGCAGGCCTGCATTTGGTATCTGTGCCTCTAACAAAGACCAGTATCAGATACTTTACAGAAAAATAGCCATGGCTGTAGGTTAAATGGGACCAATTGTCAGTGACATTATATGGATTCATGAATGCAAGGATTCATCCTTTTCGATATTTTCTGAGAGTTTATCCCCCAGATCATTTTATTGTTGCTAGTTTTGATGCTGTAGCTACACAAATGTAAAAAATAACGTATTTATAAGTAAAGAAAATAAAACAAAAGTAGTGGTTTATTAAAAAAAAAAGAGCTTTGCTGAACTTTTTGGGTGGTTCTCCTTTTGCCTTCATGTAGCAGAACAAACGCAAATGTCTGAGCAATATTTGTCATCATTTCAAGATTTCTCACAGATTTTGTAAGGCAGGCATACTATATTAACTTGTATTCAATATAAATATGGTATATTCTAAAGACTGTTTTATGTTATGGGTTTTTTTGTTGTGTAAAATATATAGCTTATTTATAAATATTGTAGGGTATTTGTCCAAAGATATATGTGTTAGTGCTAAGTAGGACTGAAAATGATATGCAAGTGTTTCCAATAGCTTTAGCCTGAGGTCAGATTCAGTGTTGATGCTGAACTAATTGCTTTGGACAGTTTTTTCAGTGGGGACAAAATCGAGTAGGTTGTTTATAAGCAAGTGGTCCTTTGAACCCTTAGTCTCCCTGGTTGTTCTGTATGAGATAAATGATACTTAACCTTATATGCTGTGTCAGAGGCATACTTTTCTACTTAGCCATGTTTAAGTCACAAGGCTGTGTAGGATCTCATAATTGTTTGTGCCCATGAAGATTAATGTCAAGATTTAGAACTGATTTGCATCTTAATCAAGGAAATCTCAATCTATGCCTGATTATTGGTGTTTCTTTTCAATGATGTTTGAGTTGCATGCTTCCTGTTTTTATGAATTTACATGCAAATTGCAGAGACTGAGGAAAAAGAAATTCATTCTGTTGTCATGTCCTCTAGTACTTTTGTGTCTGGAAGATATTTGTTGCCATCTTTAACTGCCCATTGCATTTATTGGGAAAATAAAAAAGATTTTGTTCCAGCCATGATAAAGAAAAGGAAAAGCTATTGAAATCGTGTACATTCTTATTCTTTGCAAAATGGAAAATCTGTTTTGTCACTGAAATTGTGGGAGGTAGCACTATACTGGTTTAGGAGTAATGTTTGGACTAGAATCTGCTGTCTTTTAAAATGTCACAGTTCTCTGGGGAAGATTAGCTCTGAGCAGCTAATCTGTTTTTAAAATAATAAAACCTTACCTACATTGAAATTGTTTAAAATAATTGTTCATTTGTTAACTTCTTACTGGTTTACCCAGGTTAGATGTGGGCTTAATTATTGCAGTTTCTGAAGTCAGTATTCACTTGCTTTTAATAGAAAAAAAACTGATGAACATTGGTTTTCAGATTTAGTCAATCTTTTAAAAACATATAGGAGAAAAAATAAGTGCTCTTATGCCTGTAGAATGTATAAGAAATCCAGACAATAAACAATGCCGGTGTAGTTTGTAACTGTGTGACTTCCAGCATGTCTGGGAGTTTTGGCAAAAATTGGACATGTAATCTGAACTGATATGCATAAAAAGAAACCAATCACGATTAAAAATAGTAGACGTGTTTAGACTGGCAATCTAATTAATTAAAAGAAAAAGTAAAGGAATAAATGAAATCATGCCTTAAACAGATTAAAACGTGAGACTTTCTTTTTTCCCCAGTAAAATAATGGCATGGAAACAAAACTTTTGCAGAGTTGGAGTGGTTTACACTTATGTTGCTCATGTTTAAGTTTGAAACAAAATTCTGTACAATGCCTTTAACTTTTTTATTTGAGGATGTAAGTAGCAATAAGCGAGCTTCGTATAAAACCAAAACATGATATATATAATTTTTCCCTGACCTCAAATCACATGTTCTTTCACTAATTTTTGTTTCCATGCAGCAGAGAATCATACCTTGTTCTCATTTTCTTCAGCTAACGTTCATTGCAAGTCTTTTACTGTCGTAATTAAGAAAAAAATAATTAAAGCCCTTTTAAGAAAGTAACTGAGACTTGGGGTTTATGTAGTGAATATAAGTCTTGGGCTTTTTCACATTTTATATGAAGGCTATTTATTAAACTTTATTGCTATGCTTAAAAATAGATATCAGTTATTTTTTCTATAGTCAAAGAAAGAGTGAGTTTTTTATGCATTTGTTTGTTTTAAAAATTGATTAAGCAAATGAAACCTTGGTATAGTAGCATAGTGCTGACCTGGAGAGTCTTGAGTTGATTTACTCCAAAACAGAGATGAAAGGGAGATACAGACATTGAAGTAGGATTAAACGGCAAATGATAGTGTTTTAATTGTTATGTGTACATAGGCAGAATTTGGGAATAAGTTTTATATAGTACATGAGCATCCTTCACCTGTAGATGTGATGTCAAAATGTCTTGGTCAGGGTAGGATCCGTGTTGAAATATGTCTGTGGTTCCAGATGCCTCCGTTGCCATTTGCATGTGCTTAGAAATTCATCAGCCTCCTTACCAATATTTTTTCCTGAAGTTTGCATCTTGCCTGTAGCTCAGGGTCTGTGAGTATCTCAGATATTTGACCCTTAAAATTGTCCTAAGCTCATATCAAGTGGATGTGACGTGTCCTGGTCTACCAAATACAAAGTGATGACAAGTTGAAAGGATAATCATCTAAGCTCACTCTGTTCCTCTGATACTTTGAAAGAGGGTGAAAACATGTTTTGGCCTCAGACAGCCTGGCCTTTTTGCAGGAGAAGTTTCTTCACCTTTGCTCATTCAATCCGCAGAATATTTCACAGCACAAAAAGCCTTTCCTAAATACAGATGTTCCACTTGTCTAAACTTGCCCATCAGTATGTTGCTGATGACTGATACTGGAATTGCTACGCCACTTCTTGACTGATTTTGGAAATGAATGGAGAAAATAAAGCCTCTTTGTGGCCCGTTTTGAGCCAGTGATTTGTCTCTTACTGAGCGTGGTATTCAGCAAAAGAGCATATTTGCTAGTAATAATCTAAGGAGGAGTAATTTATTTGGGCTGTTTCTTCCTTGGATTGGCTCATAGGCATGATGAGATTTGATGCAGAAATTTCATGTGTTGTGTTCAGGAAGAGCTATTGGAAAGGCAGGACTGATGTTTGGATAGGCAGTACTTGGCAGAGTTATCTGAGCTATTGTGAATATGCCCAGTGGGACGCTTGTATTTTTGTTTGTCACTTAGTTTTCCTTTTAAATGTTTCAGTTATAGTTTTAATGTTCTAAAGTGGTGTGAACTATTTTGAACTGTTTTGCAGTCTGCACTCCCACTGTTTTCTGTTTTGCTTCAAGTTTCTCTGTTTATGTACTTAAAGGATTTCATGTGTGTTTTATTAGTGCTTCACTCCAAAGAATGTAATTTTGAGGCTTTCACTATTCAGTTTGCAAATGGCTGTTCAAATGTAATTTTTATGATGAGGGAGCATGAAAAGTCTCTAGGAACCAGGAGTGAATTGCATCTTGTCCTTGCTGACACTCTGAGTATAGAAAAGACTGAGAAGTTCCACTCAATTTCTGTTGCCTGCCTCCTCCCCCTCTTACTTGAAGTTCCTTGAGTTTCACTTGTTTTACCTCTGAGCCACACAGAGCTGCCAGCAGGATTTTTGCTTCTTCTGAGCTGAGACATGGGCTGTTCCCCAAAGTGTGAAGTCATAAACAAGGCCATGTCAAAGACTGAGGTGAAAAAGGAGGTGGATGCTTGGGTGAAACCTGGGAATAAGCAGTAACAGGAGATTAAAAAAGGAGTTGCGACTCCTGGATTCTCTCCCTACATATCAGAAAATTTAAATTTTCTCCCACAGTTGGCTTGTTTTGCAGAGAAGAATGAGATTCAGTGATTTTTATTCATTGGATGAAAATAACCTTGAAGTCTTGCAATAAAATAAGTTGGCAGCAGACACGCTAAAATAAGAAAAATGAACGTGAAGAGGGTTACCATCAGTGCAGAGATAATTACTATGATCCAGTGGATTTCTTGAACTATTTCAAAGGGAATTCCAACTCTCCAGTGACAGTAGTTGAAGGCTAGTTACCAAGGCAGAATGACATTTCTAAAAGATCTCAAATGCTAAAGATATGCAATGGAAATGGTTTAGTTTATTAGTTTAAGTATTAGTATAGTTTAAGTTAGTATAGAAACTACTTTAAAGCAACTTGTTTTTAGAGTGCACCATTGTTCTGTGAAATCTGTTTTAGTTTAACCTACAGATGTGTTTATGTAACAGATCCCTTATATTTGCTTGTAAAACCTCTCATTGTAGTCTTGCATTGTACACTTCCAGCCCCAGAAGAGTATTTTTGGGTGAGCTCATTATTTTACCAGATACTCCTTTCATAAAGAACATCAATGTATTTATGTAGGGTAGGTCTGTTGTACAAAATTAAGAGGTATGATTATTCAACTCTGTGGTTTTTACCTCATCTCCATCCTCACAGAGTAAAGTATATCATGCACTGTGTGTGTATTGCCAAGTGTACTTTTAAGTGTATGTGCAGAAGCATAAGGATCTTGCACAGGGAGTTTCTTTAACAATATTTTATTGCTAGAGACATTATTTGTTTAGACCCTTGGGGACCTTGAATAAACAATAGGTTTTCACTGTAAGGGTGCTAGATGGATGATCTATTTGCATTTTCTTTTATGTTCTTGCAAATGTCTGTAAAACTGTCAGTTTGAAGGAGCCAGTTTATCAGTGAAAGGATAAGGAAGAGATAAGTCAGTTTAGTTCCACATGTTTGAAGTAGCTACTGCACTTACCAACATGTGTGTTGTAGATGGAAATATGCTACTGAGGTATTTTCATTTTTTTAACTAAATGCAGAAAAAGTAGTAGAATAGAAAGCCACTTCTCAGTTAAATAAAGTCAAAAAAGTACTTCCACAAAACAAAATTTGAATGCAAAAATCACTATGCTTAATCCTAATCTAAAAAACCCCTGAAATTCTCTGCTGTGATAAATCTGAGATTCACCCCTTTTAGTGAAATATATCTGAGTTTGGAATGTGGATTTAGGTGATGATAAGCATGAAGAAATTCAGGCCGTAAATATCCTTATACAATCTTCAAAAAGAATATCAGTTTATATAGGTGCCTGCCTTATGCTCTTGTCAAATACAAATTATCAGTGCTTTTTCTGTTATGTCTATATTTAAAAGTTGATTTTAACTTAAAACTTCATAGTTTTACATTTATACCTAATCTGTTATGTGCAATTTGTTTTGATTTCTAGAAGAAAAAAAAATGTTCTGTGTTATCAGTGATTTCCTTTACCTCCCACTCTTAACTGTTCTTACCAGTGCCATTCTGTGTAAAAACAGAAAATCAAACAAAAAACCCCCAACCCATCCCACAAAATAAAACAAACAACAAAACCCCAGGTTACCCTGTATTGCGTGTATGTATTTATTGTCCTTTTAGATGTTCCCCTTATTTTTTTTCTATTTTTTCCTTTATTTTATGTGGCCTAAATATTGCGTTGAATTATTTAAATCTCATTTAACTGTAAAACTCATGCTACTGTGCCATACTGTGAAAGTCTTATTTATTACTGGTAAAGTGATCCTTGATTTTGCTAAGCATTTAATATGTTTTTTTATACTTTTGACTTTTTAACATACCAAATAATTAGTGGATCACTGGTCGCAGATTTTATGTGTAGCAAAAAACATGCAGACATTTACATAGAAAGACATTCTGCATGTGCAGTCTGCATGTTGAGGGGACTTTCTTCTTTTGAAGGCCTTGGATGCCGTTTCAGTTTTGTATTCTGTTGAACTACCTGGATCAGTGTGCTCCTTTCCCCTTGTGGATGGTGTATGGGCTTAAATCCACTGGGCATGGATTTAAGAATATTTTCAAGTTGGAGAGGTTTGTTTAATGAGAATAGGGATGTTGGGCTTTGGGGAGAAAGCTGAGAATTCTGGTGGAATTATTTAAATGTAAACGTTACAATGAAAATTAAATAATTGCTTTCAAGTCTTAGTCCAACAGGCAGTGTATTGTGCATGCTTCAGTATGAACGTGTGTGTGTAAAAAAGAAAGAAAAAAGAGAAGAAAAAGAAAGCTATTTGTAGGTATTAAATATCCCACAAACAACTGGAGTCTTTGGAACTGCTGAGTCATGTGGCTTGTTGCCTTCTGTGGGCTTTGTTTTGTTTTTCTGTACAGGAGACTCAGTTCTAATTTTTGGCACATCATGTGGCTGCTTTTCATTTGGGAATACCCAAAACAGTTTTTGGTGGTTTGGCTATGTAAAACTAGATCTTAAAGAAATGGAATTATATCCATTAAAATATTTAAAGAATCTAGCTATCACCATTGAAATTTTCAGAAATACAGCTTTGATTTGCCTTTATTAAATAAATTATGTAGGAAACAATGCCCAGAAGGTTTGGATTTCACCTCGCTTTCAACTAATGCTTTGTTTCCCACTTTCTTGTCCTTCGTTTTGTATGGCCCACTCAAAATTTATTTCTGACCAGGTCATCCCATACAAAAGTCAAAATGGGAGCTTCGTGTTGAATTTATGAAAAGCATAAGGGAATCACATTCACAAAGATATCTCATACCTATGAAGAAAGAAAAAGAAATAAGAGCATAACTTCTCACCATTCTGATGCATTAGTTTCTGTGCTGCCTTTTAGGCAAGATTAGAGAGAAACGTATTTCCTAATTAGAAAAAAAACCAACAACCCCAAAACCCCAACATTTTGGGGTTGGGGGGAAGCTCTGTGTGCCAGTATTTTGGAGCAGAAGTTTTAAATTTGACAGGAGGAATAAACTTAGTATCTCAGTCTTTGCCATCTTTTTACAAATCTATTCCACTTCAGTCAAGTAGAAGGACTTTGAAAAGTTGTAGTTGACACATTTTGGAACACGCTTTCAAGATCTTAGCAGTTTATTTCCAGACAGGTTGCATTTAACTGAGCTCACTCCAGTGTAGGTGGGACAATCAGGAATATTTCTAAAGTTATAGTTCTGAGAAGGATCACATCTTTGCTAAGGTAGATGTGAGAACTGAAATGATTAAGCTCTTTTCTTTCATGCTTTTTTCTTTTTTCTTTTTTTTCTTTTTTGGCAATGTAAGAATCTGAAACTGGTGAGGTGAGAAGAAAGAGAATAGGACAGGGTCTAAGGCTGGAAAGAGATAGGATTGCAGATGGGGCTAGAAGCAGTCATGCTCTTGGGAAATGCACAGAAATCTGTCTGCTAAGATTCATTCCTCTCTGTAGTTTGGAATGCAATACAAGATTTGTGAGTCACTGTTCCTATCCTGGCAGCAAATATCTGTGAAATCTCTGGCTGTCTTGCTTGCCCCCTCTTCATCATTGCTAATTCCAATCCATACTGTAGTATGGAGGTTGTATTTCTCTTTATATACTGAACAGCAGAATTTAGTATTTACAGATTCCTACTCTGCTGATGAGAGCCATGTAGTGTCAATTTGACATAACACGATTGCATTTTTTTTGTAAGTGTAGGATACGTAAATGACCCAGTCTTCCCTATCAACCTTTGAATAATTGATGTGGCAAAGTTAATAACTCATAAATGAGGTTATACCACTGCCATCATGCTAATGATGCTGGCTGTGCAATGGAGAATTTTATCACAGCTGTCTTTGTCAGAGCCCCAGTATTGCAAAAATTTAAGCCAGGCTGTTGAAAATACCCACTCATTTTGTATTCTGCTTCATCTTGACACAAATATGTTTTAATTTTAGACAAAAAATTAACGGTTTTCTGTGCAAGTTAGCTGAAATTGGATGAGCACTTCCAGTAACCAAAAGAGATGTTTTGAAGTGTTACCACTTGGCTTTATATCAGTATATAATAGTTATATGAGTATATATTAGTACAATACTCGAGTATTAAGGGTGTAAGACATTACTTGTATTCATTGCCTAAGGCTGTAATTGTTCTTAAATTTGTTCAGAGAGAATCATGGCTTATAAAGCCAGAAGAGATCATTGCAGTCTAGTCTGACTTCCTTCACAAAGCAAACTGCAAGGCTTCCTTAAATTACTTTCTATTTGTGCTAGAGAAAAATTTTAAAATCTTGCCTGCTAAATATGAATGTAAGTAAATAGGAGTCCCGTGGCAAAAAAATGTTCAAGGTACAAAGAGGTGAAAAGGTTTACCTAGTCCTCTCACACTCTTGAAAACCATGGTTTCTCAGAAGTTGCGCTTGATGCTTTGGTTTCTGATCCAGTTGTTCACCCTCTGGCATGTTTTCTTACATAATTTGTTTATTTATTACATTTTTTTGTAGGAAGTGGATCGTCTAATTCAAAATTGCCATCTGTCCCTACAGTTTCTTCAGTGCCTGAGGATTCTGCTTCAAATATGAGGTAACTTCTTCAACTGAACATCTGAACAGCTGTGCTGTGGCTCACATTTTTCATATTACAGTTGGTATTCTGATTCCACATCACTTAAGAATTTTGTTTTCCCGATGTTCAGTATCTAATTAAGGTATGGGAAAATATGAGTGTTGGATTACTGATTTCTTCTTATACATGTACATCACTTAAACATTGCCGAATCTATACTACTTTCTACAGAAATTTTGCAGCTTCCTTCTTTTTTTTTAATCACATGTATCTCTCTACTAGTATTACAGACAGGCTTGAACATGCTTTGGAAAAAGCTGCCCCACTTCTGAGAGAGATTTTTGTGGATTTCGCTCCCTTTCTTTCTCGGACTCTTTTGGGCAGCCATGGGCAGGAGTTGCTGATAGAAGGTACAAGTAAGTTTCCATTTAAAAAAGGTGATTTTTTTGTGTGCTTTGTTTTACCTTAGAGACTCAAAATTTCTACATATTTATTTTTTTACTCGCTCTGCCTTAGAAGATTTCTTCCTGTGTTCCCAGACAGTGCTGTCCACTGGATTTCACTGCCTTCTGTTCCTTCTGTCTTTAATCCTCTGAGGTCATTGTCGTTGCCTTCTCATCTTTGCCATCTCTGTTACTTCTTTGCCTCCATCTCATCTTGTGTCTTCCTATATTTCATTATGTGGGACCGACTGCTGTTGTTTCTTCCTTAGTTTTCCAACTCTTCCAGAGAATTGCCCCATAGAAGCTGGTGTATGAAATATGTTTTGTGAGCCTTAAAAAGAAAACTTGGTATCAGGGTCAACAGCTGAACGCAAAGTATGGAGTATAGTGTAGAAAGCTAGGTACAAAGACCTTGAATTTTACTGTGGTATTTAGTAGAGCCTTCTTGGGAACTATGTCAGCAGAGCACGTGATGGTGTATCTCTTGCATGTGAATCTGCTTCTGTCTTTATGGTTTCTAAATGGAAGACAGTCATGCAGGTAAGGGGGATACATTGTCACTATTGAGAATTCTCTGGTATTTGTGGGAAGATGAAGGTTTAGGTGCACAATGATTATGGCTCTTCCTGATGTTGGCTTAAAATGATTGAGCTTGAGATGATTGAGTTTCCTTTCTCTTGATGGGTTTCTTTCTGTTAAAAAATGATGGTCAACTCTGCAATGCAGACATTAATGTCCTCAATTTAAAAAGATATGTTTATTGGAACACACATAATGTGAATTTAGTACTGAACACCATTTTTTCAATTTTTCCTTAATTTGGTTATATCATATAGACTGATTTTTAGAGTGAAAATTGTGGGTTTTGCCCAGTTAAAGCAGTGAAGTGAATTAGGGCCTAAGCTTGTTACAACTTCCAGTAATGAAGCACACCCATGTTAGAAGCTCATGGTTGCTTAACTTGAGCTAATTGCTTGCGCATGAGCTGTATTTGCACTAATAGATCTAGTTGCTTCCTGAGGAATTAAAGTTCTTTTTTTAAAACTGGTTGTTTCATGGATTAGGACAGACATCCTGTATGTTCTGCTGAATGCAGTTAACAGTGTCAGAAATACAGTTAGAGTATCAAACACTGCTAAGTGTTTTACTCAAGACTGCTGATATGAAAATTGACTTCATTAAACTTCACTGAAATGAAATTTGTTTAGTTTATTAATTTAGCTTGCCTACCTTTTGTGGTAGGAAGAAGTAGTAGGAAGTGTATGAATTGTCTTTTGTAAGACTGAAAGATGGGATTCTACTTTTGATTGTACATGTGGGTATCACTTTAGCCAAAAAACATTTTAATGGAAACTGCCTTGTGAACAAATTTATTCAATTCATTTAGTAAGAATTACAGAAAAGAGATTTTTTTTTTCTTAAAGCTTTATTTTTCAGGGAAGTAAATACCCTATTTAATTACATTTTTTTCTTGTCTGAAGATAAAGAAAAGATAATCTGGTTTCAAAGTATTTTGACTGTAGTATAGATTATATACACATAGATGAGTATTTCATAGATTGGGTGACCAAAAAAAGGCAGGGAAATTATTGGGAGTGTATGAACTGTGTAGACAAAAATAAACACAGGAAACCAATTTTGGGGCCTAAAAACCAGTTATGGACAAACCCAAAACAAAATGCGAATACAAATAATAATAATAGTCAAATTAGTTTATAAACAATTGAGAATATATAATAGGTTATTGCTTGCACTTCTGCTCAGGTTTAGTGTGGGGTTAAGGGTCAAAGTACTAATAAGAGTGTTTGGGATGTCTGCTGCCATGAAACAAAATGGAAACTTGATTGATAGCTGGGGGCTGAAAGGAGAACGCGCGATGGAGAAGGCAAAGGTCATAAAGCCATTTCCCTTCTCTGCATATATAATGACCCAATCCTTCAAGAAATAGCAAAATGTAGATACAGTGGATTAATATAACATATGTTAACCACACTTCTGATCATTTTGACATACAAACATTTATGAAACTGAATAATGGAGGTAATGTATTACTATTAGCTGCATCTTTAGATGTGAAGCTTGGAATTTATGATCCCCCTCACACATATGTACTTTTATTTTGTGCTGGTGAAGTACAAAATTGAACCGGAAGAGGTACGAGAATTGCAGCTTTCTTTTGATTGTCAAAATGCTTCTATTCTATTGCACTTCAAAATAGTTTGTGTTAACAGCTGGTGCCATGTAAGCATGCATTTATGTATACCATTTTGTCCTTTTGTAGGTCTTGTGTGCATGAAATCTAGCAGTTCAGTTGTGGAGCTGGTGATGCTTCTTTGCTCTCAGGTGAGGGTTAAGTAACAATGTTGTTTGAAATTGCTGTCTTGCAACACAGTGAAAACTGCGGTTTAAAATTTTACTTTTAATTGGACTTTAAGTTCGTGTGTATTAGATAAAAAGAATTATGTGCAAAGCTTTTTGATTAAAGAAAAATCATAGTAACCATGTCTATTCAGTTGAAGAGAGAAGATACTAAGGGTTTTATTTCACTTTAGTGAGGTAACATTTACATAGCCTTGATGCTGGTGTGCCTAAGTAATTCTGTGCTGTCATTTTTGTAAGATAAAATAGGATCAATAAAATATTAAGCTTATAGAAACAGATTGATTTCTGCATCTTGGCATGCTGAATCTTCTGCGATGAATAGAGTTTTTTCTTTTGTATAGAGGTTATGAAATGAACGATAAATATTTTTGAAACCCTGTCATTCTTAATTGATTTGACAAGTACTAAGAATTTGAGAAAAAATTAAGAAAGCAACACTGATTGTCAGCAGTTTAGGGCATTCTACATTCTTAAAGGCAAAGTGATTTTAGATATTTAAGAACCTGAGAATTTCCTGTTCCTGTGGTTAGAAAAGAGCTAGAGCCTAGAGAACTTTCTTAAAATTGTATATGCTATATTAATGAGATTTTCTTTTTAGGTTTCTTACTTTCTTTTTTGTAATTAAATGAAAGACTGTTTTTATTGAGCCTTTCTTTTGGTGCCTTAAAAATGATACCTTTCTGGCAGTAAATTCCCCTACTTAAAACTTTAAAATAGCCTTTTTTAATGGGAATGGTATTGGTCTAGAGGTCAAGGGTTCTGACCCATTTCAAAACCTTTGACCTTCATTTACAACCCTTATGGTTTGCTTGCCTGACGAATAAGGATAATGCAAAATTAATGTTTCTTCACATCGATTTATTCGTTTTAGTGCCTATATTGCCAAATTTATTTAGAGTGTGCTGATAGACATTTCATGAATACAAATGAAAGAATCATAGAAGGTGTGAAAAATCGATAGTCTGCATTGTCAATAAAGTGCAATAAGAACAATTACTTCTGGAGATTACACCTAATAGATTTTACAATGAACTAGTGAAGAGTAGTTATGTTTTCTAGTGAGCTTATTATTAATGAACATATCTAGAACTTTGCTCATCTAGTTTTCCATCTTCTTCATTTTTACATTGAAAGAAATTTAATATTCCTTGTGGAATCACTTGGAATTTAGAGATGGTTATTTTACATATGGCAATATGGAAAGTGGGCATTGTTCACTACTTTTAGAATATGAATTTGCTGCTGATTTAAGTTAGAAAATAATTTTTGCTTCCAAGAAATCCATATAGAAGTTAATGTGTTAGAGTTAAACTAATCTGAGTATTAAATATGTGCCTGACAGCTTGGTATTACCATTTTAAAAATTAGTTTTCAGTATCCATGCTGCTCGTATCAATAATTAGTGGCTGACCTTTCCTTCTTTTTTTGGTAGGGTAATCTAATCTTTTTTAAAATCATGTTGTGCTCTGTACTGTACGTCACTTGTTTGGTTTTGGGAAGTGGGAAGGATAAGGAATAAACGACGTGCTCTAATGCATCTATTTGTCATATGTGTCACAATGCCACTTAATGCTAATCTAATCAAATTGAGGGTATCGTGATTGCTTAGCAGTGCTACTCGCAGAGACTGAGGTGGTTCTTTGTGAAATAGTAGAAATAAACCAATAAAGTCACAAAGAGCTCAAAGTCTTTTTAAAGTTACATAGCAGCTGTAATTTTTGGCAGAATATGAAAAATTATGTGAGAAATGAATCTAAAATTAGCTCCAGATGTATACAGATTGTTCTGGGGTGATAATTACATTTTTCACTTTGAATTTTCCTAATTCAAAGAGGTCAGCATGGCAATCACAGAAGTGATTTATTTTGTTAAGAAGTGAACTGTCTTTTGCTACATGAAAGCTTGAGAGATATGAAATTGAATTTCAAGCCGACGTTTTACAGATACTGGGAGGAGATGGGGTTGAGCTTGATTGATTTTTTTCTTTTTTTTTTTTTTCTTTTGGCCCAAGATAGGGTGGGAAGTGAAGTGATATCCTTTTGCTAAAATTTTAATTAATTTTTAAGAGGAGATGGGGAGGATGAAGTGCCAAAGATCAAAAGATCAGGTCAAAAACTAGTTTTTAATCACATAAATAATGTGGCATAGTTACAAAGTAAGTATCTGCAAATTTGATTTAAAACTTCACAAGTTTGTCAGCCATCGTTTTATGAAATTGAAAGATTGTTCTGATTAATATCTTTGGTGTCTTTTGTACTAACTTATTTCTGAAAATTTGTTTTAAACATTGTATATGTGATGTAAGCACTTGGAATGTTTTTCTGAAACGTCTGAAATCTTATATTCATTTAGATGTTTTTTCTTTCTCAGAAGTGCAAAATGGAATAATATCATCTCACTAGTATTTTTTTAATAAAATTGTGAAAGAAAGTTGTTTCCCAGGTGAAGTGATTTTAAAAAAATGTCTAAAGATACCATTCTGTGAAACTATTTGTGACACCTGGTTAATTTATTCTCTTGTTTAAAGTTCATATATTTAGGCATGTGGAAAAAGACAATTGCTTTTGTGTTTTAGTTTTGTGTTTGTATGT
The DNA here is from genome assembly GCA_013398125.1 of Aegotheles bennettii. NCBI lineage: Eukaryota > Metazoa > Chordata > Aves > Caprimulgiformes > Aegothelidae > Aegotheles > Aegotheles bennettii. The sequence goes on along the minus strand of VZRW01001850.1, from coordinate 101,521 downwards.
TGATACATTGTTTTATGTTTAACAGAAGGTAAAAAGAGAAACAGGTGGTTCGAGATACAGACAAAAGGCTTTTTCTGAGACAAAAACAGGGGTTTTTTGATAGACGTGCTACATTGAGATGTGTCTCTGTGTATCTTTACATTTATCTAAATCTATCAAAACATAAAGAAATCCTTCATTTAATATTACTGCAAAGTGTTCCTGCTTATTTGACATTAATATCATTTTTGAAAGAATTGACGTTGCATTCAAGGCCGCTTTATAAAAGCGTTGTGTTGCTCATCCTAATTCAGTCTGACACACATTCCAATAACACTACCTCCCTTCTAGGGTTTAAAACTAAATTTATGGCTGAGCATTGTGAAGTGCATCATTTAAAAATGGTTTCAACCCAAAACATCTAATAAATAAATAATGTGTATGGCTACTCAGCAGCAGACTTTCCAGACTAGAAATCATTCCATCGGATACTCAACAGTCCACTATCGGAGAGGGCTGTCAGATAAATCTTATAGTAGCTGCATTCATGTCCTGTAAATCACATGTTATTGTCTGAGCCTTCTGCCAGGTCATCTATTCTTTTCCCATTTATCAGAAATGCATACAGTACAGTGAACGTAGAAGCACCATCTAGTCTGGCCTGGCATCCTGTTGGGGTAATTAAGCCAGCCGAAAGAGCGAAGTCCTGCGTGTATTATCCTTTTAAATGAGTGACGTCAGGATGCTAAAGGTGCTCGTGTACTATTGTAAGGCAGGGCTTCTGCATGGGGAAACTGTGATATGACCCCTGAATAAAACATTTTAAACTAAAAGGGCTCTCACTCTAGGCCTAAACCGCAAAGGAGCATGTACGAATTGAGTGTATGTTTATCCAGAAAGCAAATATGCTACTGTGCATCCTTTCATTTGTCAGATGTTTTCTTGAAATACATGACTAAGTAGGAAAAACTGTGATCTTCCCTACTCTCTCCTGAAGGTATTAGAAATATTTATTCATTGCTCACATACATGAAGCAGTTGTCCTATTATTGTAGCACCAAGGTGAAAAGGTACAAAAATAGGTGAAATAGACTCCATCATTTTCCTTGATGCCTTTGAATTTACAGAATTTGCAGCACTTGAAAAATGCTTCCTTCTGTAGGAAAGCAGATGAATTGTCAGTGGAATATGTGTAAAAGAACTAATTGGGTGGTTCTTGTCAGATCCATCTTTGACTTAAGAGCATTTTTCTACTGAATCTGAAGTTTCTAGACCATAAAATAAATTTACACTAACTGACTTAAATACTATTCAGCTCCAACCTTTTTAAAAGTTTTCAGTTAAGAATTAATGAATAGTGCAGCAACTTTTATGACCCCTCCACCACCACTACTCGCTCATAGACCCTGCTTGCTGGTTCAAAGTATAAAAGCATCTTGATTCCTTCTTCCTCTGCCCGCTGTTGTTTGAAAGGGATTAAGGGCTTGTTCTTGATAGCTGATGGCATATATAAAACCAAGACCAATGTTTTAATAAATTTAATCTCTAGGTATTTTATCTTCAAGAAATATTAATATGATATATTGCAATATAACTACATAGCTGTAGCTATTAGATTTATATTGGACCTTGATAAAGTATATCTTTCATGGGGAGATGGAAAAGGGAAGCATAAACTCTGATGCTGCTGATTTTTTTGTGTGTGCAGTGATAGCATCTGCTCATATGGCCCAATGAAATATGATTACAGTTGAATATGTCATGTGCTGTGCTGGTAGTTTTTGGGGTTCTTTTTTGGAGAGAAAAGCATCATCCATGGCTGTGCATATGCATCTTAAAAATACAGCAGAGGCTGATTAGTATTATTAAAGCAGAAAAAATTACACTGTGAAAGTTGGTCTTACTGCCTATGTACGCAAATTTACAGGTCTTCAGCACCATTTTTTTTCATCTAACTCAACTCACCAAACCAGTTATCACTGCTTAAATGGTGAAATGTTTGCAAAAGGTTTTTCTTTAGCGTGATCTTTCTTTCATAAACTGCTAAATCACTGCTAATGGATTCTGTTGCTCTTGAATTCTATATTAATCTTTTGCAATATTTTAGTTGCATCAAGTCGCTTACTCTGATAAAGAATCTTAATTATTTAAACAATATCAAGACATGTCATGCAGTCATACACCTGTACAAACAATATGATAGTGTATTTCCCCTAAGGAAAAGCAGGAGGATGGTAGTTAAGATTCTGAATTTTCAGAAGATTTTTTTGCACACAACCCCACCTCCTCCATCCTAGTACTTAAATGCTTCCATCCCGGTACTTAAATGCATGTAAAATGCAATGGGTTGTTCAGGCTTTTCTGGGTATCCTGTGCTCAGAAAAAAGCTTTGTATCAATGATTCAAATTCATTACCTCAGAAATGGATTTCTGCAGCGTGTTCTTAAAACGTAGTAAGCCTTTCAATTACTTGGAGATTTTAGTTGACGTAGAAGATGGCTGGTTTTCAGTGATTGTTACTTGTAGAGAGAACACATTATACTGATGCTCTGTGATCTGCACTGGCTCCTAATTTACTTTTAAGTGCAATTTGATGTGATGGATAACTATAGTGATTGCTATGAAGTTTTAATTGAATTGAGTATAGGTTGTCTAAGGAGTTATGTCACTACGATACCATGGCAGCTGAACTCAACAGAAGCAGTAAAACTCTTAACAATATCCTGGTTTAGATATGAAGAGAATAAATGTTGTTTGAATACTTTTTATGTACCCCAAGTGTTAGATGATGACATCTTAATCAAGATAATATTTTTCCATCTAATCACTTTGTGTGCTAACAGCTGAAAATAAGTTTAAAAAGGATCTAATAATTTTAGATCTGTGACCTAAAAAAAATTACATGCTTTGGATCAGAGGGTAGATCTTGTAGGGATTTGTAAGCTGCCAAATTGCTTTCTATCAATTCTAGTGTATGTTCTAATGTTCTTTTAAGAGCCATTTAGACAATGTAAGGAGTTTGAAGTTTTTCTTTTTATGCGGTGTGAACTTCTGCCAACAGGATCTTTGTTTTTATCAAACATAAATGTAGTTGAGTAAAAAAAAAACCCACTTCAGTAATAGGTTGCTTTCATGATAAAATGGTTAGAAACATAACTTTATTAGGCAAATTAAAATGATTTAGATCTAATCAAAGAAAAGTAGAAAAAAGGGCTTCCCAAAGTCTGAATTGTCAAGTTGGAGTGTTTGCCTTGTATTGCTAACTTTCTTTGTGATGTTATTCAGTGTTTCTAGTTTAGTATGAAGATGCTTTATTGAGATACATGGCAAAATACTTCACCTGCAGGTGTGCCAGAGACTTCATAGTATACATTTTGCATGTTTTTTTTAAGAATTTGAAGATTGGAAGAGTATCTGCCAACCTAGCTTGTTGTAGAGATGAGGTGGCAGTGGAAGGAAGTGACAGTATTCAAGATCTGTGCTATGGATTATTTAGATTTTGAAGCTGCCTCACTTCTGCTTCATACTAAGTGAAGCTGGGCATATTAATACAATTGTGTAAATCGTAACATTTGAAAGCATGGGGTTGCCAAGCATGTTATTTGTTACACAGGCAGTAGTAGGAACATGCCTAGTGTGATTTTGTAACAAGTATTGTGTGACCCTTGTAACAGGTATACAAAAGGGAAGACTTTTATCCTATTCTTTAAGGTGCTGTTGGATGGAAAGTAGTTGGGAAATGTCTGTTGAGCCTTACGTACAGTGATGCTTCAGGATATTTTCAGTGAAGCTGTTTTACATTATAAATAATTGCCTGTTCAAAAGCTCTTGTTACTCTTTTCTGCAATGTGTATTTTCATCTACAATGACTTAGTTTTGTAGGATGAAGACTGTGGTCAAATCTAGAGAGAGGGGAAGGTAGATCCAATGGTAGCCAGGGGCCATGCTATCAAAGTGCTCTCTTGGGATAGAAGAGACTTAAGTTTCAATTAATGTTTCAGGTAATAGTTATTTTCACTAAGTAGAATATGCTGTCAGAGGAAAAATTTCAACGTATCCTTCCAAAGTAGCTAGAAGTCCAGAAACATAAGGGCATTTACCAGGCATGTGGAAGAGTCCAGTTTTGAAAGAAAATAAACTCTCTCAATCTGTAAAAACAACATTGTCATTCATCTGTGGTGTCCTCAGTTGCAGTTTCCTTCTTTGGTTGAGATATACGAAGACATCAGTTCTTTTCTATAATGTCCTGGGGATAAAGCTTAGGGCTTCTGCATTCTCCTGCATTGTAAGGCACCTGATATCAACACAGTGAGCTGTTTGGCTAATGGTCATTAGAATTAACTGTGGAGAAATTGAATGAAAGGCCTGGAAGATGTGGGAGGACACTGGCTGTGGAATCCAGGGTCCTTAAACACAATCCTTTGGTGCTTGGACTTTTGGTAGTGTCTTGTCAGTAAGTTTCCTTCTAACAGAACAGAAGGTTAAATTGTCAAATTTGTTGTCTAAGTCACTTGGATTCTCCATTATACACTTGATATATCTGTGGCTTTTTTATGCGGGGGAGGTTTTGCTCCATCTCTGAGGATCTCACTTTGGGTGCTGAAAATGTATATTGACACTTTTCAAGCTTGGCATATGTCACTGAGCAGAGTACTTGAAATAATTATGAATGAAATACTTGTGCTACAGATATTTTGCTGCTTGCCTCATTGAACTATGTTATACATTCTAAGTGTTTGAAACTGGAGAGCAGTTTGGTAGATAACTGTCTGAAGTGCAATTCTGATAAGATTGAAATAAATGGAAACAGCTGGGAAACCTTTCCTTTGAACTGGAGTATGTTGAAATTGCATTTTAAATTAGCTGCTTATATTTTTTTCCTTTGACTTAAGCAGTATGTAGATTTTCTCTCCAGAACTAGATTGTTGTAATATATTCTGTGTGAAACTCTAGGATAACATAAAATTTGTCTGTTGGAACTTCACCCCTACTTTGGTTTCCTGTTGCTTTCTAAATTGTTTGAAAGTTTAATTGCCTGTAATTGCCTGCAATATTTAATCTGTTGAATTCCATGGAATTGCTTGGAGAGCACTCTAACATGTTTAAATAGGAGATTCTTTCAAACTCCAATTATTCTTCATAATAATCACCAAGGTTCACAGTTCTCAGATACTTCTTTATTTTGCTATGCTTAAGTTATGTTTAAACTCTGTCATTTCACATAAGTGCAGTTGCCTTCAGGTGTTTTGTTTACTATTAGTATGGCCTACAGATAGGGAGTTTAAAACATCGGTGTCTGTCACTCACTAAATTAAAAAAAAAAATTCTGGTAGAATATTATCTCTTGTGTGAGTGCAAGGTGAATGTATATTCACAGTTTGCTTAGTAGTAGTAATCAAAGAAGTTTGTAGCTTAAACTTTGCATTTGCCTTAAGTGTGGAAATAGGTTGAAATGTATTGGGAATGATTTGCCAATACCACATGAATAATAAGTGATCTTAACTTAATGACGCAATAAGCACTTTGTAGTTACATCCTGACAGGTAGTGGTCACAGCAGTTAAAATGTGTGAGCTGGTACTTTGACTTTATGTCCTATATCTTTCTGTGATTCTTGGTCTAGGTTTGCTCACCTTCCAGTTTGAAGATGAAATGTACAGTGTAGGATTTTAAGATGAGCAAAGCTATGATATTAACATTTATTACGAGAAAAAAAGAATAATATCTGATATGTTATACTTTTATTAAATGAGGTTGATGTTTCTGCATATTAGATACAAATAATTGTCAAAGTGATAAAAATGGCTTCCTAACTAAAACTTAGTTTATGTAGGGCTACTTTTAACCCACTGGAAAATGCCTTCTGTAGTCTGCAGCCACTGTATTCTGAAGTGTTCAACAAAAGCATGCTTTATCAGCTGCAGCTGCAAACTGAGAAAAGTAATGTGAAAGCACCAGTGTTTTTTGGTTTATACTACACAGCTGTTTTCTGGAAAGTAATTGTGAGCTTTGTGGTTTTGAACAAAATTTAAAACTCCACATTTATAAGTAAAGAAATTGGGGAATGCGTACTAGATATTATACTGAGAAAGTGTGGAGAGAGGTACAAGTGGGTAGGTGTAGTGAAGCCATGACAATTTTGATGTGGACTGATGTGAACCATTGTTTCTTGGGACAGTACACTTGAAGTCAGCATGACTTGCAGACTTTGGATAGAGGAACAGATAAAAGATAGGGCTAAGAACTACAAAACCATTCTTAGGAATAGTTTGCCATACTGGAGTGTAGAGAGATGAGCTTTCCTAAGGTTGTCTTACTAAAACATATTTGGTGCCTACAGTAAAGTTCTGGGGGGAAAATGAGAATTTTTCCTCCCTGATTTTCTTTTTTTAAAGTACAATCTTCAGTAGTTTTTCTAGAGGCTTTTCAGCTATTATAGGCTCTTACTAAGATAAATTCTCTTATGAGATGAAAATTACTTGAATTTGGTCAGGAATCCAGAACGTGGTGTTGGTTTAAGTTTAATGGAAAACATGTCTGCTACAGCTAAAAATACTGGCCTTTAAAACTGTGTTGCTGAGAATTTGAACGATTAATGTATACGTTTTTATGTTTAGGGAGGAGAGTGTATTGTCTAATGTAAATGTGAATCTTGGGGGTGTGATAGGGGAACAGGACAGCTTCATTTCTATGAATGTATACTGCTGCAGATGTTCAAAGCTGAGGGAACATAATTTAGCTACAGAATTAAAACTTTTCTGAAGAAAAAAAGGCATCCTGTTGCTTCACCAGCACACTAGGACTTAAAAAAACACCACCATTTAAGGTGAGTTTTGTGCAGTGAGAGCACACCCTGTAGCGTGGCAGTCTAGTCAGAAGGATGATACCATGCTGACTTTATAACTAGATCTTTGAACAATATTCTCATGGGTGGTAAATGCAAAACAAAGTAATATCAACTGGCACTTAATTCTGTGAGCTCCCTGCTGATGGGGCTCTGCACTGAAATGGAACTCTTCCTGACAGGAAGTCAGCGGCAAAGTGTGGAGACCTCTGAAAATAAAGTGTGCTTTAATTTGACACCCTGCTGTTTTACAGCTAGTCTGTTTAATTTGAGACTATGGAAAGAGGTTTAGTGGAGGGGAGGAGTATGAGATTATGGAAAGTTCATTGAGCAGCAGTGCTTATTGCTGACTTGATACTAATTACAAATATGTGAACATTTTTGTTCATGTTAACAAACCAAATAATATGTCTCTGTTTCCAAGCAAAACTGCTTAAGAAACTCATGATTTCGGGAGCAGTGGTGTTTACTCAAAGTTCTGGCTGGGGAAGGTTTTCATAGTGGTGCTGTTAAGTTTATTTTTTAACCTTTAGTCTTATTTATACTCATCTGTGCCTTTTTACATATCCCTGCAACTGGGAAAACATCTGTCTCATCAAAGATGTTGATGATGTACTAACCCTTCAATAAATATTTTAAGATAGCTTTTTGAAGTGAAAAACCTCATAATTCAGATTATGCGGCAATCAATATGATATTGAGGTGCATGTCTGTTAGGCATGAGATCCTAGTTCTGAGTCAAATTTGATTCAGAAGAATCAGCTGTATTTCCCAGTGCCCTCTGAATATTTACAAAGACATTTATTTCTATTTAAAACAGAAATGGTTTTCTATATTTTTTTTGAAAAAATGCTTGGTGAGTACAGGGGAGGATTTGCAGTGAAAGGAACAGAAAATTATTATTTATCATGTTTATTGTAGTAAGATATAGGGACAGAAGAAAATAGAGCCCTGTGTTGCTGGATGTTATGTAACAGTGAAATAATTAATACTTGGAATGTTTTAGTCTAAATGATGACAACAGATACAGGATGAGGAAGGGACTGTAGGATGCGAGTGGAGTGGAAAGACACGTTAGTTTTTCTGCCCCTTTTTTAAAAAAAATTTTGATTGGATTTATTTTTCTCTAAATCTTTTCTTAAAAGATCTGCATTAGGATAGGATTACCCAAGGGAATGATTAGGGAGCGGTTTTGATATCTTGTCTTTTGAGTGAAGAGGTTGGATTGGTTTGCATGCCTTTCATTCCTGCAAAGGTAGGATGGTAGCAAAAATCTTGTTCATTGTTTGCCTGCATTCATTATGAGAGTTTAAATTGAAACTAATTTACATTTGGGGAAATATTAATTCTAAAGTAGCATTCACTGTGTATACTACTGAGCTTTTTATTAGTTAAATTTATTTAGTTAAAGCTTATCAGACATTGAGCAGGAAAGTTGCTGCTATTTGGTGGTGGTGATGATGAATGTTGCTATCAGTGGAATCAGTCCATGGCTACTAGTGCAACTGCAGCAGTGAGTGTGCTGTGATTTTCTTGTCCTTATAATTGGGGATAGTCTACCTTGGAAGACAATTTTTTCCATGCATTGGTTTCACAAAAACTCAAAATCACAGTTAAATGAAAAAGCGCTGAAATCAAGAGGCAGTTGCCTGCTACTCCTTGATTTGTTTTCCTTTCTCCATAAAAATGATGCTGGCACTGCAACCTGATTATTTGGGTATCTTTCCTTTGTTTGTCTTACGTTGTCCCTTTCCCTCACTTCTGTTTTTCTGGCTTACCTGCTTTGATTTATAGTTTCTTGCTTCCCGTTGCTGCGTATTTACAGAACTGCTGGGTACTTTGATTTCTTAACATTTAAGATTTCTGTTCCTATTCTTCCTGAAGCTGCTGTCTTTTGTCTCAGCCTTGAAAATAGCCTATGGTTAAAGAACCTGAGGAGGAAACTCTGGTGGAAAAGGTTTGCTGCTAGATGAACTCAAACCTGACCTCTAATTTAGTTTCGTGAGGAGTCATGGCAACAGCCCACTAGTGGGAGAGAGAAAGGGAGAGGCTGCCCAGGGAAATTGCTTCCTCCATCAGAAACTGTGTACCTGAAATCAGTGATTCATTCATCCAGTTTTTCCCAATTCTACAGTTTGTTGCTGTACCTGGGGCCATAGAGGAACTAGAGTTTAACATAGACTTGCGTGTTTCATTTTAACGTGGCACTGATTCTAGGGGCAAAATTGTATTTATCAAGTAATGAATTAAATCATTATATAAGGCATGTAATAAATATTTTTCATATACATGTTCATACTTGAAACTAGATAAAAAAATAAGTTTGAGTTTTGATATACAGCTTGTATGATGTGATAGTTATTACTGATAGCATTGTATTCATGCAGACAGTGATATTTTCATAATTTTATATGACCTTTCAGATTAAGTAGTTTATGTTTTCTTTTATTGCTAAAATCCTCTTTTGGTATCAACATAAATTATGACAGTGGCAGCCTGTGTCCAGATATTCTGGCTGTATATAATTGTTAAAGATTGTATGTGCTGTAACATTTTATGTAGTGTGACCTTCATAACGCTCTATCTTTTAGGATAGATTCATGTAGTTTGTAGAGAAGACAACAGTTGTTACTTTGAGAGTAATCTCAGCATAAAAGACATCATCTGACAAGCTGACAGTTTTTTATTTAGTATTTTACTGAATAACTTAGTACTTAAGTATGCAAACTACCCCAGCTCTATATGTGTATAATTTATTTTCAGAATCTCTACAGACTTATTGTGACTTGAACTCAAACTTTTAAGTATTGAAATTAAACTCTCATTATAAGGTAGTTTTAGGCGTTTACCACTAACAACATAATACCAGTTTATAGGAAGCTCTGTTTACATGGAATATCCCAAATAGTTAAACAGCAGGGGAGTCTTCTGCTTTCAGTTAAAAAACTGCTGTTTCTGTATGGCTTATTTACAACTTCTTTAATGCTTAATGTAGTGTGCTCTGGAATTGAGCATGCAAAAGTCAGCAAAGAGTTCTGTTTTCTGCGTCTAAGGTTATTACTTGCTGTACAATAATAAAGGCACTATTTTATTGGGTTAGTTGTAATTAACTTCAGCACTAGGCACTGATATAAATCATTCCTAATCTGTTTTCTTTACATTTTCATTCTTTTAAACCAGTTTAACATAGCTTCTTTCTGTTGTCCTTTTACATAAGGACTAGGGTTGTAATTGCTTTTTTAAATTAGGCTGTCGGAAGCTAATGTGCATGTTGATCCAAGAATTGATAAAGGAACACTAATGAATTTCATATAGCACTTTTAAAAGATTTGTAATAAATACTGTGTAATAAATACTCTGTAGCAGTGATCTGTTATACCATTAGAATTCAATACAGTGTTGTCATGCTATGCAGCTGGAAAAATATTTTGGTATAAGAAACTTTGATTCCGTTTCATAGCTAAAATAGTAAACAATTTTGTGGTTATGAATAAATAAAAAAATAGTGTTCCAACTTTTCTCCAGAGTATATGTTATGAAAGTAGCTATCGTTATTACAATCTTTGTTTCTGTGTTTTATCAGAGGAAAAATACTGAAACACTTTTGGTTTTCATTTTTTTGTTCTGCTCAGTTTTGGTATTTGATACCCACTGGGCCATGTGCTGGTTTGACTGATTTATCAATACATTAGTGTACTGCAGCATTTTCAGTTTTCCTTAACAGAATGTTGTGTTCTTTTCGGTAAATTTGCAACACTGACCATGTTTTGTTTCTTGAGTTTCTTGTTTTCAGGGGTAGATAGTTACACATGCACAATCTCAGCGCACCTTTATCATTCATTAGTTTGAGATGAGTGTGTTTGGAATATGTTCCCACAACAACGTACCTGGTGTTATACCTCCACTTGAGAAACTATCTCATCTAGTTAATTTTTACACAACTTTCTCCTACAAGACTCATTAAAAATTTTAATACAAAGACCTTAGTTGTGTACTGTCACTAGCTGATTTTTTGACAAAAAACAATGTCTTTTTAATGGAATGCTAGCAGTAAATACTTTTTATTGTAACTGAGTGTGTTTGATAGTTTAAAAGTCTTATAAAAATAATTAGCTCTTTTATATAGTTCTAATGGCAGCTTTGCAAGTTTCCCCTGGAGCAGTCTCTAATGAACAGGCCTTGATTTTTCCAGTTGGGCTTTTAGATTCCCTGAGGACTTGACTTCAGACCTTGAAGGGCAGCAGCTGCCATTTGTCTTAAGACTGGAGTTGCCAAACAGACAGACCATGTACTAATAGGACACATTTGTACAGCCTGAGTATGTGGAACCCCGATAGAGGCCTAATGATGATCATCTGTTGAGAGCTTGTAGCTGACCCGAGTTAGAGTAACTTTTATCACCCTGATTGAAATCAAAACCTCTGTATTGATTAGTGAGATAGCTTGACTTGTTACATGGATGCCACATTAAAGCTTTCATAGACAAGCCGTTGTTTAGTGTGGAATAGTTCTCTCTAAGTTTCAATAATTTCAAGCCTGTTTGATAAGTTTTCCCCTGAAAAGATGTTCTGAATTTTTGGGATAGTATTAAATATTTTTGCAAACTCTTTTTTCTCTGTGTCAAGATTCAGCAACAGTGGTGTTCTTTTGTAGAGAAAGAACTATGAATATAATTATTGATTTTTTTTCTCAGTCAGTTTCTGATAGTACATCTGTTATTGATTTATGTTATTTAAATTTTATTTGAGCATCCAAGTATGACTGTATATATACTGAATAACATTGTTTCCAAATGTGTTTTCATGTTACTCTTATACTAAAATGTGTCACAACCTTGCAAAATGTTTGTTTCGCACACTACTTGGCATGTGCTAATTTTGATATTGAGTTGCTACATGGAGTTTCTAGATATGATTTCCCATAATTCCATGTTGGTTTTAATTTTTTCAATGGAGCTTTGTAGATTAAAGTACTTTAAGCATGCTTCAGCTCTTTAAAAGTAATTTATGTTTGCAGATATTCTGCTTAACGTGCACTCTAACTTTTTTTTAATTATGAAGAACCCAGCTGAGATATAATCTACTTTTCACTATATGTTCTTTATTGCTGAGTTCATTCAAGCCTGTAGTGGATGTGGTGCTGAGAGAGTGCTGACACCAAGTGCAAACACTGCTGAAAAGTTCTTGATAGTTTACTTTAGGCACTTAAAGATTAGTATATCTCTCTATGAACAAGTTTTTCATGCAGATTTGACCTTTACTCTAGGATATAATATGTCTCTTAGTCACATGTTAACACATTTCCCCACCCTGCTCTTTAGTGCTCCATTCATAGTTGTCAGTACCAAAATCATCCTTCTCCTTTGTTTCATAACCAAAATAAATTATTAAAGCTCCATCAGCTTAATGGGAGGGACAGATTAGTAAAGAATTTGCTCTTTTTGCCTGCTTATGAGTGTGTATTTCAAATGTTAGATATAATTCTTCATTGTGGAATATGTCAAACTTGTTAGAAGGATTTTTTTTAAGTTTCTGAGGAAAAGGAATTATTAAGGAGTATGCATTCATATGTACGTACATATGAATCATAGTAGTACAGTTTGCTACAGTTGAAAATAGAGCAGTTTTCATCTATTGGAAATTTTTTAAATGTTCTGTTAAAGATCCACATTTAGTTGTTTAACCATCAGATCAGTTGATGGATTGGTCTTGCAGGTGCTTTTATATAGCCTGAAGAACATGTATTTTGGGTTAATCGTTTGAAATATGATGGTATTTCTTTCCTAGAAGTGTATGGGTGAGGAGGGGTATGTCCATTTGCTGCCTACAGGGAAGAACTTCAAATTGCAAACCAACAAAATTTTCTTGGCATTTGTTTGAGTGATTAGAGTTTGGGAATGGCTATGTTGGGTTAGTTAAAGGCTCAAATTTGCTTATTGTTTTATCTCCAACTATAGACACAAAAAGATGCTCAAGAAGAATAGAGTAGTACAAGCATGTATGACACTTTTCCATTCTCCAGCTATTTTCAGCTCAGCGTGTTTTCTGAATTTGGTATAGTTTCTGTGTATTTGGTCAATATCAATATATTTTCCTTCTGTGAGCAGTCTCCTTTTGATCCTGTTGAACTTTTAGTCACCGCAACATCTTTTGGTGATAGATTCTACTGATCTGTAATGCACTGTGAAAAGAACCACCTGCATTTCTTTGTTTTGAAGCTAGCTCCTACTAGCTGCTGCTTGTAGAAGAGGTTTTTGGACAGGCCTGTTTGGGTAAAGAAGTTCCTGAAGTATTAAATTTGAACAAGGATATTCAGAATGAGTACGGAGCCAGCAATAAATGGAAGAAAATGACAGATCAATAGAGCTGACACTGGAAAATTCAAGTTCAATGCAGAATGTTTAAAGAATGTCTCTGCTTGTCTGATGAAGCCATATGATTAGAGAGATACCTTATTTTTAAGAAAGGAAATAGGAGAATCAAGTAGTATAAAAGACTTTTCAATGCATTTGAAGACTGAGATAACTACACATGCATATAAAGCTGAAATGAAATAAAATGGGACATAGAATTACTAAAGATTGTTTTGCTAGACTAATCTCATTGTTGGTGAAGGTCTAATGTGTGCTGTGGTCTTTGGCCAAAAAGTATTTCCTAGACTAAGCAAAAGCAGTAATTTGTGTGAGTTTTGTTAGAGCATTTGATATTGTCATATGCCTGATAATTAGTTAGAATTAATTAAAAAATCCTCTGTGAAATAGACTTAAAAAACTGAACCTGGCTCAAATGGGACAAGAGTAGGTTATGATATAAACCTAGAAGGAGATTATTAGTTTCTGAAAGGAGGGATTTAAGACCAGTACTGTTTAATGTTTTCATTTGATGATCCTTGTGCACTCAGTGAGAATGCATTAATGAAATGAAACTTGTTGATGATATGAAATTGGTGCTATAGAGGACTGGCATATAATTTTGCTAATGGCAGAGTAGTGCTGTAGCTACAGGAGATGTGTTGTTCCATACAGAATTGTAATTCAGATGAGGCTTGAAGCACCATTTCAGGAAAGAACATAGTACTTGCATTTTATCTACAGTATACTTATGCAAGTGTTTACAGATTCCATTAAGGAAGCAGATGCAACAATAATGAGCTAGGAAATTTCCACATCAGACACAGTATTTAAATAAAATGTGATTTCTTATTTGTCTCCTTGTAATGGTTGTTTTTCATTGTAGCTATTTGTGATTGTGTTTAGTGCATCTAGATTTTTTTCCAGCTTCACTATTGTGTGTAGTGATCAAAAACATTAAGAGTAGATTATGTCTCTCAGTTACTAAACATTTATAGCCATAGGAAATGATGGTCAGTTAAGTACAGCTTAGAACAGGTATGAAATTATTGACTTTTTTGATCTTCCCTTACAGTCCTTCCTTAGGAAAGTGCTGAAGTGTGTTTTGTAGTTATTTAGTTGCATTAGTGGTTGAGTTTGAGGCTTTTAACGTGTTTTTTCCCTAATACCTTTGGGAGATGGATAACTAAGATGTTGATATAATAATGCAATATGTATACTGAGTATAATTGTTTGAGAGAGAACATGTACTGTGGGGTAATATTGAATGGATCATGAAAGATGATGACCATTAGTCTTTTCTTTCAACTATTAAAATTAGCTTTAGGGTGTGTTCAGCTGTGATTTATGAAATTGTTTAGACTAACGCCTTCTTTGATGATGTCTGATGGAGAGAAAAACCCTGAAAAATATCATGATAAATGAACTTTCTTTCCACTTTTGGCAACCTCCATCTTCACCAATTACATTTTAGTGTTTTAGCAAGCTCTCTTAAAGAGCAGAGCAACAGATGGACAGTGTCATAAATGGAAAAGAAATATTTTGCTTTTCTTGAGGTTTTACACATTTAAGCTAACAGAGAATATTTTCAATTATCATCATATGAAGCTAAATATTTAGAACTTGCTATTACATTTAAAAAAAACTTATGAGGAATAGTTGCATATGCTATTTTGTTTAGAGTATTAGTGGCTAAAAGGCTTTTTTTCATAAGAATAAATGCTTCTTAAACCTATTTCAGACAGCTTACAGACTAACTTGAAACCATGTAATGGTGGCCATAAGAAGGCAATTGGGTTGAACTGGGGGAAGGATGGTGTGCTAAATATATATGTAACAATAAGGAGCAATGATGCTACTTGACGTAGCCTCTGATAAAACCCACCACACCCCAAAACCTGAAAAAACCCCCTATGTTGTAATATATAAGTGGAACGTAGGAGTCACTTTGAATCTTGCTTGCATATTAATGCAGATAAACTAGTTATATAAAAAGTAATGAAATAAATTTATAATTCATGATGAATAATACATCACAAATTCTGATTATTCTACTCTTAATTCTGACTACTTGAAAATTGTAATACATTGTTGCAACTATAAAATGATTAAAGAAAACGTTGGGCCTGGAACATGTCAAGCCTAGAGAGGTCAGAGTAATAATCTCTCCCCTGCATTTGAAATCTGGAACTAGTTATTTATTTGTTTATTCAAAAAAAAGGGGCAGATTTAAATTGTAAAGAAACAATGTTGTTTTACTTGCCTTGGTGTATGTCTGATCAAACCTTTGTGTCACTGACTGAGAGGTAATTCTGTGACATTAAGAAGCAAAAGATGGCCCCAGTTGACACTGGGTGTTAAACTCCTACATTCAGAGTTTTGTTTAAGAGATATTTGCAGTTTTGTACTTTTTGCCTGTTTTGGAGCTGATGAGATTTTTGGAAAGAACCACAGTGGTAGAAGTAATTACATGAATAATCATTAGGATTATTATTTTATACAACAAAGACTGAGAAATCAAGGAAGCATATGAAACTTAAGAATCTGTCTGCCACAGGATCCTTCTTTTGTATTCATTTAGAAGAGTTGTAGAGTTTAAATCCAGAGTTGTATTTGGCCTGTTCTATCCAAATGGCTCCACATTTTCCCCAAAATGTAAGGTTTACACATTCACTGTCCTAATTTTTAGCTCTGTCAACTTGTTCCTATTGCATCTAGGACTACAAATCTTCTTTGGTTTTTTGTTAAGTAATTCTGTTTTCTCCTCTGTTTTCAAATGGGGTAAGCAAACCCCAGTGACAGGTCATCTGGGTTGGTTGCTTTCCAGTGTATGTGTTCTGAAGGTCAGACAAAACCAGCCTATATGTTTGGAGTGTAGAATTATGCTGTAGTTCAGGGTTCCATTGAATGTAAGAAATGTGTGGTGCACGTGTGTCTGCCATACCATTGTTTCAGTGTGTTAGAAATTCAGAGTGCTAAAAACGTGTTAAAATTCTTGGAAACATACTGAGTGTTAATGCTGTAATATTTGGACCATAAGCAGATTTTTTTAGTAGAGACGACTATGTCATGCTGAGGTGAGGATTATTACCAGCATATATGTTAACTAGACTTTCAGCTATAAGAGAAATTAGTGTCTAATGATTGAGCCTTACAGTAACATGGAACAGTTTGTTTCAAGCATTATCAAGATTCAATAAGGCAAAAAGTGTCAGGGAACTGAACTAAGTTCAGAATTATTTTATAACACAGCAAAAGAAAATGATGCAGTTGTTTGTGGGATGCTTTTTTCTTCTTCTCTTCTCCACAGAACGTGACTTTGAGTAAATTATACTGTTCCCTTTCTTCATGCTGGGGATGTTTCCTTCCTGATTAGCATACAATTAATGCTTTATATGTTTGCTGATGGTGGTGTAAATTGCTAAAATTGAAAAGAAAGTGCATAACTTTGTAGCTGAGAATGTTTTTTCTTAGGTTTGTTTTTATACAACTGTTTTTCTCTTGCTTTTTCCCCAGGAGTGGCAGAACTCTATACAAAAGAATGCTGGCCTTGCCTTTATTGAGCTTGTCAATGAAGGAAGGTAAGTCACAATACTTGATAGCACCTCTGCTTTAGCCTTGAAGAAGTTATGTGGCTTGAAACTTTTTTTAAAGTATTTTTCTTTAATGCTTCAGTTCTGATACTGAAATGCGATTTTGCAGAATGCTCTTTAGTTTTATTAAATATGTCACTTATCAGTATGTCATGGATTTTCTTTTTTCCTGTGCTAGTGCACTGGTTAACATTGAAACCATAATGTGTATTCAGCTGATCTCTTGAGGAAGGGAATTGGTATTTGGAAGGCACTATAGCTAGGAATTGTAAGATAAGCCGGTGTCTCAAAAACCAGATTCCAGTTTGTTCATTTATTTCCTATCTACCTCTTAAAACAGAAAGGAAGGAGTCCCTTTAAGGTTAAAAAAAAATAAATAAATCTGTTAATATTACCTGTTAGTTTAATGTTCTATCAGTAATTATGTATATTACTGGGACTTATAGGATAGGACAGAGCAGGTGATGAGGCCATGCTCTTTGACTTTTAGTGACTATTCAGAACCATCAATATTTTATTCATTAGGAATTGATTGTTGAGGCAGACTAAGAGCAATATTTACTTTTTCTAAAGGATTTTTTAAAAGATGTCTTAATGAGTTATCTAAGGAGTATTCTAAGAAACACTATTTATCTAAACCTAAATTCTGTTAATAATTAACTCAAGCTAGTAAGTATCCCACTAGAAAATAAATTTTACAGGATTAGGACAGCTACTGAATTAAAAACATAATAATTTATCACATAAGTTAAAATGCTATATAAATGCTATATAAATATATTTTTATCATTGGTAGGAATAGGGGCAATTGCTATTTGAGATTTTTCTTTTAAAATGTGTAGATGTTCTCAAATACAAAAAAATGATGACCATTTTAATGGTTGCATTTTAGTTTATGGTAAGGGAAACACCATTCTGAGGCAGGAAAGAAACGGTTTGCTACTAGTCTTGATCCCAAGGGCCAAGGTAAAGTAACAAGGGTGTTCAGTTACAGTGTTAAGATCTAGCCTGTAGTTGTTTCCTATTATGTGAAGCTGACCTGTCTTGACCTTACTTATAAAGTGCCTGCTATAAATTTGGCCCTTGATTAATGTTTTATTAGCATAGATAACGTAAAGATCCCACACACATGTAAACCACAGTGTAAGGTTCATCTGTGTAAGATGATTATCACGAACAAATCAGTTGCTGAGACTAAGTTGTAAGTAGCAGCTACCTACTAGTTATTCAGCTTGTCCAGGTCAAGCTTTCAGAGAGCTTTCTATCAGTAAAGTGTTTGGAATTGACTATTTTCTTTTAGAAATCTTCAGTGCCCATCACAGACAGATGGAATCACTCCCCCACCTCCATAAACAACATCCATAACTTATAGCTTAGCCTTAGCAGAGTGGTTGTCTCAGGGACAAATGATCCCTTGAAGACTGAATAGTGTGGTTTTGGTTAGCAGAAAATACCTAAGTGATCGTTACTTCATTTCATTTCTGACTCATAGCAGAGTTGTTTTGTAAAGAAGTGGGAACATAACTTTCATTATGGAGAAGAGGGGAGGGGGATTAATTTCTTAAAAATGGCTCCTTTTCTCTATCTCCATTTTCCTCCATTGCTGTTTACAAGAGCCTTTAAAGTTATTGCTGAATTGGTCATTGTGGTGCTTTGTGGCTTTTCAGCATTCATGAAAATGAAACTGTTATCCCCTCGTATGACATGAACTATATTCCAGAAATACTCTTTTCTTCTCTTTATGGAGGTTGTACATTATTTTTCTTGCACATATACTAACACTTACACTAAAACACTTCAGGCCTTGTATTTTATTGTAGCTGTTATTGTTTTATGTATTTTTGCCATAACATTATAATCTTAAAAACTCCAAAAGCTGAAGTCTTTTATTAAAAGTTAAAAATTAAAATAACTGAATTTTACTGATTGAGACTTCTAACTGCATAATTGTATAAGAAAATTTGAATTTTTAAATAGTTTCTATAAGTGCTCATGAAAAGAAGACAAGGTAGTTGTACAAAGGACAGAACTGATTTCGGCAAGTAAGGAAGGATGTCTGTGGGCTACCATGACATGGGGAGTGTTAGAATAAATAAAATAAAATGAAGGACTAAAAGGACTGCCCAGAATCACAGTGGAATCACAGAATTGTTATTGTCTGCTGCCTTGGTGGAAGGAGCTTGGTCATCTTATAACCTTTGTAAACCAGGGTGTTATTCCCAATGTTTCTTACTAATTTTTTTGACTAACGATACTGGAGGATATTCCAGATTGAAGTGTGTTCTATTGCTTTTGTTTATCAGGCAAAGACAACTGAAAAAATCTGTGTGGCAGAGAAAGACATCTAGAAGAGACCTAAATCTCTTCTTATAGTTGATTTCAAATGTATTTTTTGCTTTTATGTGAAAGGTATGAATGTACCTCTCTCTCTCACAGCAGTTGAAAGTTTTATGTTTAGGCTTGCTATGTTTTGGCTAGGATTCCCTGGACAGAATTATGTGCAGAAAGTTTGCCTCTGGGACTCATAAGATCTACAGTGTGTGTGCTGCATACAGAATGTGTTGGTCTGAATTTCATCATGTTCACAAGTAACTAATGTGTTACACATACAGTTGCTCCCAAGCTTTCCAGATGTACCAGGTCCACTGCACATGTATAGCAGAATTGATTTGTTTGTGCTTAGTGAAATTTTGAAACTTGAACTGAAAAAAAATCTCTAAACAGGAGAGTAGTATGTGAAAATACAGAACCGTAAACCTGCCTAGAACTGAAGTACACAACTGAAGTCTTTTGAAGGCTGAGTTACAAGCACAGTAAAAAAAAAAAGCCTCAACTGTGTAGAAAAACAGAAATGTACAGAATATAAGTGAAAAGCTAAAGGAGCAGATATTGGAAAATAACCTCTTTCTGTGCATGAAAATAAAAGTAAATTTCAGTACATTGCTACATTGAATATTAATTTGTTTTTAATAAAAATGAATAAGTATTGTTCACTGTTAATGTAATGGCTGAGAACACTATTAATGCTCTTTGAAACCTTGTTAAAAAGGTGCCTGTACCCACTGCTTTTCTATATACTGAGCCATCTGTGCAGCAGAAGTATAGATTGGGAAACATTTTCCATAGCCTGCTGAACTTATGTCAGTCTAGATTTCAGTCTGTGCTTGCCTTTCACCTTTGGGTCCTCCCTTTAGGGAGCGTCTATTTTGGAACCTCAGGCTGAGAGTTTACTCATGAGGGCATTTGTTCACCAGAAACATCCTTTAGGTGTGATTTGGTTCACTGTCATAGCTGGTTCTCTCCTTTGGCGACTTCCCAGATCCAGACAGGTCCTTTTTTCACCCTGAAACTAATTATGTTTCCTCCTCGTGCAGGAGGTGGTTAAGTTATTATTTCTGAACAGAAAAAAAAAGAAGCTTTGTTATACTTCCTTGGGTGCACAAATGTCTCTTTTGTTAGACTCTTATTTCCTCTACTTGATTAGTTAGCAAACAACTCCTTTGCTCTGTGAAGGTTAAAACTCTCTTCTGTCGCTTTGATTCATTAGCACACTTTAGTGTGAAACATCTCTTATGCTAGACCTTGTTTTCTGTATCAGTCAGTGCGTTAACAAACGTACTCGAGCTTGAGAGTAGGCATGACAGTTATTATCCCCTTTGGGGTGATAATGGGTTTGGCGTGGCAGGGGTTGAGGGATCAGTCTCCTAAGCATGCTGCAGCAATTATTCTTTGTTGATTTTCAATTGAAGATACTCTTGAAGATGCTTAATTTTAATTTTCTCAAGTGTAGTTTTCTTGGTCAGAATTAAGTGTTGTATTCTATATGTATACTTTTATACACCTGTAAATTAATATTCATACAGCAGTTGCTTTAAAAAAACTGTTGCAAAAAGTTTGCTTGAAAGATAACCTCATTAAAGTAATAGATTCTATGTATAGTTTCCTCTCATTTGCCTTTGCCCTTTCTAATCTATAACCAAAACAAACCAAAACTTAAAGATTCACAAGTGTATCCAGGAGGAGCAGACTAATGAAGTTTGTTTTTCTGTAGCTTTTTCCCATTGCTAGATTCTCTGTTGTCTAATGAGGAAAGAAATCTAATCAAAATTCTTTTGCCATATCTTGCCAATTCTATATATCCTCCTATGTTGGATTTTCTATTATGGCTTTCAGTGCAGTTGAAAAGAGCTTGTAATTTTATTTTTTTTTAGGATACATGCAAGGATTTTTGTCCTCTTGGATAAAAAACTTGTATAAAATTAATATTTTTGAGAAACTCTAGCCTTCTATTATACAAAAATAGTTGAAATTATCCAATGAGTTCAAAAGTTACTGGGAGAAGTACAAGGCAGACAGCATGCAAATCTAATATCCTTAGCAAGTGAAGATTCCATCAACCAACCAAAAAAAGCCCCAAAGCTCTCCAGAAATAACCAGATGTAACTGGAATTATTTTCCCAATACATAACATCCATAGTATAAAAACTGGAATGCTGTAGTAATCTGCATTTCTATAGTTTTTGTGGTTTTATTTTTTAAAGGAACTGTACTAACAAAATTTCAGCATATGTCATCCGCTGTTCCTTTTCTTAAATTGTATGTACATATTATTTTTGACTGGTCATAGATGCAAACATTTTTTAATGCTGAAATAGTTGGCAAAAAAACTAGTTGGCCAATTACTTACACGCTTTCCTAATGGAGAATAGGGGACAGATGTAAGCTGCCCCATTTAATTGTCTTTCACTCGCAATAGTGCAGTCACCCTCAAGGAATAAATGTTAGAGAATGTGTTGCCATAGGAGCAACTACTGTGATGGAAAATAGTTAGAAAAGTACAGCTATTAATGAAAAATGGATGATAACTGACAGACAGATGCTTTATGCATGATTGACCAAAAAAAGACTTGGGAAAAAAAATTATAAATGTAGTCACATCTAAACTAGAATTGATTACTACCAGTCTGCTCCCCTTGTTGAAGCCTCCTTGCCCTGAGATTCTGATAACACAGAACCTGCACCTTAGTCTTGATTTGTAAGAGAAAACAAGTGTTACCCACCTTTCATTGCTTCTTGTTTTTAGCAACCCATTCTGTTTAAGTGGTAGTTTTTGCACAAGCAATTTTTGGTGATTTATTTTCTGAGTTTTTATGTTACTGGTTGAGTTTTATAGCAGAAGCAGCTTTGTTAATGTGTGAATTTGAACCACAGAAGATCATTAAGCTAGACTTTAAACAACATTTTAAATATGCTGAAAATTAGAAATTGTAGTCTGGATGCATTTCAGAGATGGATAGGTGACTTGAGGTGGGGTTCTTGACAATACACACTTTTTTGTGTGTGTGTCCATTAAGGTACAGTGTGACACACACAACTATTTTTAAAGCAGTTTTTAATTTATTTAGTTTTGTTTGATCATCTGTGAATATAGTTAAATTGCATCATTTTTGTGTAACTGGAAATTTCTGATCTTTGAAACTTAATAAGTTTTTGGGGATTGCTATGTTTTAATGATTAAAAATTAATGTAAGCTTTTATTATTGGAGATACTGGTAACTTTGGAGGGTATGTATGTGACAAAGGTAGGTTTTGCTTGTGAGAATGTCATTAATTTGCCTTGTCTATGAAAAAGCAAAATCATAAAGCACTTTCAAGTGCCGGGGAATTCTTAAATGGTTTTTATGTAGAAAGTTTTTAGTAACATCTGCTTTTGAAAAATAAATTAATGCAAGAGTACCAAGAAGGTATTTATACTGCACTCTGAGTATACATGTATTGTACTATTGCTATCTGATCAAAACTTTTCAGAAATCATCCAATGTACTACCATGCAGGGTCTCTCATAATGTGAACACAACCTCAGATCAGTTTTCACTAGGCTCTGACATGTCTTAAGTGGCTACCCTAGATAGAAAAGGTTGGATTGGTGTCTCCTCTCCTAGCTGTCCTTTCAGAGTGTGGTTAAGTTTTATGCTATCGCATGTCCAAGTCAGCATTTTGGCGGGTCTGCATGATTTTTGGTGGGTTGTGGGGGTTTTTTCTCTCCTGTTTTAAGGGTGTAAAAATTCAAACTTCAGTCTTTAGGACCTTATAACCTTGTCTGTATTTTTTGCTGATTGAATAGCATATCTGTAAAGTACTTGTGTTCTACAAAGCAATTGTAAAACTTCCTTGCATCAGTATTTCCAACACTTAGCACATTGAGCAGTCAGATCCCATAAAAGACAGCATGTATCCATGCAGAATGTGTCTCCTTTTGAAATACGAGAATCTCATACATGCTAGGTTTATGAGGAGTGCAAGTAGGAAAGCTTACCTTTATCCTCCCTTTTTGGCTATCTCAGAGTTCTCTGTTGTGGTAGCATCTGGAACGTACATAATCTCTCCATGTAGTACTTTATGAGAGATTTATGCCTAAACAGCTGTTGTAAATGTCACCTATAAAGCTTTTTCCATATTTTGACTAAAACTGGTAATTGTAGGGCATCTAATACTAACCCAGAATTTATCCATCTCTCACTTCCTTTACTTGCACATACTTTTTAGATCCATTTTTTCCCTCTTGTACCTTCTCCTTTTTACTTGTTGCAAGGAGAAACATGACTTTTTACTTGATCATCTAAGCATTCAGCAGCCAGAAATCAGACTAAGAAGATTTCTTGCTTTGTGTCTCATAGTTTTCTCTTCCAGCGTAACAATAAAAATCAGAGTATCTTACGTATTTGGCTGGAACTCCTCTCAGTAGTTTAGCATTTCATTCTTGACCCAACAAAGTATGCAAGTATATATTTAACTTCCAGCATGGAATCTGTTTCCCTGCTTGTTTTTACTAGGATGTTCATCTTTTCAAAGTTAAAAATATGTTTTAAAATATTTTAGTCTAGAAAGAAAGTGCTTAGACAAAGGAGGAAAAGTCTGTTTGAGATCTTGAATCCGGTGTGCATTGAAAGCAGAAGCGTAGGCCTGGTCTCCAGAGTCCTACCCCCAGAAGTATTATAATCTAAATTCTACAGAACATGTCCATCCATGCTCCATCCACCCTCTTCTTATGTTGGAGATCAGAAAAAAAATCTTATTTCGGTAGTTTGTCATAAATCAAGCCAAACCACAAGGGAATCTGTCAAGGAAGGAGGAGTGTAAATCACCACATTCAACAGCATTTTGGTGTTGGATAAGACTGAAAAATTAAGCAAATATGTAAGGTAATTGTATAAGGCAAACGTGGTCCATGGGTCTGCATATGGACGTTATGAAGTGTAGGCAGGAATGAAATTATTAGACTTCAGTTTTTCTTTCAGCTTGGGTGTGCTTACTTCGAGAAAGACAAGAAATTCAATTAGTCTGTTTAATCAAATAAATTAAAAGCTGTCCTTTTGCTGTGGAAAAAAAAAGTATAAAGGGATGTTTTGGATAGACTTTTTATTTAGTAGAAAAGGAACTAAAGTGATCTAGTTGCTGGGATGAAAAACAGGATGGAAGCAGACAAGAAATAGTTGTGGTTGGTTTTGGTTGTTTTTTTTGGTGTTTGTTTGTTTTTTAATTGACAGTAATTACCTTATTATAAAACTGCTTTATAGGGGAACATGGTGTAAAACAACTTAAGAAACAAAAGTTGGTGCATCTTTCTGAAAGCTGTGCTGTAGCTCAAACAGAAGGTACAGACTTGAAGGAGGAAATGAAATTATTTGGGGAAAAACTCACATGATCAATTATCTGTAGGAGGCCAGAGCAGGTACCAGAAAGGACCATTATGATCCTTTAAATCCATGAAGTGTACTTACTGTCTTAGTGAGGAAAATCAGATTTTTCTGAACATCTTTCTTTTTATTTTTAGAAGACAGCATTTGTCTCTCATAAAGTTACCTGATCTGGTTAATGCAGTTTATAGCCACTCATGTATCTACAAAATGTGTTGTATGTGGTTTGGAGCTGAACTAATACTTTTGCAAGAGTCAGGTTCTTGTCCTTGCCCCAGCAGTGGCCTGCTCAGCTGGAAACAGTTGCTTCTATTGCAAGCAGTGAGCTGCACTTAACGAATTTCTGTCCAACGTTTTGTTTGCCTGAAATGGAAAAGTAGCAGCTGCCAAGGTTCCCAAAATAGTATACATATAAGCAGAGGTGTGTTCATATATGGAGGCACTGGGAGTTTGTATTTGTCTTTGATTTTTAATGATGGCTACAGACTCCTGTTATGTCATGCCATCATTACATTTATGTATAGATATATATTTAGTTTGCTAAGTTCTACACTTGAAGATGTACATTCAAAATAGAAATCTGAGTGGCGTGCTATGTATGTGGATACTGTTCTCTCAAAGAAAATCTAGGCTGACCTAGATAATGATACAACTTGAATTGTTTATTGGAAGAAAGCTAATCTAAGCATATGAAGTATTTGGAAAAGGTGACTGAAAAGAAAGATTAAAATTTGAAGTATTTGAACGTAAATAATGAGCCAGTAAATTATTTCATATAGACTTAATTTATATTAGTAAATAAGTTTTATCCTCACCTCCTGAAGACCTTTAGTTGCTGAATTTGGCAATTTGCAAGATGGGAAGTAATTGTATAATAATTGATACTTAATAATATGAAGCTTTTACCTTTTTCTGAAAATGGCTTGAAGCACAGTAGGTGCTCAAGCTAAGCATGGACAATTCTTTAGTTGTTAGCCATAAGAATTTTTGGTTGCCAAAATTACAAATTCCACTAGGTTTTATCTGCAAAATCATGTGTAAGTTTTATCTAGCTGGCGTAGCCCTGCATGGACTATCATGAGAAAATGAGAAAGTGTGTGGGATTAGAAGGAGAGGTGGGAGTGACAAAGTGACAACTACTCCATAGGAGACCAAGCTCTTTCTGATATTCAAAAGCTATTTGTTTTTACTAGGTACACTTCTAGCCTGTTTTGAGAATGTTGTTCCTATGTGAGGGAATGTAGTTCTTTGCTTTGTTTGGAACACGTCCATCATCTCTACAAATGCATAGTAAGTGCCAGTGTACAGTCAGTCATGTACTGGACTGCTTACTGGTTATGTTTAGTAGATAAAAAGGAAAATACATGTTGCAAATTGCTAAAAAAAATTATTATATTGGCTGCTTTCTTGAACAGATTAAAAAAGTGAGACTTTTAGAGGATAACTATTATTTTTCAAAGTCCGATCAGTTTAGCAGAAGGTATTGGTATTAACAAACTTAATGAAAATAATGGGATACTGCCCAACTGTGTCAAACATAATACATGTTATTATGATGCCCCTATTTTTTAGACAGTTCTTAGTTTAATAAAGAAATTTATATTTAAATACTTGGCCAGATTGTATGTTTGTTGATCAACAGCTACTTCCATTCTAAAAGTGACTGAAAATAGAAAAAATTAAAAAAGCTTATAATGTTGTTCTAAAACTGTAGCTTCTGTATGAGCCTTCTCAAACAAGAGGTGAAGTCATGCTTCAAATAATTAATTGTGTATATTTATTTTTCAAGACTTCATCCACTGGGAGACAGCAATCCACTGATTTAGCTGATTCATGATCACACGGCCTCATTTAGCTGCTGTGCTGCAGTTTTCCTGTAGTGAGAGAGGCAATGAACAAAGAGCTTCAGGTGTTGCTTTGCCTCTGGATTTCTTCTCTTTGGAGCAGGCTTGTGACTGGCAAGCCTACTTCAGGTGTGGAGTTGTGAACAGCCCAGGAAAAGAGGCAGCAGAGCATTGGTGCTCATACTGCCAAACATACAGAGAGAGGCGGGTGGAGCATTAGTTCAGATAAGTAAAATCTAGGGGGTAAAATTAACATTAGAAGGCATCCTGCATAATAAATCCTGTGTTTGTAAAGAAAGGCTCTCAGTAGGCTCCAAACTTGCTGAAGTGTACTTTAGCTTATATGTGCAAGGCAAGCAAGTGATTTTATGTTCTGCTACTCTTCTCTACATTAGCAACTGAAAACCTTAAAAAAAAAAGCTTTAATATTTTGAAAAACTAACCACTACTAACCACATGTAATGGATTTGTCTGGTGTATCTTTGAGTGATCCTATGGAAATGTGCACCTTCTAAAGCAGCGTAGCTCCGGTACAGCCAGTTTTAACTTTATGAATCACAATGTAACTAATTAAAAAAGAAATGTTTTTAGTAACAATATTTGAACTCACAGAATAATTGGGTTGTAACTCAATCTGTCAGCTCTGCTGCCATTCATAAACTCGGGGTTTATGAAGGCCTCAGAGATCTCAGATTGAATTACAGCTTTATTCTGTACATAACCTAGAACAATGTATATCTTAGCATTTCATTTGTGAGATGGAGGATGTTTTATAAATATTACTTAAATGTATACTTACCATAAAATTCCAATTTTACATTTGGAGAAAAAACTATACTGCAATGCAATTCACAATTTTTTATTTAGACTTTATTTAGTCTAAGTATTTATTTATTTAGACTTTACATCAGTTACATTAGGGCTTTTCCTGTGGATGTTTACATGCATAAACTGCTTACTTTTGTTTACTTTCTGTTGTGTGTATGTGAAGGATTTTCTTACATATTTCAGATAAAATAAATTACTGTCTAGAGTGTTTGCATTTTGTTTAATACTTCGTTTGTTTTATTATTGAAATCCAGTCTTACTAGCTGCCAAAATTACCCTTCAACCTTATTTATACCATTTTCCTAACACAATAAAGTCACTTATGGAACAGACCTCAACATGCTTGTATATACACTGTATTTACAGATTTTTATCTTAGGTCTTCATTCTCTCAAGACTGTTCCTATTCTCTGTCCCTCAGGTTGCTGAGTCAAACCATGAAGGACCATTTGGTAAGAGTGGCTAATGAAGCAGAATTTATCTTGAGCAGACAGAGAGCAGAGGATATTAACCGCCATGCTGAATTTGAGGTAAGACATGAAATCTTTGGGGAAAAAAGAAAGGAAAAACACAAAACCCCAACAAACAAACAAACAAAAAACAAACCCCCAAAACCCCCAAAAAACAACCCACTCACCAAAACATAACGAGCCCGCTGTGTTTGAGGATTCCAGTGTGTGATACGGGCTTTTCAGGCACAGGAGGTTTCATCCCGGAAAGTGCTTTGCAGTCATAAGGTGTTTTGATAATTTGTCACTAACTTTGATGGAAAAACAGGCTGTGCAGAGCTGCTCAGAACTCGTCAGAATCTGCAAACCATAGATTATGGTGTAAGGAATTTTATCATACCAGTGCTGCTCTTTTCCATGAAGCAAATATCACTGTATATGTTAAAGCTGCTTAGCATCACAGTCAAGATATAATTCAGAAAAAAACATTTAACTAAAGATGAATGATAACAGCCTGTTAAGTGCAAAATGAGAAATTACTTCTTTTTCTTTTTGTATCATTTGCTATTTCACTTAATCCATCTCTAAAACCATTTTCCTTACATGCCTCAGTGCGGTTTTGTTGTGTTTCTGTATTTTCATCCCCCTTAAGGGATTCTAAAGTGAAATAATGGTCTTTGTTTTTATAGACTTGTAATAAAAATACTAGCCTTTTTTCTGAATCACTTTAGTCATACCTCCAATTTTGGATCCAGTAACATCACATATCTCCTTTCTCTGTGCTTTAATTATTGGGTTGTTTAAATGAAAACGAAGCTAAATCTCACTAAATTCACTAATATTCTGCTTAAAGAGTACTTAGTCTTTCTTCTGACATGTGATACTACTTGTGGTTTTGTTTTTAAAATGAAGCATTAAGAGATTGAAGGCACATTTGTGCTTAACGTATTTCTAAACTGTTTTTCTCTTAAATCTTTACTTGAAAAAATACTCCCCAAAGATGAAAGCATATTTGTCTTAGACAGTGCTTATGTTCTAAAGGTCATCTGTGTTGGCCCCAGGATTCAAGCTGTGCGTTGTTTAATAACATATCTGCACTTCATCTAGAGCTAGTTACCCCCTCCTGCAAACAGAGATGTTGTAAGATATCTACAGTACCATTTTGCAATGGTGAAATAGCAGGCATGTTTCATTTATTACATCAAGGGTTTGGCGACAGTCCTGTGGAGATGAAAAGTGTATCTTTTTACTTCGTTGCCTGATAATCATTGGAGTGGGACATGTTTGACATCTTTTGCTCTGGATTTATGCGGAAGATGCACACATGGCATAGCATTATTGATTAGATGAACAGCCTGGTTTTTTCTTCAGATGTGAAGTATTCACAAAGGTGTGTGTGTGTAGGTGGGAAATCTGAAGTAAAAGGCTCTGTCATGTAAATGCAGGCTATCAATGAATACAGTTGTTCAGTGACAACTTCACTGCTAGCCTTATTTCAGTCTCAAGATACCTTTTGTGATGTCTGGAAGAAATTTAACTGAGCATCAACTTACATTTTTAATATAGCTCTGAGTTTTGCTGTGACAACTCTCTAGGATAAGAGTTGGCTGATACTTTTTTTAGTTGATGCTGTTTTGAATCTGCTATCTCCATATGATGACTCAGGGTTTTTAACACATCAGGTTGAACTTAAACAGCAACTAGAGTACTAAAATAGCAGCAGCCTGTTTATCAAGTTTAGTTTTGTTACTGTGTTGAAGGAACTTAGATCTAGCATGACTTCTGCAGGTGTGCAAATTGAGAATATACAACTGTTGGATTCTACCGAATGTTTAAGTAACAAACCTGGTGCCTCACGAACTTAGTGTTACTGATGTCAGTGTCATGTTTCTGTTGTGGAAGGGGGACTTGTTAGTCACATCCATTTGAATCTGGGGGTATCACATCAACAATCAGAAACTCCTGTGTATTGTGTTCCATCCATCCATGGTATGGTCTGGTTTTCACTTGTCCTGCCAAGTGCACTTGACTTGTTTCAGCAAAATGGTACTTTTTAGCTACGGTGTTCCTCATAGTCTTTTAAACCGGTGCTCCAGGCTATAGAAAACTTGCCATTCTTCTGTCGTGCCCAGAAATGGATTTGTCACTTGACTAGACTGGAGCCATTCCATCACCTAACGGGAATGGATCTGCACTGTGTTGGGCTCCTGACACACTGTGTATTGCAAGTGGTAGGTATGTTCCCATTGTATGATTATGATGCCTGTGTTTTGGTCCTAACACTCATGTCATGACATACTTACAGGCCTGTGACAGGAAAGGTTTGCAAATAAGAGAGAAAGGACTTTCAAAACAATTGATTTCTCCAGCTTGAGGATCTGTAAGGAAGCTGAGTAGCAGATGATGAATCCTAAGCTAAAGATTGTTTTGGCTAGCCTAACTGCTGTGTTTTGGTCACCTGCATGCATCCATTTCCTCGATTTGCTGCTGCTTCTTCCATCTATTCTTGAGAAATGAATTGGAATGAAGATGGTGTTCTTCCAGTCATGAGAGAGACTCTACTTGGTCAGTCCATTGCATGCAGTATCCCATCTGCCATGGCATATGTCCAGAAATTGTAGTTGTACAAGGAAGCAGATAGGCCATAGTTTCATAAATTCTATCTTATCCTATACAGATCTGCAGCTCAGAGACTTCCCTAACCAGAGGTCTTGTGTTATATAGTGTGTTTTCTGCTGTGAATTTTTTCAATTCCTTTTAAAATTTGATGTAAATATTTTTCACCAATAATGTCCTAGGATGAGGAATTTCCCTGCTGTGATAGTTGAAGAAAGTGAGAAGATCCTGTGCACAACAAAAAGATTAAACAATTTCTGTGAAAACAGTGCGATTCTACAACATTTAGCCCTAAGGAATGGTATATACAAATGTGGTTTTGATCACATTTAAAAGCATTTTGTGATTATGGTAATTACTAGTTGCAAAGTTGCAACTTTAAAAAAACAAGTGGTTGGGATGAGCATATGGGGTTCAGACCAGAAGCAAGCTTTGCCACCTGAGCTGTGGGGAGAAAGGAGATGAGGCCAGTTGAGTGAGGGACAGAGATCCAGAGAGAGAGGAGAAATGTGGCAAGAACTGTTTATCCGTTTTTCATTTTTATTCAGATTTGCACTTCTGGTATTTCGGATCACGTATAAAATATTCCATGATAACATTGAGTCAGCAAAAATCCAAACTCCAAACTTCTTTTTAAAGATCTGTAGTATGTATACTGCTGCTTGGTTTTAATTCTCCCATTTGTAAAAGTCATGACAAGGATGAACCTTGCAAGATGTATATCGATTTTGGACAGGTTTGCACCATGGTGAGAGAGCAATTTAGTCTTACAGAATTTTCTGCAGAACACTTTATTTTCCCTCTCGTTCTCATTCCCCCTCTCATTCTCGTTCCCCCCCTCTCTCTTTCTTTCTGAAAGTCAAGGGCAGTTTTAAAATAAAAGGGAAAATATTAAAAACTGAAATCTGGTATTCAGAGCACATAGAGGCAGGAGGAAGCAATCAGAAATGTAGACAAGCTTCATAATCAAGTTCTGTAGTTATATATTATTGTGTAGCATTCGGTTATAAATGGAGCAAGGATGGTCATTGTAAGAGGAAGGAAAAACCTAGGAAAATAGGTAATACAAGGAATGGCCCTACTGTGCTGAAAAACTGCACTTCAGAAGTGTGATGCAAGAAAGTATTTGTCATGTGACATTTTAAAAGTTGCACGGGGTCCACAGGGGAAGGTACCACTCCTATTTGGTTCTTAGTTCATTGCAAGTACGGGACAGATGTTTACCCCTTCCAGAAACTGACTAAGTGTCTATCTATCACTTCTTACACAGCCAGGAGGAAACAGAAGCAGCAGCAAACGTGCCACATGGTCACTTTGCCATGTAAGGTCTGATTTGGACTTTCTTTGCTATGTCTCCATGTGATGGGACTCTGTGTTGGTCAGAACACTGAGAGGAAAGTGTCTATACCCCTTCCATAAAGTAGAATGACCAAAAGCACAGGAAGAGTCTCTACAGCAAGGGTGGGGGTTTTTTTGCATACTGTTCCAGTTTTTTCTGTAACTTGAGATATGCAGGAAACTCTTGAGTGCCTGGGTGAGATCAGTTTAAATTAAAAGGATATGAAAAGAAATCTTTTCTCTCCTCCCTATGTCTTCTCAAAGCAATTCTCTTTCTTTCAGAAACTTCAAATAAAGTGTCTTGAACAGCAGCAAAATCTACACATCCACTTCTGCATCTGGTGGCAAGAATGGCATCTGTCATCTTGTCTCGTCTATTTTTCTGTTTCTTCCTTTTTGTCAGGAGTCACTGTCTCTATTTGCATTGCAGACCCTTCCTTTGCCTCTGCAGTCCTGTACTCCAGAAGCTTCTTCAAACTGGAGGTGCACAGCTTCCCTCATGCAATCTCCCACCCTCTCTAGATGCAATCTCCCACCCTCTCTAGAGGGCTCTACCCTACAACTCAGCAGCCTGGACAAAGATGAAGTCTTCCTTTTTGGTGCCTGGCCAATCCTTTTTTTTAATAGGAGATAATATAAGTAACATAAAAAAGTATGAGCAAACCAGTTATGCTGTCTTTCTTCTAAGCTGGTATTGTAAAAAAGTTGTAAAAAATACTTTGAAAGTGAAAGAGAGGATTTTCTGTGACTGTCAAAGGTCAAGGTTTTTATTTTCTATTTTTTTTTCTGATCCTTTCTTCACCTATGTTTTCACTGTTACCTTCATAAGTAGTTACATCTATGAATGTAGACATACAGGGACAGGAAGACCTGAGCCATACCCATTTTACAATGGGATTAAGCCCCAAAGAAGCCTGATGAAGCAATATTTCCCTCATTTCTCTAGTGAGGTGGCCGTGAAGCACATGTTTTTACAGTGAATGTGAATATGTGAGCATTCCTAACATGACTTATAACCCTTATAGCCTTAAATTTTAGCTAGTGTCCCTGGGATTTATATGCACAGATTTTTCAGAATCTCACCCTGAATGTTTGGTAGAGCTGAAAATCCTGAAGAGGAACCTCTTTATGCCTGAATTCTAACAACTAGTTTCATGCTATCACCTAGACTGCTTTCTAGAAATGACCTTGAAAAATGTGGTGGTTTGCACTGTGTCTTAGATTATGTGTTCAGGCTGCTGTGGAGTCAGGCCTACGAGAATAATTGGATTTGGTGTGAGGAGGGGGAGGGAATTTTGTACTCTAATTGACTTTATTTTGTAATTTATGACAGGAGTGCCCATTGCCTTGGATATGCATCCTGTCTTATATAAATCTCTTCATGTACTTGCATGTGAATATACATATTTATAGAATTCTAAATATGTAAACCTGCAAGTGTTTTAGGCCTGGGCTGTTCCAAGCATCACAGTGTTTCATCTTTCTAGTGAAGTTCAGTTTGCTATTGGATAGCACTACTGGATTTTGACAAAAATCTATGACACCATATCCCAGTGCTTGTGTAAAATATTTTTGATGAATATTCTTACAGAAACATAGAAGGGTTTTGTCTGAAAGATTTACATGAAGGAATAGGAAAATGGGGCAAAAATTACCATACAGAACCATTCATAATGTTGCACATCATTAGTGTGTGTAGAGGACCAATGGACAGTGCACCACAGTAATTTTCAGAAAACTTTCTAGAATGGATGGTCAAGGATTCTTCTTCATTCTGAGTCTGTGAGGAAAACAGAGACTTCAGTAATTTTTGCAGTAAAATGTAACTGCTGCTGTAATTTACAAACTGCCTCCTCAAAGTGTCTTTTTTTTAAAAGCTTGTTGTGTAATGTCATTCCATTGAATTTTTTGTCTTATTTTCTCAAATTCTTGTCATCCATAGAAATATAAAGTGCTGGCATTCTTGTTATTGGCCGTTTCTGTTGATTAACTGAGAATTTCACATGACTTTCCTTTTTCATTTGTTATAAATCATGCTAGGCAGCTAACTTCTCTGCATGATTTCTCTTCAATAATTAAATCTAGCATTTCCAGCTGCTGTAAAATTTGTTGCCCTTTTCTGTTCAGTTATGTTTTTTCATGCGGAAGACTTAGACTTCCTCACAGCTTTAATTCTTATTCAGTATCAATTTATAGGCTCTGTGTAACAAACTGAATGTTTTACTTCATGGCTCATGCTGAGAAACGAATCTTAATATTAATACAAGTGTTGCTTTGACAGAGATAAGATGCAAGGCTGGGCAAATGTTCCAATAGTGACTTGGATGTAGCTATTTGCTTTTTGTTTCCTTAGCAGAAAACAAGTCAGTGATTCTGTTGAATGATAATCTTGTGAATTCCTCGTCTTTACTCCTTTGGTGTACTAAGCATTGAATGTTAGATGATGTTATTTGTATCAGAGGAAGTTACTAAAACGTACTGCAGACCAATTGTGGCAGAATACCCATAAAAGTGAAAGAGAATGTTTGAGAGCCCTTGAAAGAATATGAAAAGGTATTTGGTGTCTTTTTAGTTTCAGTAGATGATTATTACTTCTCTATGTAACAAACAGTTACTATGGGAAAGGAAGTTTTAATCCTTGACTGGATCCCTATTCTCCATATAATTTTCCAGTGTTTTTAATAAAAGCAGCTTTGTTACAGAACTCATGCATCAAATAATCTTTCTGTGGCTCTTACAATATCCTTTTATATGAACTGTTATTCAACATACTTAATGCCAGTATTAATTACCAGATTTTGGTAAGCCTTCATTGGGTATTCTCTCCAGTAGCGTAGGTTATCAGCAGTGAATCTTTACAGAACATATGAAGATAACAGATAGTGCAAGTTGTAGGCATCCTGTAGTAGTGTAATCTTGTTGTGGTCCATAAGATTGCAAAAAGGTAATGTGGCAACAGAAAGGAAGTTAGATGTACCCTCACAGAAAAATAAGGCTTTACACATTCTGTTATGAATGGGCTTAACTCCCTCTCAAATTTAAATTTTTAAGTAAATGCTGCCCTTTGCATTGGGCAGGTTAGGCATTATAGCACTTTCTGTCAGTAGAAGGAAGAAAAATTTTGACTTTCATTTCTAAACACTTTTTTTAAAGTTATTATAAACTCTTCAACAGAGTTCTGAGCATGAAAGAATATTATTTTTTTTTTCAGTTGGGGGATTAACCAGTTTTGTTCTGCTGCAATATGTTGACAAGTCCCAAACTGGAAGATTAAATTTCTCATATTCCTGGGGTGGCAATTTTTAGGATTCATTGTCTCATGTTAGTCCAAGGGTACTAAAATCAGAAATTCCTTTTCCATTTAAACATTATAACATTTTCCTTGTGCTCTGGGAAGTGTTGGGATAAAGTATTGCCTGATTATGAAAGGAGTGAAAAATTGTGGTTTCTCTTTCACTATGGTTTAATAAGCAATGGGAGGAGAAGGAATGAAAACTTGCACTGGAATGCTGAGAAATCTTTTTTTGTTATATTTCAGTTTTAGATCAAAATACATTACAGAAATATGTCTGAGAGCTATCAAGGATATTATATTGTTTCTGAAGCAGCTTGAAAGAAAATTCGTTTTATAACTACTCTCTCCTATAGACTTTCCTGATGAAACAAGAAGTGATGTTAACTTCATTACTGGTTTTGGATAATATTTTTGGCAAATTATGAGACAAACTATAGAAAGAATTAAATCTAACAAGTAACAATGTATTTTTGGGCTTTTCAAATAATATTGAATATGGAAGTGAAATAGATTCATAACCATAGCTGTTTTATATGCAAAAAAAAAATATCTATCACCGTTTTTCTGATGCTAATGAAGTTTATTACTTTCTAATTAATACTTAGTGTTTAGCAGAATCTTGTAGACACTATTCTGCATTTTAGTTTGTGCTATGTTTCATTTACATACTAAGTGTAATTTGAAAAGAAAAACAGGAATGTCGTGAAGATGAAAGTCTTTTCTGCACAATATTTTATAATATTAGTTGTATGAAATTTTAACTTTTTGTGGCCTTTTTTCTCTCCTTTTACATATTTAACACATCTATTTATTCTTCACTTCCTGTGAATGATAAACTTTGTTTTAAAAACTTTTTGCCCCCTTTTGTAAGTACTGCTACATTTGATTATTTTCACTAGAGATTATCAATAAGTGTAATTAATCTACTCTCCATGGCTCTGGAAGTCTTAGCAAAACATGCTCTGGAATTCTTGTTATTTTAGCATTTGTAGACCCTAGAAACATAAAAAAAGAAACCCTCTGCTGGAAGGAGCCAAACACAATTCCTGTAACCACTTATGTTTCATAATTTTGCCCTGTTGCTTTAATGGCTAAATTGAAACAGCAGAGACATGAAGAAACAGAGGTAATTAGAAGAAGGAAGAGCAGTGTTGTATGCTTCTGCTGTGATCTATCTGCTAGACTGGGAAAAGACAGTCCTTTTTGAAATTATCTTTGGCCATGGCAGTGCCTCTTAACTGTTTCTTGTGTCTATGATTTTTGTCCATAATTGTAAGGCTGACAGGGTGGTTTAGTTTTTTGTTATTGGTTTGTTGGGTTTTTTTAATTATTTACCTTGCTGGCTAGCACAGTACTGCACAAAATCCAGAATAACAATTGGTGCATGCTTACAAGATTCATCAACATAAATAAGTTTATGTCTAAACATCGCTTTATTAGGATTGGTTTCTGTTTGTTCTTTTTTCTTTTTAATTATGTTGTGGTTTCACCCCAGCCACCAGCTAAGCAGCAAACAGCTGCTCGCTCACTCCCCCCTGATGGGAAGGGAGAGAGAATCGGAGGAGTAAAAGTGAGAAAACTCGTGGGTTGAGATAAAGACAGTTTAATAGGTAAAGCAAAAGCTGCACGTCCAAGCAAAGCAAAACAAGGAATTCATTCACTACTTCCCATTGGCAGGCAGGTGTTCAGCCATCCCCAGGGAAGCAGGGCTCCATCTTCGGGAATATAAATGCCATCACTCCGAATGTCTTCTCTTTCCTCCTTCTTCCTCCAACTTTATATACTGAGCGTGACATCATATGGTATGGGTTATCTCTTTGGTCAGTTTGGGTCAACTGTCCTGGCTATGCTCCTTCCTGCACCTGCATGCTGGCAAAGCATGGGAAGTTGAAAAGTCCTTGATTTCTTAGCAATGATTAAAAACATCACTGTATTATCAGCATTCTTCTCATACCAAATCCCATACTAAATCCAAAACATAGTACTATTCTAGTTACTAAGAAAAAAATTAGCTCTATCCCAGTCAAAACCAGGGCAAATTACAAATTCTAAATTTCAAAATTGTTACTTAGCTTCTTTGGAAGAATAACTTTTAAAGTAAAATTATGCACAGTAAAAAGCGAATAAAGTATAATAATCCATACTGTGGAATCTTTCTTCCACAGCAATGACTTAATGAGTTACTTCTAAGTGGTCATGTGTTAGGAAGACAAGTACAGAAATATGAATGTCTGGTCTTATATTAATGTATGTGCAGGACTTATATAGGTAAGTTCCGCAATTATTTGTGAATACTGACTTGTGATGGGAATTGCTCAAATAGATGAATATCTCTTAGTTATTAAGGTATTACAGAGCCACAGGTTCTGCCAGTTTTCTGGAATAGGAAACAATTTGGCAGTAAGTTTGAATAATTTTGAGCATTGTTTAAAGCATTCAAAATCCAAAATAATTTAGGATGTTAACACAATCCACTTGAAAATTCTGTGCCTTTTTTCTCTTCATCTGCATTAGTAATGTTCTTTTGTTTCACAGATGAATAGTTTGCTGAGGCTCAAGAGCATCTGTACTGTGTTAAACCAAAAGTCCATCAAACTCAGTATTCTGTTTCTAACAGAGCTAAATAGTAGATGCCTAGGGACAAGCCTAAGAACAGTGCAATTACATGGGAACGCTTTCATGGTTCTATTCAGTTGGCAGGGATCACAATTTGGACAAACATTTGCAGTTCTCTATGAATTTCACCTATTTTTTTATCTCCTGGTCACTGTATTAGCATTTTTCATATTTAATTGTTGTTTTTACTACCTTGAATTACTTACAGCTCTCAGCAAAATTTGACACCTTTTCCACTCTCCAGTCATTTCTAAATATATTTAATAACGCAGTAGGATTCAATTGGTGATTTCCCTCCACTTTGAAGATGATTTATTCTGTCTTTTTAATCTGTTTCCTTTGTTTTAATATTTTTTTATCAACACAAGGCGGTTCCTATATGCCCTACTGCATCCTGCCTTTCTTTAAAATATCTTTTTGGCGTTCAAACAGTGGACTTTATGAACTGGATCTTTCTTGTCTGTGTGTCCAGTGGCTTGTTGAAAGAAATCTAATGAAGCATGACTTCATTTTACAAAAGTGATGATGACTCTTGCCAGTGTGTTTATTCCATTGTTTGCTTTTTGCTTTAACATAGCTACCAATTTGCCTTTTGTAAATTTCAGACTTGCTGCGGTGTAGTTCCCTGCCATCCTCCAGAGTCCATTTGGCATATTTCATTATTCTGGCACTGAGGCAGTTTGAACAAGAACACTGTAGCTAATGGCTCATCTATGTTCATCCACGAGTTCTTCTACACCACCTGAGTGAATATCCTCTCGTCCTAGCAGTTGGTCACTTGTCACTTTTCTTTTATAACTTCTCTCCTACCACTTCTCTGTGGTGGTCTTGTGTTCCAGGAGCTCTTTTTATCCTTTGATCTTCTATTAGCTCTACAGAGATACCTTAACAGGCTTACTGCTCCTGATTTATTTGAAAAATAATTTATTACTGCCTTTTATGCCATTATGCAAGTGTTCCTCAAACTCTTTTGGCCTGCTTCATTCTGTTTTTAAAACTAACATACCATACTTGGCATATTTTTGTTTTCCTTCTTTGAACAGACTTTTTGAAGAATGCCATTTTCTTACAGCCTTCCTTCTCTGCAGTTTAACCATTCAAGCTTTTTTTGGTCTTTTAAAAAGCCTTTTGATGGATGACATGCATTCCCTTTGAACCTCTAATACTGTATCTTTTTATACAGTTTTTGTGTTGTCTATAAAAACATTTTCCTTGTTTTGCTGCATCTTTTTATGCTCATAATATGAAAACTAAGCTAGCTAGGTAAGAAATTTCTTGCTTCAAATCAGATGTTCTCACCAGAAATGTTGTTGTTCTCACCTATTCATGAAAAATAAATCAGTAGTGTTTACCTTGTTTATTATTCATGCACGAACTTTTATGGTAGCTCATGCCAGGCAGTGATTCTAAAATACTCTTGACTAAAATAATACAGTGTACGTAGAGTGTAAATTTCTAGCATTAACAAAGTAAATACCTTACTGTGCTTGATTGGAGAGTTTCTTCTGAAATTCTTGTCTAAAGATAGCTTGCATTACTTGTGTACCATTTTAGGAGTTGTTCAGCTCTGAAGAAAACACACTGGTGATAGTACACATCTCTCCTATGTACTTTATTACAGGTTAGTTTGATCTAAATGAGAACGACATTATATTAAAACAATTCTGATAGTGGTGCTGACAAGGTCAGAAAACATCTTTGGGTCTGAATACCTGAAGGTGTTTGTTCTCACTATTGCAGCTGATAGGTTGGACTTAAATATTCTGCTCAATTGTAAACTTTTTCTAATTTATTTTTACTTGTATTCAGCATGGATTTCTTTGTTATTATGTGGTTGTTGTCTTTTGGCTTCACTGGTCTCTTTTCTTTAGTTTTCCTTATTTTTGCCTTTTTAATCTATTATCTCTTATTTGTCACATCTCCTCACTTCATTTCACTAGGCTAAGAGAGTTTTATCCGTCTAGGTTTTTTTCTTTTAAGGTGGTGTCTGCATACTCTAGATTATCCTGGTATTTCTTCTCTGTATCTGTTCCTGGAAGATTGATTCCTACTGGAACATGGATGAGCAAGACTCATCCCATTGATAAGTCCATTATCAAGCCTATTATCCTATCTCAAACTGTGGATACTTGAGGAAGAGTTTATTAAAAGGGCAAGCAGTAGTAACACTTTCCCAGAATAGACTCCTACCTTTCTGCAACTTGAAGTTTAGGCACTTCTGATTCTTGCTTGCCAGCAATGATGGTCATGTGTTCTTCAGAAAATCCTGCAGAAGGTCCTTTGCTTCATGGGGGCATATGTACAATCTTGTATGCCTTGTTTGTGTAGAGTAGCCATCACTCTCTTGGATGTTGTCCGAGTCATACAACCTGCTGCTGGTACTAGCATGTGCTGGTGGTGGTGTACAGATTCAGCAGACCTGTGGTACTCTGAATTTACCATATTCTGCAGATTCAACAAGACTGCCAGTCCCTAGAGTTTGGCAGCTCTTGGGAAACTTTAGCATGTGCCCTTCTCACCAAGGCGAGCAGCTCTGATGCCAGCATGATCTGCAATGAAGAGCTCTAGTGTGGTACACAGTGGGGTTTCCCAAATTGGGGGAACCTCAGGGGAAGTTGAGAGATCCACCAGGAGCCTGCCGAATCTGCAGCTCTTGCGTCAGTGGCTGAGAAGGCCTGGATGGGCCAGGAGCAATGGGGACCAAGGTCCCCCACAAGTAAAAAGAAGCCCTTAGGAAGCTCCTGTGACCAGGGTGGGCGAACAGGGTGTGGTGTGGCAGTTTGCATGAAAGAGCATGCAGGAAGGGCTCGGAAGCTCAGCCAGCTCAACCAGGCAGCAATGGTACTCACCTGGCAGAAGGACATGGCCTCTCTTAGCTCTGCACCCACCATGACTGATGCAGCTTCCCAGACAGAGCTCTGGTGGGAACATGCAGTCAGACTGGAGGCTGTGCCCTGCTCTTATGCCAGTATGGGACAGCAGCAGTGAGCACACCTGTGGGAGGTATGCCGAGGTAGAGGAACTCCTCTGCTTAGTGACAGAGCTCTGGGAGGAGGTGAGTAGGTTGAGGAGTATCAGGGAGGACCGCCAACGTTTTCTGTGTTCTCTTCACAGTGGTTCCTAATTCTTTACTTGATTCCTGTGTGCTTGTTGATTATCCTGTACCAAGCTTATGTTTTCATAGAGCTGTCATTGCTAATACCATCTCATTATGGCAAAAGGAGTCAAGATAAAGGTGAACTCAGAGTGAGTCCAGTGTTTTATATCTAAAATTAGATTCTACATTTCTTTTATCTACAGTGAAGTTCCTGTGCTGTTTTATTACCATGGTGACTTGGTCTTCTAAGCTCCCCCTCCAGTTCCTCACAGCTCCTTTGTGATTATACAACACTGAATAGCTTAGTATCAGCAACTGACTTTGTCACTTCATTATTCACTCGTTCTTCAGACTTTTTTACATATATGTTGAACAGCCTGAAATGATCACAAACTGACAGGAACTGTACAGCTAATGTTAGTTTGACTAGAACCTTATCTAGGATTTTCTCTTCTATTTCT
Source organism: Aegotheles bennettii (assembly GCA_013398125.1). Taxonomy (NCBI): domain Eukaryota; kingdom Metazoa; phylum Chordata; class Aves; order Caprimulgiformes; family Aegothelidae; genus Aegotheles; species Aegotheles bennettii. The sequence continues at coordinate 60,516 of VZRW01001850.1, read as the reverse complement.
GGAAGCAGCTTTTCTGATTCTTGTCATTTCCCCTTCCTTTGGCTGCTTTTGCTTTTCTGTTGTGATGTTGGTCTAGATAAGTCATTATACCTTCTTAAAATGTGACTTTTAAAATCAAAGTAGTTTGCTCACGTGAGTGGAGAATTTGTTCTTACTGATGTTTTAAGAGCTTTGATGAAATAAAAAGTTAGTGTATACTTCTGTTATTATGATTTGTAGTTAGCATTTCAATTGAAGGTGAAAATTTAAATGTCTAAACAATTCTAAAAAAAGAAGGCAATTACAGAATGAGATGAAAGCTTTTGGTTTTGTATACCTGAAACTGCTGTAACACTGTTTTTTTGTTTCTGTTAAAACAGTTTATAATCAAACAGCTTATAATAGCATTAGTTTCCAGATAAAATAGCTTCAACCAGTCTTTATAATTCCAGAATTAGTGGAAGCATTTATGTCTTTAGATTCTTCCATCAAGGCACAGGGAAGTGAATTATTGAAAAGATAAAAATAAATTTGTTTGCTTTCTGTCAGAGTTCATATCCACAGCCAACCTTGATAGAAGACCAGAATGATTTAGACAAGTTTGCTTTGGAGATTCATAACATATGCTTGCTGGACAGAATTGAGTTATCTCTGCTCTGGAGAGTAAGTTATTGTAGCAGGAGCTGACAGAGATGAAGATAACTGAGGGAAATTCAATTACCTTTTAGTGTTTTCCTTCTAATAGGATTCTTAATGTGAAAAAGATCCTTAGATGATGCTCCTGTGTTGCTTTGTGAGATCTGCTTTGATACCTGCATCCTGAATAAAGTGAACTCTTCTTTTCAGGCCTTCATTAAGGATGAAATATGCATCTGATTGCTAAATGGGTGTTAACTTTTGATCTAACATATTGTCATTTGTAGCCTGACTGTATTTGGCAGTCTTTTGGCAGTAGTCTGCAGTATTATCTCAAATGCAATTTCATTTTCAGAAGTATAGTTTTTATGTGTGAAGCTTGTTTATAACCAGAATGGAAGAAGGAAGTCACAAAACTGTAAAATATTTCCCCATATTCTAGTTCTGTTTCTGCATGTTTGTTTTAATATTTGACTTTCCCTGGCAAAAGCACCTGAGTTCCAAATACTGCTTATAACTGGTACAAATTCAGGCTGTTGGGTTAAAGCCCATCCTGCTTGGCTATAGCTGGATTTCACATGAAACGTCTGCAGTTCTGAAGTTACCAGGGTAGACGGGTGCATACAGGTATTAGAATGTTGTTATTTGTGTCACTTGTAAAATTTTAAAATTTTTTATAATAGCTGATGTTTGAAATTAAAATTTAGAATTGACTCTCTGAAGACAGCTCATTCTGCAGCTGTATGTATGAAAACATACTGCGTAAAGTTGTGTGTCTGCAATATGCTTTCTTTTACTGACCCATTAAACTGATGTCTGTAGCAGAATGTAGTTATGTGTATATTCTCCAAAAAAATTTATTTTTAAAACTCTGACCTTTGTCAGCTTTGAAAAGTAAAGACAACTTTTTATCTGGAGGATTTATCCAAGCACTTGAACACTGGTACTTCTATAAAAGAAAGTGAGAACAAGTATCTCCAGGTTAGGTTTATTTGCAACTCCAAAACAGCTTTTGTTGTGCCTAAAAGCTATGGCATATCTGACCTATAGAAGTCTATTGAAAATCTAGTCCATAGTTTGAGTAGTTACTTGCCTTGACCTATGGCTTCTTGATTAGGTAAGCTGTAGATACATTTGTCATTATTTTGTACTGAAATTGTAGTATGCATAATCTCGTCTTGTAGTTAATGCAGTCTCCTCATTTAGGCATGGCAGAGTTTGAATCGCGCGGGTTTATTTTTTGATATTCATGAAGGTGGCTTATGGAAACCAGCTTTGGGGCAATATGGGAAGTAAAACATGTTAAAAAGTGCATTAAGATGCTGGAACGTTTAGAAAAGTTCACCAGTAGAGCCTGAAGGCATTTACAATTAAGTTTTTCAATATCAGTATTTTTTCTTTTATTTACAGGACTGTTATTGAGGAGGAAATTGTGCAAAATACTGCACACTGCCTTTCCTTGAGAATGCTCTGTTCTAAATACAAAATACAGCTACTCCATGAGCAATGGTTTAAAAAAAGGCAGTAATTGTTTAAAGAAGGATTTAACAATTAAATTGTGAAAATGATCTTTATTTTGTAGTAGATGAGGCTTGGAGTCTGTCTGGGATCCAGGGAGGGAAATGGTGAAAAACTGTAAAGCCACACCTAGCCAAGATTAACATTCCCGTTAATCTTTTATAAAGGTAACCTTTTATTTCTGAAAAGACTTATACAGCTTTCCAGAAAACGGAACAAGACTATACTAGTCAGAATTCTTAACAGGTCCTTTTACGTTGCAAAGCAAGCGAGATAGAAGTGGCAGTCCAGCTTCTCGTCTTAACTTTCCTATATTAGCTTTTAAATGGGAATCACTGTAATAGATTCGTTGAATCTTTTTCTTCCCACTTACCCTGATTCTTTTATAGAAATGTTTACAGAATGAGTCTACCTACTGATTTTTTTTTCTTTGACCTAAATAGGAGAAAGCTGAGCCAATTGCTTTGAGTTGGTCTTAGATGATGAAAGGAAGATCTAGTAGGCAGTTGCTCTTTGGATGATCACTGTGTTGGAGAAGGTGCTAAGTGACTTACAGACCTATGGATTTCACTGTAGGACTGAAGTCCTACTGGAAGTGGCATAGTTAATACTTATAAAGTCTTACCATTCAGAAAAACAAATCATCCTCACTGTTCTGTTTCACAGAAGGAAGAAGCTATGTTTCCTGATACTTTCGTCACTACTCCTCTCCTCTGTTCCACCTTTTTGCTGCTCACATTTCTAGGTCCCTGTTGTTATTTCACTTTTTAGAAAATGCATCTTCAGAGATTTCTGGCCATCTTAAAAGAGAAGACTTAGTCACTATCATTGCCTTCCAAGACATACCTATAATGAGAAACACTGCCAAGTGCTTTGGTCATCACTACACTTTTTTTTTTCTTTGTGCTGTCGTGCCAAGATACTGGGTTTTCATGTCAAAAATTTATTGGAACAAATTTCAGTTCTAAGTAGTAATGAAAAGGTTATGTCATAATGAATTTTGAGATTTTTGTGCTTCTTCCATCCTTCTCCCTGCCTTTGAGGAAACTTGGGATTTAAATCTCATCAAGCTATCCTGAATTGTTTGTTGCCCTTAAAGCAAATTCCATCTTTTGCAACCAATGCCAATTCTTGCCTCAGAAATATTTAAGGGAGGTGACAGATAAAGCAAGCAAAATGCTCAGTTATTGGATGGATTACTGTGTTATAGGGACTACATGGTAACTGTGAAACAGATTTTGTCATAACCTGGGACCGGAGACCACTGTCGGGGTGTCACGAGGACTGGCAGTGCCCTACAGGGGATAAGTTTTTTTCTTTTCCTTAAGTGACATCTTAAGGAGTCCAGTCAGGTCTGAAACCAACTTGGTGTCCAAAGTAGTGAGGCTTATTAGAGATGTACTTGCCATTGACATGCCGTCAGTCATGGCAAGATAGGAAACTCTTGTGACTAAGTGTCTTGTTACCTCAAAGGAATGCAATTTCTGTGTTCATGAATTCTTAAATTTTGATGCATTCTGAAGCTGCTGGATTAAAATCAGAGTTGTGCTCTCAAACCAAGACACTAAACGTGGAAAGCTGAAAAGTGATTGAGGGGATCTGTGTGAAAAATCAAAATAGAAACGCAGATCCTAGGCTGCAGTGGTATCTCAAAGGGCTAATCTTTCTGTCTTTTGGAAATCTGGAACTTTGCATAAACTTGGAAACTGTTTATGTAGAGAGTCTGGCTGGAAACAAATTTGCTTTGCATGTGTTTTGCGAATTTGTAAGGAAATTTAGTGAGTGTGATGTAGCAGAAATATAAAAAAATAAGTAAGAAAATCAACAAAGGTACGTTGATCATTTCTGCATTGTATTCTACATGTAATATGGATATGAGTTCTTACATAATAATAAAAATTAGTCCTATAAAGGAATACACATTCCGATACAGTAGGTTTTGAGAAGTTACCATAAGTCATGTGTTAAATACTAATCTACCTAAATATTTATAGTTGTGTCTTTGATAGCTATAGGAATTAAAGAATTTTAAATCATGCAAATGCTTTTCACTTTGTTATAGCCGAAGGCTGGATCCAGATTTATAGATTGAAGAGGTACAAAGTATTTTGTGATAAGCTTCCAAATTACCTTTTGGTTTATCTGTTTACCATCTGAATCATTCTGGCTAAATTTTTCCATTCTTTGTGCCATTAGATGATGAATTTCTTTAATGTTTATATTTATATTTTTTAAAAAAAAGTTGGCAAAATGTTTCCACATTAAAACATTAAAAAAATGACTTCTTTTTACTTAACAGAGAATTTCCATTTTTTCCATGTTTTGGGGTATTATTGTTTCCCCACTGTCAGAAATGTACCTTTTGCGCCTATTATAAAAAATTATACAAAATTCATCTGGCACAAAACTTGTGGAAAAAATGCTGTTTATGTAGTACCTTTAAGGGATTCTTAATTAGTAAGTTGCATTGTTCCATAATACTCAATAGTGTGTGTTACCTGCTCTTAGAGACTTCATTTAAGGTTATCTGTGCCGTCTGAACTGCATGTGACTCTCAATCTGTTCGAGTGTCACTCCTGTGCCGAGTCTTGGTGCTGTGAGTTGGAAAAGAACTATGCTGGCAGTAGCTTGTCTAGAAATCTAAATCCTAGGAAAGTAATTATTTGGCTGCTGGGGCCAAAACTGCTGGACTATTTTCTTCCTACGTTACAGGTAACAGATCCTTCTCGTGCCTCAGTGGAACAAGACAGTTGGCGAGATGGTGGTCACAGTTAGTGAATGAGGACATTTCAGAGCTCCTACTTCCACTTAGTGTTCGTATCAAACAGAGGGGAGGAAGTGTCCTGATGCTATTGCTAGAGTAAGGTACTAACAGCAAGAACAAAAGGCGAAGTTGTGGTGGGTGTTATCTAAAAGAGCCTTCAGGTAAAAGAGAAGAACAGAAGGAAAAGCTGGAGTGTGTTGAAAGTAGTTTTGGGACAGTTCCCTAGGCTAGTCCCTACTACACGTTTGGAGGCTGGAACTATATACTGTATTACTCTTCTGGCAGTTACAAGTTGCTCACACATCTTTAACTACTGGTTACAGACAAAGTAACAATCAAGTACTGCTTTGGTTGAAGTGATACAAGTCTCTGTATTTTGCTGACTTTGAGACTTTGAGATGTTTTCATGTGATTAAAAGGTGTTTTCTCCCCTTTTTAAAACTTAAACTTTAGTAAGTTTTAGTAACTTTAACAGAAATGACAATATTAAAAGATTGCAAAACCAAGTATCCAAGGTTACAAAAAATCAGAGTAGTGCAACCTTAATTTGGCCCTCACTAAGTGTGTGTAGTGATTCCTTAGATTACGTAAGTATATGTCTCATTTGCTAGACAGATTATAAAATGGGTTTGTCAATTCCAGAAGTTGTTCATGGATCCAATTAATTTGTTGCATTGGACTATAATTTCTTTAGTGAATATAGTACTAATCTCTGTGGTGTTCTTGAAGCAGTTGAGTGTCACAAGGTTGATGCAGTGTGGTTGGGAAATGGCTTAAAAGATCATCACTGGCTCCTTCTTTGCTTAATATCTAATCTGAGAGCACAGAGCCACCTATGCAGAAGTGCTGAGCTTTCCTGTTTCTAGAGCACAGGGGAATTGCACTTTGCTTATTTCTGTCTTGAAAAATGCCTTGTACTTGGAAGATGAGGACCCAAAGGATCTCAGATTTAATGCCCAAGCATAATGTTTTTAGGATCATAGCGTGTTTTAAACCAAGACCAGTATGAAAGGACTGCAGATGTAATCTGGATTTGCAAAAGAGAGAGGGAGGAAAGTGTCTATCCTAGTGCATGCTTTGAATGTAAAGCATTTGGGCATATGTACAGTAAGAACTGGCTTCTTGGGTTCAAAACGAACATTTGTCTCTGCATGTTGTTTATGTCGATGGTTAGGAGTGCTGCTTAGAGAGTTAGAATATTGGAATACTGTAACTGTAGGGCAAGTATAGCAAATCCCAGTTTCTGTCAAGGAGTAAGAGCTCTTACTTGTTTGTTTAAAGCTTTGCCTTTGTGATCCAAGGGTGCTACTGTAACACCAATAATATCAATTAGATAAATATCAGAGAAAAAGAAAAATAAAAGTCTATGGTGCTAATGGATACTGAAGAATGAAACTGATGTTACTTGTCTGTGCTCTTTACTATTTCTGTATTCTGTCAGTTGTTTTTATATCCAGTTGAACTCTCTTTAGTTTGTCTCATTTACCTACGTTGCTAAATTGCGTTCATTTGAAAGGTGCAATCTCATTAAAAGTGCTATTGCTGAGTGTTTAGTTGGGTTTGCTAAAGCTAAATACTGCAAGACTTAGAGGTAAAAAATAAAGCTGTTGACTCAGCATAGATTAAAACCAGATGTCTCTTGAGATCCTTGCATTTCTCTCTAATCACTAACCCAAATTGACTGTGGTAGGTTTTTTTCTGGTCATGACCATGGTTTTACCAGCCTGTGTTTGGTGTGATCTAAGTCAACTGTGGGTTCCCCCCCCCTTTGTGATTTTTAAATGCATGTTTTTTTCCCCAGGAATGTCTGGCTTACAAAACCACTTTTTTTTTTTCTTTCTTTTCTTCCCCTGCCCCCTTCGCCCCCCTTCACATTTGTATTACAAACAGTTGATTTAGATGCAGATTCTTTTTAATCTTCAAATCAGATAAAAGGCTGGAAAAGTGGATAAATGAGGTTTGGAAAACTATAGGTTGCAGAGATGAGAAGCTATTGCATTGTGTTCAGTCCATTAAAACAAGAAGAAATAGAAGAGATACTTTGATAAGTGTTCTGCTGGTGTTAACCTTGATGGCTATTATCGGGGGGATGATGCTATATCTATTTCATTGGCTTAAGCTTTTTTCATGCTGAGAGAAATCAATACTTTGAGTCGTCGGATGACAGAGGCATCACTTCAGAATTGACGGTGGCTGTCAGACGTTGTCATTGGTTGACTTTTGTTCGCTGTTGAGGTTTTAAGCTTTCATTTTTCTAAGTCTTATTCAGGAGTCTTTGTAAGATTTCCCTGGGTAGCATTTTTAGTCTAGACTTTAAACCTCAGGTCAGAGGTCAAGTGCAAAGATCTGTGAAAGCAGAGGATTGAGGAGCTCCTTCACTTACTAAAATACCCTTATTTGTAGGGAATTTGCATTCGTGGGAAGACTATGCGTTATCTTATGGATGACTTTTCCTCTTAATTGACACCTTCTGAGACAGGTTGTTCACAAAGCAAGTGGCTTTTAGCTAAATTAGACAAAGGAACTGGTATATGTAAAATTGCTCACTGATCTCTGAGATGAAGAATAAAAGTAAAAAGGTGCAATATTGCTTTTAAAAACCCTACAGTATTGAACTTCTTTTGTCGTTTGTAGAAAGCATTACCTTGTAATTTTGGGACTGTAAAGGTGCACATGCAGATGGTACTGTGCGGAGGAAATATTTTACTTGACATTTTTATAAAGATCAGAAATAAAATAGTTCTGAAAACACTAGATTAATCCTCCTCTTCACTGTAATATAAACAGGCAGAATAGAGTAATTCGCTTTGTCAGTATTTTGGAATAGTATTTCTGCAATATCTCCTGCATACAGAATGTATTGTATTGTCATATTTATAACTTGCCTTTTGGATGACCTTGTGCTCATTTAGAATTATTGTTCCTTAAAAATAAATTTTCAGATAACCTAAATGTTCAGAATAGCTTGCAGTCTTGTCCGAGCAAGGAATGGGAGAGAGGAAAACACCCTGTTCTGCTCTGTGTTAATGGCAAAGGGGAGGTTTCTGTTTCATCCTGGATGGAGGGGTAGAGAACAAGCATCTTTCCTCTTCTCCGTGCTGTGTCAAAAGATTCTGTTTAACACACTTCCCCTTGTAAAATTTTTAACAGCCACTGAATTTAAGACTTTCTGTAGATAACCTCTGGACTGTATATATGAAAATACATTTTTTTTCCTTTCAACATTCTTTGTTTCATCATGAATGTGACTGCAGTACTTCTGTGATTATACTTTCACTGCCCACTTGCCCAAACAGATAAGAAAAATTATGTAGGCCAAAACACTAGTGGAAGGAAGGTTTGACAAATTTGTTTGCATGCAACTGCATATGTAATTGTAAAACCATATTCAAGCATGCCAGGGTGCATATTGCAAGTGAATAAAGAAAAAATAAAACTATAAAAATCATAGAATCATAGAATGGTTTGAGTTGAAAGGGACCTTGAAGATCATTTCGTTCCAAAACCCCTGCCGTGGGCAGGGACACCTTCCACTAGACCAGGTTGCTTAAAGCCCCATTGAATCTGGCCCTGAACGCTTCCAGAGAGGGGGCATTTACAACTTTCCTGGTCAACCTGGGCCAGTGTCTCTCCACCTCACAGTGAAGAATTTCTTCCTAATATCCAATTTAAGTGTATCCTCTTCCAGTCTGAAGCCATTACTCCTGGTCCTATCACGCCATGCCCTTGTAAAAAGTCCCTCCCCAGCTTTCTTCTATGCCCTCTTCAGGTATTTTTGAGTTTGTGCACAAACAGAAATATAGATGAATTTTTATTGTACATAAATGGAATGATCGAGATTTAGTGTGATGTATTAACAGGTACCACTCTATATCCTGGTATTGCATCTCGAAGTAGTAGATCAGGTGAAGCTGAAGGCATGTGGAAAATGAAAAAATATGGTAGAGACTTTTTAGTGTTTTCAGAACAGTCTGGTGGTGACCGCCTACTTTGGATGGGTCTCTTTCCATTTCTTTTGGTGAAGCCAATCTTCTTTCACTCCTGTATTAAAAATTGTTTAAGATAGGAAGAGGGAGAAATAGCTTCTCCTTTGCTGAATGTTTGGCATATATCATGGATAGGAACCACTGAACAATTGACGAGTTACCTGAGTGATCAAAGGGAAGGTTATTCTTGTAAAACTTTATTAATGATAGTAGTTCTACACATGTGTGCCAGATATTTGGCAGAGCTGTAGTTTCTTTCTGTTCTCATTTGTAAAATATATATTGTAATGAGTATGCTATGGTTAAGAGTCTCTCCTGGAGTGATGTTATAATTTTATGGGATTGCTGCGTGTGGGAGTCTCTCAGCTTTGGTGGGTAATTGCAAAATTCAATATGAACACTGAATTTGCTGAAAAGTGGAATCCTATACATTTCCATTTCGTAACAGGCTGATTCTGTTTTCATGGAAGTTGTCAGAACAATAAAATATGATTTTTCCTTCATTTGAATGTCACAGCTACACTTTGAAAATCTTTGTAGGTATTTAATGAAGGATGCATTCAAAATTACATCATAAAGAGACTTTTTTAAAAGAGGTACAAGTTCATTATATCTTTTACAAAACATTCCAGTTTGATTTCCATTTTATCATGTTTTAAGGTCAAATGTGACTTTAATGTTCCATAAAGAGACAGAGATTGATAATGGGGAAAGAATAACCCTCTAATGTGATTTATATCTATGGATTTTATGTCAGATATGAAAAGTTGCTGTTCAAATTGTAAAGGAGGATCCATTAAAGAGCACTTTAAAACATTTTACTACTTAGCTTACCTTATACACTTGTTTTTAGAATTCTGCCCTTTCAGGCAACTTAAAAATAACAGCTTATGCAACATTTACAAAGTGCTGAAGAGAACTCAGAATCATGATGGGTGCAAAATAAATTAATGTATTGGAAAAGACAGCTGTATTTAAAAAGAGTTAGAAAACACTTGTTTAGTGTTGATTATGGTTTAGCTATCTTATATTTTTTGTGAAGACGGGTGGCAGAGTGCTTCATATAGGAGTACAAAGCCAATTTTTGATGTCTCATTGACTTGGAAAGTCAACTGCTCATTCTTCACTCCTTCTGGATGTCTATTCATCAGGTGAGCATTGCTCTAAGGTGTGGGAAAAATTATGAGGAAATTTGGAATTATATTAAAATTGTTAAAATATCTCTTTCAAATTTATTCATCTGTTAGTACATTTTTGTTACCTAATGTCTATGAAAATCTGCACGACCCCAAATTTTTTTACTTGTGTTTTTTTCCGCATTCTTCTTCTGTTTCTCGCTTTAAATGACATATATTTTTATATACACATATATAAATAACATTTGTAGTCTGCCTATTTTTTTATTTGCAGCAGTTCTCCAATACTTGTATGTATAGACATTTATATAGAAAAAGCATTGCTACTGTTTTTAACATAAAAACATTATGATATTGTGCTGTTATCTAAGCTCTAAGAAATAATTTTACTGGTGTCTGCATCAGCTGTGCTTCACAAAGGAAAAGTAATTTTTTTTGTTGTTAGGCAGACATTTGTGTCCATTCTACTAACTAGATCATAGAATAATTCAATCATTGACAAAGGCTGAAATGCTTTGTCTGGCATATGTGATCTGTGGAATTGCCAGATGAAAACTGAAATTAGAAACAGGGAGTGCTGAAGTGGGGAAAAGCTTTTATTGTTTCTACTAATGTTTGAATTTGTGGTCGGTCTTCATGTGCAGTAAGGTTCGATGAGGGGGCGATCTAAATTTGATGCCCGTTTTTTGAGTTCTGTATTAACAAGCAAATTTTTAGAGGATCAACAAAAACCAAAATGATACGAAAATGTTGTAACAAAGAATCTTTGGTAGTTTTGAGTTCTGTGTGTAGGTGTGACTTTCAGTTCTTATTTGCTAGTATTTGTTTTTTGAGTACCTAGACAAACAGGAGATGTTTATACAACAGGTGTACTACAGCTAGGAAAATGATTAACTTTCCCATGCTGGCCTGCAAAGGTGCTCAGCTTCAAGAAGCCATCTGGTAAAGATTGATTCAGTCTTCATGTGCATTTTGTCTTCTGTCTATCTGAAGATATGTAGATTTTCTCCTTATTAATATAAACAACAGCAAACGGTTGGCTATTCCAATCTGATGGAGAGTCATGGTAGTGGAGTGGTCAGTTAGCTGGCATTCATTTTCTGAAACTTGCCTCTTTATTTTATAATGTCATTCACTTTGTTATAACATAAAAGTGGTTGTGCCTGTATGTTTCATTATGCAATTAGACCACTAATGTGTTGGTGTTTGCTAAACTCGAGTGTGTGTGCTATGTGGTTAAAGAATTCATGACAAACCAAGATCTTGGCTCTCTGGACAGATTTAATGTGGGCAGCTGCGCAGTGCCTCAATTCTCAAAACTGTAAAATGGGGTAAATTCTTATTTCTCGAGGGTTTTGTATAAGTAATTAATTATGATGTGCTTCAAAGTTCGTTTGGATGGTATAATTAAAATGCAAACTAATAAAGTCTTTATTTTATTCCTAGTCACTGTGTGCCCAGTATTCTGCAGACAAACGGGAAGAAGAAAAAATGTGTCATCATTTGATAACAGCAGCTAAGTACCGAGACCAGGTGACTGCAACTCAACTAATACAGAAAATTATCAACATTCTGACAGACAAGCATGGAGCCTGGGGAAGCTCTGCACCAAGGTAAAGCATTTTTGGGGTGTTTTTCAATATTTTTGAGAATTGGACTGTGCTCAGCTGTGCTCAAGTGATTTGAATTAATGTCTTATGGCCAAATTTAAAGGTAAACAAGGTTTTTAAATTGGTGGGTTTTTTTTAAACAAAGATAAAATGAATGTGTCAATGTTTAGTGTGGGTGAATGTCAGAGAACTAGAGTTTTGTTAGAGCAGTAAAAACCAAGGTGATCCTCTTGTTTAGATTTTGTTGTAACAGTGTGATAGAAATTTTTTTTAATGTCAAATCCCACCCCTATGATTTATTTGAAAAATAATTTAAAAAAATAAATATTTTTTATAAATGGCTTTTTTTATGGTGCATTGTGTGGTTCAAGACTGAACCACAATTTAGTAACCTGTTTTCTCTTCTGCCAAACTTTAAACAAACATCTTTTTAAGTTAGAGAGAATTTACGAGTTTTGTATTAGTAATTTCAAGGTGAAAACAGTGCTGTCAAATTAATTCTTCTTCCGGAGTTCTCAGTATGTATCGTCATTATGATGACACTTGTCTAACTTCTTTAGCATAAGTCATAGCTAAAGTTTCACTTGCAAATCTAAAATACAAGTTCAAGTCCTTGTAGTATGTCTTCAAGTAAGGCTCAAGAATAACTGGAACATATTTAGGCTAGAACATAGCCACGTTGAATATGCTAGTGTGTTGAGATGCTGTTATTTGAATGCAATGGAATAATAAGCACAAGATAGATATGTGAGTAGACAACAAACTGTTTTTCCCAGTAACCTTCATTTTATTCATCAATTACTGCTTGCTTTCTGGAAAGAAAAAGAAACTACTAAAGCACTAATTATTTCTATAATGGACAGGAACATAAAGTAAATGTTATGAATAGAATTAAGTGGGAGTGTTAAAATCAGGAGTTGTGATGATATGGCATAGAATATCCGTTTACCATAGATACCAATTTTGGGCTCTGGGTTATAAGGTTAAAAATTAAAAGTCAAAATAAGCATATAGTGCTGTTTCTGTTTG